>CM032334.1:16811387-17066387 GCA_019022515.1 Quercus aquifolioides | reverse complement strand
GTAGCGTTAGTGTTCAATATGCAATGCATGCATATTGGTGACATCGTGTAAGTTATTTTAAGTTTTCTGTGTTATCTTCAATGAGGTGCTTATTGAAAAACATCATGTGTGGGAATATTTAACTTTTATGCGTTATGTGGGAATAATCTAGATTACGAATAACGTGCATGCTCCTCACAATCAATAATAAGGTTTACATAGTACAAATGCAACAATAGTGACACACATACATTTAAAACATAATTAAGCAAAATAGTTCTCCAACAAAGTCTAATTACACCACAACACGATTACTCTTCATCTGACATCTCCATGTCTGGCTGATAAATGGGATCAGCAAGAAGTGATTGCATGAATTGTGTATGCTCGTACCACCTTCCCTTCACTGACTCTCGAATCTCAACTTGGGTCCGATATCGATTAAGACGTATTTTCATTCTATTATTTTCTTCTCTTATGTGGTTCAATGCTTTACGAAGTTCGTCGATCGTGTCTCTGGGCATCTGCGATGCGAGTCGCCGAGGCACTGGCAGCTTAAAACCAACCAACTCATCATAAAACATTTGTTGTTCATGAAATAACCAAGCCCACTCCTGTCTCATGGGTATTGTGAACGTAAACACTATTTCGCAGATTAGGATTGATTGGATAGCTGAACTCATCTTCCAATACCCAGCAACGACCTATAGCAGTGAACACATCGTGAGGCCTATAGAGTTGTGGGTTGCCAGAACCAAACATTGACGCTGAATACAATAACATCAAATGATCAAGTTAATAGTGTGCATCAATTGTTGGTAAATAATGTAATGCTGCATAAGATGGTACACGACAAAGACATTCATAAATTTGTGTACTATTACATGCTAAAAATGAAATACTAACACTCAAATTTGACCATAAACATTAGACGTTCATGTTAATGTCTACACGTTGTGTGCAATACAAAATGTTGTTGTTAATGTTTCGACCAATGATGAGTATGTACATTCAACTTTTGCAAATCTAAAGATTAACTGTTCATTAGTTTTAGCAAAACTAAAGAATTTTATTTTTTGTCAATGAAATTTACAATGTACACACATAACACTCATCACCATTTCTATAGATTATTGTACATTTCTTGTAGCACCAAACAACACCAAACAACTAATATAACCCTAATCTACTCACATAACACTCATTCAAGAAAATACCAAAGCACAAGTAATAGAACCAATTAAATGAAAATTCTTCTCTAACAAAAACATACATTATGGTTGATAAACTTTTATAATATCTACAACTACTTTTACCTACTCGATAAAATTCTCTATTTATTTCAAAGAAGAAAATGAGTTTCTCACCTGAGATGATAGAAAGCTAAAACTAACTTCTGACAGAAAATTCTGAAAATGAGGAGAAGCTGATCTGAAAATGATGAGGAGAATTGCATGAGAAGCTAATTCGTGGAGGGGAGGAGTAAATAGCAAAACAACTCGATTATATCAGAGCCGAGTAACGTTAATAACTCGATTTCCCATTCATCGGGTTCAGCTTCACATGCAAATAGGTGATTTGATATCGGGTCAGAACGTAGCAGAACAACTCGATTATACCAGAGCCAAGTAACATTAATAACTCAATTTTCCACTCATCGGGTTCAGCTTCACATGCTAAAAAGTGATTTGAAATCCCGTCAGTAACTCGGTTTCCCCATTACCGAGTTACAAACAGTAACGCAGAATATTTTATTGGGCAAAAGCCACTCTGGATTGCCAGTGTGGTAAGATCCTGCATAGAACTCGGCTTCGTAATAATCGAGCACCTTAAGTAACTCGATTTTAGGGTCATTGGGTATCGAAACAGGGGCACGCCCCTATATAGTTTGGAAACAAGGGCATAATGCCAAATATTTTGCCCAAAGGGGGCAAAAGGCTAGAATCTCCATAATTTTAAATCACAAACATATTTTACACACTTTGCTATAATTATTCAATGCGGTAGATTATGATTAATTACTTGTCACTCTCATACAATGCAAAAGAAGAGGTGATGACTATAATGTCTATCAAAGGACCCTATGTTAATAACTATGAAGAAGTAGAAGTTTTAGCTTGTAGACAAGCTAGAGTTTTCCATTGAAGCTGGTTTCTCAGAGTTAGTCATAGAAGGAGACAACGTTAATGTGATGATGGCAATCTCTTGTTCATCAGTTAATCACTCCTTGCTGGGACACATCTTTGAGGACGTCCACTGCTATCTCCATGGGCTGCAATTTGCATCAATCAGCTGCATTGAGAGGGGGGGGGGGGGGGGGGGGGGGGGTGGGGGGAATATGGTAGCACAAACTCTAGTTTGATATGCTAGAAATATTATTGATGAAATGTATCAGTTAGAAGAGTCACCACTACCTACTGTGGATGCTTTGTACCAAGATTATTTACATATCAATGAATGAATGAATTCTTTGTTTTCAAATATATATATATATATATATATTTGTCACTTTCACATGAATTCACTATTTGTTTTTTCCATCATTCACAATCACATGAGAAAGTTATAACAAAGCGTGTGAAATAAGTTTTTTTTTTTTTGGTAAACGGGAGGCTTTGCATTAAACTAAAAAGGCTCAAAGGAGCTTACAGTACGATCATACAACACATCTGCAAAATCTAAACTAAGAAGAAAGGAGATCTCAGTGGGAAGTTCCTGAAAAATTACAAAGTCTTGAGGAAGGAGAGCTCCTTGCCCAACAAGTGCATCCACACATTTGTTTGCTTCTCTATAGCAATGTTGCACAATATTCATGGGGATTTTCTTGAGGCCTTCTTTGCAGTCAGCAGCTATGATGTCAATGGCGTTAGAAGATCTAGTAGTTTTACTCAGCAGATCAACTACTAGTTTAGCATCCAGCTCAATCACAACAGCTTGAAGCTTCAGTGAGATACACAGGTTAATACCATCTCTTAAGGCCCACAACTCTGCAGCCACGCTGGTAGTGTATCCAATTGCCCTTGCATATCCAGAAACCCAACTCCCATTTGCATCTCTAATGAGTCCACCACCCCCTGCTAACCCCGGATTTCCCATAGATGAGCCATCTGAATTCAGTTTAAACCAATTCAAAGGTGGCTGAACCCATTTGACTTGGATAGTGATATGAGAAGAGTGAGATTTCTCACTTGATCCCAAATTGTAGAATTCTGTGGTCTTTGCGAGAATTTCATGTTTTAAGTCCTGAATGGGGTTCACTTGATTGAAAAGCTTCCTATTTCTTTGAATCCACAGCGACCATATTCCATAAGATTTTTTATTTGAATATGAATTAAGTCATTCTAGAAGGTGGTCCTTGATGTTATACTACCTCAATAGTCAATACTGTAATAAAGTATATCAAAGAAAAAGGACTAATAATGAAGTACATAGCCACGGCTTTGGCAAAAGCAGAAATAGATTCTAATTACAAAGGTGAAACGTATGGCTGACATATGTTTTCATGGACAAAAGGCAATTAAAGTTTAAAACTCACGATATCATCCTTACCCAGAAAAAGTTGTACACTTGTACCACATCCGTTCTTTCAATGTGTTGTACCGCACGGCACACCCGTTCTTTTGATGTTGTTTGTTTGTTCTGTTTTTGGCTAAAATGCAAAATATGCTATTTAAGTTTCATTAAAATTTATTTAGTTCTTTAATTTTATTTTCATTCATTTTAATTCTCTAAATTTTAAATTTTTTCAATTATGATCTCTCCATCAGGTTCTGTTAAATATTACATGTGTATGTTACACGTAACTACTAACTAAGAAATCATTAATGATTACACAAAATTGTTGGGTTCTAATATATATATATATATATATATATATATATATATCTTGAGTTGATTTGGGTTACTTTAGGTTGAAATTTTTGCTAAACCAACACAACCTAACCTGTATTATTGATACTTATAAATTTTTATTTATTTTAAATTTAGTTTGAATTATTTTGGATTTTGATTTAATTTAAGTTTGTTAATTTGAAACTTAAATAATTGAATAAAAATATAATTTTGTATTAAACCTGACAAAATGACCCCAACCCCACAACCTAACCCAACCCAACCGATCCATGCATGTTTATTGATTAGGTGAGAGTTCATCCCTCCAACTTTTATGTGATCAGACCAATCGAGCTACCAAACCTAACTTACCCAAGGGGTTTATCACTCCAAGTTGGTGAGTTGGCGTTCAGTGTAGAGTGATAGAAAAATTCCTTTGTAAATGTAAGTATTCATTAGTGCTCCTGAGTGTATGTATAAGAAGACTCAACCTAGAATTTACTAGTCTTTTATTATTATTATTGTAGGGTCAATTTTTGTAGCCCAAGCCCAAAAAGGTTTGGATTATGAGCCCAATAAATCCAGAACAATGAATTTGTAGAGAGTGGGTGAAAGAGTTGGGCTGATTGAGAATTAAACAACAGCTAACTATGGTAATAAGAGAGGATCTGACGTAAAAATACACTTGAAGGCTAAACAAATTGAAGTCCGAAGAGGTGTATTATTAGATGAAAGGTGAATACAGTTCTTGGAGCTATAGTAAAGTTGTTCTCTTCTTCTCTTTTTCTTCCTTCCGAATCCTCTCTTATCAGGGGCCTTTTCTCTTTATATAGCATCCTTCCCCATCATCTTCATCGTCCACTTGTTCTTCATCTAAACATCAACTTGAGTACATGTCTCGTCAGGTATTTTCTTTAACTCTCTGTGAGTGGTGGTAGCTGAGATTATACTGTTCATGGGTCTTTTCCACATTAATGCGGCCAGAAAAGTAGCTGCAGTGCATTTAATGTGGTGGTTGCAGCTTGTCTTCTAGATATTTCTCTGTCCCTGTCATCTCCATACATGCCTGAAGCCTATCCTTATCATTAGAATTGCTATAAAGATTACTTGAACCTTCTAGGTGTCTGCTTGACCAAGAATCTTTGTATCCGAGGAGAATGACCTCTTCGGACCACTGGTAATCTCTTCGGACTATACTCCTAATTCATGTCCAGGTACATTTCTTCCACATGGACTCCTTCTCAACCATTTTCTTCTCTTCGGACGCACAATAATCTTCAAATAGGGCCCTAGGCCCAATACATAAGGTTAGACTTTTACCCCCCACAATTATTATTATTATTATTATTATTTTCTCTTCCTTCTAACTCTCGAGCTAATTCAAGTTCATAGCTTTCAGGGTCATTTGACTATCTTAATGAATGATCATAAGGTCTAGTGGATTAAACAGGTCAAGAAAAGAATATATGAGTAGGGAATTTCCAATTAAATTTTCCTCAAGAATGTTGGATTGAGTGAGAGCAACTACCTCATTCTCTTTTAAAATGATCATTTCCATTTCAAATGAATCTATAAAATAGATCTTTTTAAATATTATAAATTAGTCGCTAACTCGTGCGACGCACGGGAAAGCTATTGTGTATAAAGATATAAACTATTCTTTTTCTCTTCCTCTTTGATTATACATTAGGATTCCAATCTCATAGTTTCCTATCCTTGATATGAAACAATAAATTATGTAATGAAAAATAGAAATCAAACTTAAGTTTAAATTAAAATGAATATGGTCATTTTTGAGCTATTTTCAACATTTAATTGAATTCTATACCTGATAAGAGAAATGACATATATAATGTTACTATCATATTAATTTTTGTGTATTTTAATATAAAAGGAAACCTTTTTTATTTTGTGTAACTTGGGATTGGTTAAGCATTCTGTGTACCTTGTTAATTTCTCTATTTTCTCTGATTTACTGTTTATCTTTTCTTTGTTCTTTACAAAGAAACAACAATGGTTAAGAAAGACAACAATGACATTGCTCACAAATTCTCAAGAAAAGGGACCTGAAGATGAACAAATGGATCATGCAAGAAAACAACACAAAAAGTGAGAATCAAATCAAGCTTCTAAAGATTTGGGTCAAAGTATTGATAAAGAGCAACAATATTTAAAGAGAAAGCCAACAATATTTGATCGAAAATTTTCATCTTTTTTCAATAGTTTTGACAGAGATTTGTATAATTCCACATTTAGATTAAAAAATTCCAATTCAGCTCTTATAATCAAGTTCGTTTCCGAGAGAAATAATTGAAAAAGTAAATTATAGTAATGGACTACTTACAAAACATATAGTGAGCTTCCAAACATTCATCTCTAGGTAGAGCTTCTTTGTGGTTCTCACCAATTCTAATTTACACCTTATGAATATTGCTTCCCCTTCTTTAGGGATTTGATGAATATTACTTTAGAATTCATTCAAAAATACCAATCTAAGAGGCATTTTATCTTCTAAAAAACAATAGTAAAACGATTTGGAGGAGGTGCATAATTCTCCTCACTTTCAATTGGTTGTCTTTAGGCAGAGAAGCAAATGAAAAGCATACAGAAAATCCAAAAGAGAAATTAATAGTCCAATTTAGAAGGAAAAAAAAAACCACCATGTTTACCTTTCCCCACTATGTTTTCTATGCAATGAAGATAGTAAATTCAATGTCAAACCACCAGCAATATTGTGTCAACAAAATTTGAAGAAAATCCTTATGCATGTTTACATATTAATAGTAAACTTCACCTAACATTCAAAATTACCCGTAGATGTCATAATTGAGGTTTCTGGTGAATCGCAACCGGAAGTCTTTTGGAGTACCCGTAGAATACTGAAAGTTCATGTTTGACAAATAAAAGTCGTTCCTAGCCCTTAGGGTTAGGATGGGTTGAATCTGAGAGAGTAAAGTTTGCATATTTTTGTGAGAATCTGATCAAGATGATTTCAAATTAGTCAAAGGCTGGGATCTCTGCGACTCAATCGAGGAGAGAGGTCGGCGTTTTGTGATAAAATTCCTTAAAAAGACTTGGTTGTTGAAGAGGCTGTGTCTAAAGTCTAAATCTTTGCGGTGTTCAAACTTCAAAGGCTTTCGTGTAGGGTTTACACGTTTTGGATCTTTGGGTTTTAAAGAGAAATTTCTATATAGTCGAAAATTGGGGCTGGAATGAATAAAGGAGATAGAGGTGAAGGGTTTGCCATCTAAGGTTAAGCAATTTAGTTACAGAAAATAGAGAAGATGATTTAGAGGAATTATTGAATGGTAGTCGAGTTTAAAGTGTAGTCGAATCCATAGTGTTAGGTTCTAAAGATTTAGGATTTTATGTATTTAGAACTCTAATGTGTAATATTGGCAAACCATGATCAAAACAATGTGTTTAGTCTTGTTTAGGCTTGCTCAAAGTTGATTATATATTATAAAGTTGGAATCGAGTGACTGCAGATGCATTGGGGCATTTTGGTCTAGCTCGATCGATCGAAGGATAGACTCAATCGATCGAATATCGGGCCAGATGCGTTTTCTGCAGAATTTCCAACTCAGCCCTGACTCATTAAACGTTTAGGGTTTTATGTTTTTGCCCTAGGTATATAAGGCAAAACCCTAACCACGTTTTTAGAGTTACTTCCATTGTATTGTTGCTCATACATTGCTGTTTTGTGTAAATCTCTTGTGAGATCTAGAGGAGTTTTCCTTTACACAAAGCTTAGGGTTTTCAAGGTAGAGATTACATCTACATCTTGATGATCAACTCGGTTGCTACCATTGAAGCTTAAAGAATATCAAGCGTGGGTGCTTGTAGCTGATTGAAGAATTCAAGAAAGAGGGAGTCCGTGGATTCGGAGCTTGCACGTGGTCATGTCAGTAAGTTCTACTGGTAGGTAGCATTAGGAAGTCGAGCGGGGAGCTTGTAAGTCCTTTTGTATGAACTTCAATTCTTTCATAGTGAATTCTGTTTTGCCTTGAGGATCGGTGGGTTAAATCCTCCCCAGGTTTTTACCGGTGTGGTTTCCTGGGTGATCATATCTTGTGTTATTTATTTTCCGCTGCTTTATATTCTTGATATGATTATTTGATTGTTTTAACCTAGAATTGCTTAATTTGACTAAGTAACAACTTAGCTAATTAACTAGGCTACGCAATCTGGTTGTGTTTTAAAGGGTCTAAAACCGTTCACATAGGGTTTTAAACTAATTAGGCTAAACACCATTAGAGTTTGAGATAGGAAAAGAGTCCTAAACATGAGTCTCTCTTAAGCTCTCTTTTTTAAAATTTTTAAATATTGTGCTAACGTGGAAAATTGTGAGAGTTTTAGAGGTTTCGATTATATATATATATATATATATATATATTATAAGGTATATTTCTCCTACATTATTAAAAAATTTTACTGACTCATCATTTCATTATAAAACATCAATAAGATATAATAACATAGTTTTTTGGCAGTAAAATAAATCATCTTTTTTTTTTGGTCTTGAAATTAATAAATTATACAAATATGGTTATGATTGCTTATATAATAAATCTAATGAAAAATTCTTAATTTACATTATTTATTTTTTTGATACACTTAATTTACATTATTAGTACAATGTAAACCTATAATTAACCAAATTTAATTATCTAATAATATAGAAACAAATTTGACAATTATCTTGTTAATGAGCACACTTCGTAATCTGCACCGAAGTCCAAAGTAGGTGATTCTAATAATATAGTAACAAATTTCACAATTATCTCGTTAATGAGCACACTTCGTAATTTGCACCGAAGTCCAGAGTAGGTGATTTTATTTTTTGTTGGGATAAACCAGTGAGGATTTTAATAAAGAAGGATCTAAAGCCAGATGATATGAATATATAATCCAACGTATGGGATTTAGATCAGAGTCCCAATCTCATATGGTTTTTTTTTTTTTTTTTTTGAGAAGAATATGGGGGGTAGTTGGTAGGCGCGCCATAAACTAATAAACTAGTCACGTCTTCTTGACTTTCTTTCCATTGTTAATTGAGAAAACGTTCTGTCCGGAGCTGGCAGGAAAGAGGCTATTTACGCCACCAATCAGAAGCTGCCACGTCATATATTCAATGAGGCCTCAGTACACTCTATCTCACAGGATTGTAGCTCAAATAAAACCAAAATCACCAAACAAACGTGTTCAGAAGCCCTTACCTGGAGAAAACAGAACCAGCACCAACGCCTCCTCTCCTCTGACCAACGGAGCTCCTCCCCGCCGCTGTAGCCGCTGCCGCTTCGTTCTGAGCCGGCGCCCACGCACCCAAATACTGCGGTTTGTTCCGATTTCCCCTCTATTGTTTGATTAGTTATCTCCCCAATATTTAGGTTTTGAAATTTTGATGGGTTTGGGTTATTTTTTGGATATCAATCTGCTCATACTGGTATAGGTTTTGTTGATTTATATGGATTTTGCTTCTTTTTTATTTTTTTTACCCTTTATTGTTTGATTTGTTATTTCCCCAAAATTTAGGTTTTGAAATTTTAATGGGTTTGGGTTATTTTTTGGATATCAATCTGTTCATATTGGTATAGGTTTTGTTGATTTATATGGATTTTGATTCTCTTTTATTTTTTTTTTTTTTTCCCCTAGTGAATGGATATTTTAGTTTTATTATTTTCTTTTTCGTTTTATTTTCTGGGTAATGGAGTGGAGTCGTGGTTATTATTATTAAGAGAAGTGACACCAAAGTCTGCTATACAATGGAGATTTCATCTTTACATAACCTATGAAATGTTGACAAGATGCAATCCGTGCCAAATTGCTAGATTAAGCAATACCACCGATATTGTTCTCAATATATATATGATGTTAGTAGCCAATAATGATTTCATTTCCCAGTTGAAGGAAAATGCTAACGAGTACCCTTAGGGCACTGGTTAATAATCCATTTAAAGAAAGTTTTTACGGGAAATGAAAAAAAAGTAATTAATATTTTGATATTTTTTTTCATTTTCCATAAAAGTGGTATTAAAACTAAAAAAAATACTAATGATATATTAAATGACCAGCGTGCACACGCACACACGTGGGGGCAGATCACTATAACAGAATTCAAAAACAAGCCAAGACTCAAAGAGGCCAAGTTACTGGCCAGTGCATTAATTGATCTAGGAGTGAAAGAAAAAGACCATAAATTTTAAGTGGTGGGTTATTATTGGTTGTTATAGGTAGACAAAAAAGTAATTTAATTTGTGGATTCAAATTAAAATTAATAATAACTTACCATATATGATTTATTGTAAAAGTGTTATAAAAATGTTGTAGACATAACACTTCTCACTAACAAAAGATCTTAGGAAGGATTTAATATCACTGATGATGCCGAAAAAATCACCAATGAATCACACGTTGCTCACACGCTCAAAGAGTCACCTGCACGACACAAAGGAAAAGACCTAACAGAGAGCACCGGTGTGGTGCCGGCCAAATACCCTCCGAAGGTCAAGTCGGAACTTGTTACAACTCTAGAGTGCTAGAGAGGGGTTAATTATGCGTACCTTGATTTGTGAGGGTATTGGGGCTTTTATAGTGATTGAAGATTGACCTCTCTTCCTTGAAGTAGAAGTCTTTTCCTTATAGGAGTCTCCTTTTACAATCCCAAACGTGATGAACAAGACTTTTCCTTATGGAGAAGATCTCCATTAATGCGCATATCTTCTAGAACCCTCTTTGTCTTAGAATTCCATTTATACTAGGATTTTGAGATATCCAAGCGTGGGCCGCAAGAGTTCCTTCCCTAGGGCTTCTTGAAAATAATTGATTCGGACACAGCATAAGTGTTCGACCCGTCGATGTAGCGCCCGTCCGCAATGGGTCCGTCCTATACAGGTGATTTGAGTCGATCTGTCATATAGGTGTAGAATTTTTCCTCTTCAGTTGCCCCCTTCACCTCATGAGTCCGTCATGACGGACTCATGGGGTGACGACTAATTAAGGACTCCATGAATAACACATGATTATGACAGCCTGGCCTGAAAAACATTAGGTCGTACGACACGTGTCACAACTCCATTGGTTCTTTTCTAAAACCGAAACGACGCTTCGTCTTCCGTGCACTCCCCCTATATATATCACTCTTCTCCATTCATTTTTACACTTTTTGCAAAGAATACTCTGTCAGAGCACAACCATCACCTTTTTCAGAGACCACTCCATCCAACTACTGCATTCGTCAGCAACTTTCCCGTCATCTTGTTAACTTGGTAAGTACACCTTATGTGTTTCTTTTCCGTCAAATAGACTTTATTTCTCTAGATTTATAACCCGTCACCTTTCTCTAGACCCGTCATAGTCTTAGGTTTTGTCATCCTATGTAGGCTATGTCTAGTGCGTCAAGTAATCAATCCGTTGTTCGTGACGGGGCGGACTACGAGGATGTTCACCCGTCAGGTCACAAAGACCAACTCAGTCCGGGAGAAGATAGGAGTCCGTCCACCTTTTCCCAGTCCTCAACAAATGAGGATATGGAGATGGCCGAGTCAAAGGAAAGTTCTGAGGGTAGTGAGGAAGAACCAATTCAGGCCGTCGTAGGAGCTGGGGGACCTAGGGAGTTCATCATGCTTCCAGAGTGGACGGTAAACGCCTTTGTATCTTCCATCAAAGAAAAACACTTTAATACACTTAAAGAAAATTACCAAATTCCTGACACTGTCCCCATCCGTCTGCCCTACAAGTTAGAGAGATGCTACTACGAAGGGGTGGCAGATCTCGGGGTGTACGAGCAAATGCTGAAGGCAGGGCTCAGGTTTCCGTTAAGCTCCCTTCACCGTCAACTTCTTAAGTACCTAGGCCTGTCCGTCAACCAGATATCGCTTAATGCCTGGAGGGTCTTCACAGCCATGGAGGTCCTCTATGGGGTCATGACAGACGGTGCCAGGAGGTTAACGGTGCGAGAATTCCTCCACTGCTACCGTCCTGACGAAATAGATAAATCAAGGGGAATGTATAGTTTTGTAGCTAGGAGTCCATTGTTGAAAGTCATATACGACACACTAGACTCCAATAGGGACTGGAAGAGTCGCTATTTTTTCTTAGAGGGTGACGAATGGATGTGTCATTCGAGGGATACGGATCATATGCCCGTCGACACAACTTAGGGGGTGTTGAACCCGTCTAGTATGCCTCCGTCCTAGTGTTGAATCAGCCACTTAGTGTCACAATTTATTAACACCTTTTAACTGTCCACCTTTTGTTTTGTAGTCAGACAACGCCCACAAGTAGATCTGGAAGAATTCATTTTTTTGGAGAAAATTTTTAAGAAAACCACGAAGGAGGAGAGGACCTGGGCGAAACTGGTCACACTTGATACCATCTTCTGGTATTGTGACAGGCCTGAACCTTCGCCTGCTGCAAGAAAATACGACGCTAGAATCCGTCAACGTAAGTCAGTCACCTTATTTTTCTCTGACAGTTTTTAATTTCTAGTTAACTAACTTCCTCCGTCGGCTTCTATAAAGATGGACGATGCTAAGAGAAGAGCTTTGATCAAAGCAAATGCTGCAAAGAAAAAAGAGTCTGTCGATGCAGACCCAAAAGGGACGGGCTCAAGCACCCAGGCCCAAAAAAGGAAGTACCTGCCTAAAGTGGACCATCTACCTAAAAAACCCAAAATCCCCCTAGACCCTGTCTTAGGGTTAATGGCTGGGGGACCAAAGATGGTTACCCCAGCCAAGCCTGGGGCGGGTAAAGGCTTTATGAAAGGTCCGTCGACCCAGCAGGAAAATCCACCACCTCCCCTTTTGCGAGAAGATTCTAAGTATGCTCTGGAGAAGTTATCGTCCTTCATCACTTCTGAGGATTATGAAGATTTGAGCAATCACTCGACGGAGGCGATGGGTGAGACGGGACTGTTCAGCGTTGTACAGGTAATAGTCTGTCCACTTATAAATCCGTCATCGTCCTTATTTTGAAACTAACTGCTGCTCCTAATGTGTCAGGCTATGATAATGATGAAGGGTCTTATGGGACGGTGCCTGAATCGTGAGACCTCTTTAGATCGTCTTTGTGACAAATTTAAGGGGATGGAGGAGGAGCTGGACGAGCTTAAGACTTGGAAAGTTATACAATTGCAAAAACTGGCGATGGCGGAGAAAGCAAGGGATGAATTTTATCAAAGGACGGAGGAGCTAAAAAAGGTCCTGGAAGAGAAGGAGAAGGCTATCCTTCTAGCGAAGGATGTTGCGGTACGAGAGTACCGTGACTCTGACGACCTTCTAGCTGAGCTAGGTATTTCCTATGGTGACGGCTTCGATGATGCCATTCGTCAAGTAAAGTCCATATATCCCGAGCTTAATTTATCAACCGTCAAGATCAACGACCAGGAACAATCACAAGTGCAGCCCGTTCACTCTAAGAACACAGAGGAGTTGTTTGGTGAAGAGGCTCTCCTCAACAACGCCCAAAATGAAGCGGTCAACGTCGAGGTGCAGGATGAACAGGCCCGTCAGCCAACAGATGTGGTGGATAAGGATAGAACCTCGGCCCCGTCTGCGCAGCAATAGCCTTTTTTTTTTTTTTTAAGAATGTTGGCAGAACAATTTTATGAACACCCGTCATAATTTTGGGATCATGTAGACTTTTCCCCATTTGGGTTATTGTTTTATATTTATGCTTCATATGGGACCGTCATGTTCAATGAATCCGTCTTTCTTGCTAAATATTTGTTTTGCAAAGTTTATTTAATTTACATCCGTCGAGTTAGGCTTATTAATTTTAACTTCTTTGGATGAATCGTCCATTTAGTGGACTTCAATTTATATCCGTCCACTTTTGGACTTGGAATTTTTTATTCTCTTAAGATGATCCGTCCATCTTGTGGACTTAGGTTGATCCGTCCACTTTTGGACTTGGAATTTTTCATCCTCTAGGAATGACCCGTCCATCTTATGGACTTAGTTTGATCCGTCCTCTTTTAGACTTGGGATTTTTCATCCTCTTGGGACGATCCGTCCATCTTGTTGACTTAGGTTGATCCGTCCACTTTTGGACTTGGAATTTTTCATCCTCTTGGGATGACCCGTCCAATATGTGGACTTAGTTTGATCCGTCCAATATTGGACTTTGTAAATTCCTCCTTTTAGGATGGTTCGTCCACTTTGTGGACTTAGGTTGATCCGTTCACTTTCGAACTTGGAATTTTTCATCCTCTTGGGATGATCCGTCCATCTTGTGGACTTAGGTTGATCCGTCCACTTTTGGACTTTGTAAATTAAGTAGGAAAAACACAGTCGTGTCTGAATATTTCTCTTATTGAAAGAAAACCATGTAAAAGAGTACCTACCCCCCTTGGGCTTAAAAAGGCACTTGTAGAAAGAATTGTTCGAAGTAAAAACTAGCGATAGCAAAACTAAATAATAAAAAATTGTTCGTAAAAACTAATAAAACTCAATAATAAACTGGAGACTAGGGAGGATCGATGCTCCTCATGTCGTCTCTACTGGTAGTATCTCCGTAAGTGCTCCGTGTTCCATGGGTGCTACAGCTTCCGTCCGTCTAGAGTTTCGAGGTGGTAGGTCCCTTTCCTTTGCCATGATGAGATCCTGTATGGTCCTTCCCAGTTGAGGCCAAGCTTTCCTTGTGTAGGATCTCTGGCAGCTCCCATCACCTTCCGTAGCACAAGATCTCCGATCTGAAAGTCTCTGCGTCTGACATTGGAGTTGTAGTATTTTGCCATGAGGTTCTGGTATCGCGCCAAACTCTGCTCTGCTGTAGCCCGGCCCTCGTCCACCAGGTTCAGCTGAAGACGCAAGGCCTCTTCGTTCTGATCCTCGTTGTAGTGCTCCACCCGATAGCTCGTAAGCCCGACCTCCGTTGGAATGACAGCCTCACTTCCGTATGCTAATCTGAATGGTGTTTCTCCAGTGAGTGTTCTTGCCGTAGTACGATATGCCCATAAGACGCTCAGTAGTTCATCAGGCCAGATGCCCTTAGCCCCCTCGAGCCGAGTCTTGATGATCTTAAGCAAGGACCGGTTCGTGACTTCGACTTGCCCATTGGCCTGTGGGTGTGCGGGCAACGAGTAGTGATTCCTGATCCCCAGCTCTGAACAGAAGTCCCTGAACGCACCGTTGTCGAATTGATTTCTGTTGTCGTAGACGAGCACTCTGGGTATCCCGTACCTGCATATGATATTTCTCCATACAAAACTTCGGATGTTCTTCTCCGTGATAGTGGCTAGGGCCTCTGCCTCCACCCACTTAGTGAAGTAGTCGATACCAACTACCAGAAATTTTTGCTGCCTTGCTGCCGTCGGGAAAGGGCCCATGATGTCTAGCCCCCATTGGGCGAATGGCTAAGGGGCCATCATGGGTGTCAGCTCCTCGATTGGTTGCCTGATCAGATTACTGAACCTCTGACATTTGTCACAAGTCTTGACGTAAGCTTGTGTGTCCTTTTACATTGTAGGCCAATAGTGTACCCATCTTCAGGTATGCTATTAATGGCGTAGTCCAATTGTTCTCAGAATTCACCTCCTGTATTTTTGTTCCGTCATCAATAATTGAGGAAACTTGGACGAACGACAATACTTGATTGGGAACTAGCATAAATTCTGCCGAGGCTGCTTTCGCCAGCCGGTCGGCACATTCGTTCTCCTCCCTTGGGATATGAACGAATCTGACTTTGAGGCTGCTGATCCGTCTCTTGACTTCTTCCAGGTACTTCTTCATCCTTTCATTTTTACACTCGTAGACGCCATTAATTTGACTTGTTATTACCTGGGAATCACAATGTATGACCATGGATTCAGCACCTGCTGCCTTCGCGAGGTCTAGTCCTGCCACCAATGCTTTATACTCGGCCTCGTTGTTGGTCGTTGGGAAGTCCAGTCGAATCATGCATTCGATTTTATCTCCGTCAGGGGTATGGATCACCATACCGGCACCTCCAGCTTGCCTGTTTGAAGATCCGTCCGTGTGGATGCTCCATTGCCGGAGGGCGTCTGCCCCCTTACCTTCTAATTGAGTATATTCAGCGATGAAGTCTGCCACAGCTTGCCCCTTTATTGCAGATCGCGGGCGGTATTGTATATCAAACTCGCTCAACTCTATTGCCCATAGAGCCATTCATCCGGCAGCCTCAGGGCTGCTCATGGCTCTTTTTAGTGGTTGATCCGTCAAGACTATGATGGCATGGGCCTGGAAGTACGGCTTCAGTTTTCGGGTTGCAGTTACCAGTGCGAATGCTAACTTTTCAATCTGGGGGTACCTCTCTTCTACTCCTCAGAATGCCTTACTTATAAAATAGACGGGTCGTTGCGATCTGTCTTCCTGTCTTACTAAGGCCAATTGACCGCTGCTCCCAAAACTGCTAAGTAGAGGTAGAGTTCCTCTCCTGGTTTAGACGAGCTGAGTAGTGGTGGAGATGGGAGGTATTTCTTCAAGTCTTCGAATGCCTTCTAGCACTCGTCCGTCCATTCAAATGATTTTTTCAAAGTGCGAAAAAATGGTAGACATTTGTCCGTCGCCTTAGAGACAAACCTGTTTAAGGCCGCAATCTTGCCGTTCAAGCTTTGCACCTCTTTCATTGTCCTCGGTGGTTTTAACTCCATGATAGCCCGTATCTTCTCCGGGTTGACCTCTATACCTCTTTGGGATACCATGAATCCTAGGAATTTTCCCCCCGTTACTCCGAACACGCACTTGCTTGGATTCAGCTTCATGTTGTAGGACCGAAGGGTGTCGAACGTCTCTTAGAGGTCGTCTAGGTGGTCATTTTCGCGGAGGCTCTTTACCAGCATGTCATCAACATAGACTTGTACGTTCCTTCCAATCTGGTGCGTGAACATCTTGTTCATTAGTCTCTGGTACATCGCCCCTGCGTTCTTGAGCCCGAATGACATCACCTTGTAGCAGAAAAGTCCTTGGCTGGTGACAAAGGAAGTTTTCTCTTAATCAGCTTCCTTCATCTTGATTTGATTGTAGCCCGAAAAGGCGTCCATGAAGCTCAGGAGCTGGTGTCTGACCGTTGAGTCTACCAGAGTATCTATCCGAGGGAGGGGGTAGCTGTCCTTCGGCACGCCCTGTTGAGGTCTGTGAAATCGAAGCACATTTGCCATTTTCCATTAGCCTTCTTGACCATGACTACGTTCGCCAACCAGTCTGGGTAATATACTTCTCGAATGAAATTCGCTTCTAGTAGTTTCCTGACCTCTTCCGCTATCGCCCTGTCTCATTCCTGAGTGAACACTCGCTTTTTCTGTCGAACGGGTGCGGATGCAGGGTTTACGTTAAGCTCGTGAACCATGACTGATGGATTAATCCCGAGCATGTCCTCGTGGCTCCACGCGAATACGTCTTGGTTTATCCTGAGGAATGCTACGAGGGCTTGACGTATTGGTTTACTGGCCGACATCCCTATCCTAGTCATCCGTTCAGGCCTTGATTCATCGAGTGCTATCTCATCTAACTCTTCAACCGGCTCCGCTATGGTCCGTTGCTCTTCTATACACATGGTCTGTTGGTGATCTTCCATTTCTAGCATGGCAATGTAGCATTCACGGGCGGCCACCTGGTCTCCTCGCAACTCCCCAATCCCATAATCTGTAGGGAACTTGATCATCAGGTGGTATGTCGATGTTGCAGCCTTCCACGAGTTGAGTGTGGGTCGTCCGAGGATAGCGTTATAAGCGGATGAACAGTCGACCACAAGGAATGTCACTTCCTTTGTGATCTGCTGGGGATGGTCGCCTACTGTTACCGAAAGTGTGACCGCGCCCAATGGGAATATTCTTGTTCCCCCAAACCCTACTAACGGGGAGTTCGTCGGTATCAGTCTTTCTCTGTCTATTCTCATTTGCTGGAACGTTGGGTAGTACAGAATGTCTGTCGAGCTGCCATTGTCGACCAACACTCGATGCACATTGTAGTCTCCTACACGTATGCTGACGACAATTGCGTCGTCATGAGGATGATGAAGACGCCGCGCATCTTCCTCTGAGAACCTAATGATGGGGCTTTCCCTCCGTGCCATCTTCGATACAGAGCCCGTCAGCTGGACGTTATGGACAGATCTAAGATAAGTCTTCCAAGCCTTTTTGGACGACCCTGTAGTAGCGGTTCCCCCTACAATCATCCTTATGTCTCCAATGGGTTGTTTTTTATGCTCGTTTTCCCGTCGGGGGGCGTGCTCCTGGGGATTTGGGTTCGTTTTCTCCTTACTGACGAACTTCTACAACTTCCCTTGTCTGATGAGGGCCTCAATCTGTTGCTTCAAGTCGTAGCAATCAGACGTGTCATGACCGTGGTCACGGTGGAAACGGCAGTACCTGTCTCTAGACCGCTTACTTAGATCACTCTTGAGTTTTCCTGGAAACGTTAGAGCCCCCTCGTCCTTGATCTGCATCAAGACTTGGTCTATTGGGGCATTCAACGGGGTGAAGCTCGTAAACCTTCTTCCTAGGGGCTTAGGGCGCCTTTCGTCCCTTCTGTCTCCCGTTCTGGGTCTCTTCCGTTCTTGGTCCTGCCGTGTGTCTTCCTATCGCTCTCTTTTTCTGGGCTTTTCGTCCCAGGCCAGCAGTGCGTCTTCCGCATTCATGTACTTTGTGGCCCTGTAGAGCACTTCCGTCATGGTTTTTGGGTCGTTTTTGTATAGAGAGAACAAAAATTTATCCTTTCGCAGCCCATTCGTGAAGGCTGCTACCAATATCTTATCGTCGGCCTCATCGATCGAAAGCACCTCCTTATTGAAACGGGTTATGTAGGATCTCAGCGTCTCGTCCTCTCGCTGTCTGATGCTCATCAAGCACGCCGTGAAATTTTTGTACCTATGTCCCCCGATAAAGTGTGAGATGAACTGGGCGCTTAGCTCCTTGAAAGTGCTGATGGAATTTGGTGTCAACCGGCTGAACCAGATCCTCGCGGCTCCCTTTAGCGTGGTGGGGAACGCCCGGCACATTATCTCATCCGCGACCCCTTGAAGGTGCATTAAAGTTTTGAACGTCTCCAAGTGGTCCAGAGGATCTTTCACTCCATCATAACTTTCGATCTGTGGCATTCGAAACTTATGTGGTAGGGGGAAAGAGTTGACGGCCGAACGGCGAGTCTGTTCGATTGACCAAATCATCAAGGTCGCTGGATACTCGTCCCTTCAGGGCGTTCATCATGACCTCCATTTGTTCCTTCATCGCCTGCATCTCCGCAATAATAGGAGGTGGAGCTACATCAATGAAGGATGGTAGGCTGATATTTTGTCGTTCTGGCCTACTTGGGGCGTTACTTCCTTCAGGCCCCTCTCGATCTCCTCGCACGATACTGGTACCTTCTTGTTCTCTCTGATTGTTTGGTGCTGCGTTTTTCTAGCGCAGCTGTTCTTCTAGTTCGCGATTTTGCTTGGTGAGGCGCTCCACAGCTGCGGCGAGGGTTTGCATCTGTCTTTCGAGGGGAGTCATGGGTGGTTCCTCCTCTTGGATGTTATTGGTGGTTGCCATCGAGCGGGTTAGCACCATGTAACTCTTTTGTCTGAGAAGCGATAGTGCGGCTTTCGAATCACAAAAGAAACGCTATAAGAGGTTTCCCACAGACGGCGCCAACTGATGATGCCGAAAAAATCACCAATGAATCACACGTTGCTCACACGCTCAAAGAGTCACCTGCACAACACAAAGGAGAAGACCTAATAGAGAGCACCAGTGTGGTGCCGGCCAAATACCCTCCGAAGGTCAAGTCAGAACTTGTTACAACACTAGAGTGGTAGAGAGGGGTTAATTATGCGTACCTTGATTTGTGAGGGTATTGGGGCTTTTATAGTGGTCAAAGATTGACCTCTCTTCCTTGAAATAGAAGTCTTTTCCTTATAGGAGTATCATTTTACACTCCCAAACGTGATGAACAAGACTTTTCCTTATGGAGATGATCTCCATTAATGCGCATATCTTCTAGAATCCTCTTTGTCTTAGAATTCCATTTATACTAGGATTTTGAGATATTCAAGCGTGGGCTGCAAGAGTTCCTTTCCTAGGGCTTCTTGAAGATAATTGATTCGGACACAGCATAAGTGTTCGAACCGTCGATGTAGAGCCCGTCCGCAATGGGTCCGTCCTATACAGGTGATTTGAGTCGATCCGTCATATAGGTGTAGAATTTTTCCTCTTCAATCACTAACAAGAATTTACAATTTCCCAACTAGTAGAAGAGTCTTGCTTTAGAATTGTGACAGCGACAAGGCAAGAGCCACCTTCAAACCTTACATACTTGATACTTGTAACCAAGCTTTTTGGTTCTAGTCTTCTAGAGAGATAGCAAAAAAAAAATCAGCTTAGGTTTTGTTTCGACCCCATTTTTTGTGGGTTACAAGAAGCCCAAATCAAAGAGAAGGCCGAATCATGTGGGCCCCTGAGTAGGATGAAGCTCATATCAAAATATTTGCTACCAAGACCCCAATAATAAAGACAATGAAACATCAAAAGGGATAAGAGCAAGTCAGCCACATTGCGCATGTCAAGTCCATTTACACATCCTTGAACCGTTTGCACATTGAGTTGACCTTTATTGAAATTTATTGTCCTCAACAACTCCTATTGTCCTTATTAAAGTCAACCCACTTGTGAGTTTTGCCATAATTTGCCTTCCATTGTTTCTGGTGAGAGAATCTTTTATTTGAAGTAAAAATAACACAAACACTTTCCCTTTGTTAATGACCAACTTCGATAATAAAACCTACACCTACAAAGACTAATTAAAAGCTCATTATCCAAAAATCGATTGGTGTGTTGGTCTGGTGATAAAGAGTTATCATCAGGAGTCATCGTTATAAGTTGAAACTCTAAAATAAAAAAAAGCTCATTATCCAAAGGATTTTGATTTCATCTCGAGCAAGTGTGTATTAGGGGGAAACAGTCCTTAATTTTTGGCTATGAAAGGAGGCCCAATTACTCAACAAGGATCAACACAGCCATAACCCAAAAAGCTCATTAAAATACCTTGAATCTTACAAACCCACAGTTCAATCACCCGACTCTCTCCCTCTAATCTCACCTACCCATGGATCCTTTCTTGAGACACTATACACGTTTTAAGGCTATCTTCGGGATCACAATCCTCGCAGAATGTGGCGAAGCCAGACTATATAGAGTTGGGGTTCATGCACTTGAAAGCCGAAAGGATACACGTTACTCATCATTATGTATTGCTATCATTTGGACTTTGACTTTGAAGTTTATGTCTGGGCTAGTAGTGGCACAACAAGATTCAAGGCCCATTTTGCAAGAGCAATAGGTTCCCACTTCTTTTTCTTTTTTTTTAAACCCCTCAGACTAGTTGACTTTCACAATTGCTATGACACGAGTGACGAGTCTAGGATGTTATCTAGATTCTAAAGGAAGAAAATGACTACAGGCTTCAACGTAGGGGAACTTGTTGGTAGTTTGCAACTCCAAGCATGATAGATTGTTCCTTCATTGTTCTCCACTACTGCAGGGTGTAGCAGTATACACACCCTGAGGTCTTACAATTTGTGAAAATTAATTTTCCACCAACAGTATACTCATGCAATTCATAGATAAAGATAAAGAAAATATTATAGATACCAGTGAAATCAAATAATATAAATTAAATTAAATTAAATATACCATGGATAAACTTATTGGAACTTTACTAATAGCATTCTTCCTAGTTTGCAACAAAACAAATGATAAACATTGAGTGGAATTACTAATAATCAAATAATGTCAGGTGGTGCCCCCACCATTAACTTTTTTTTTTTTTTTTGGGGTGGAAACTGGTAAGAGAGATTTTATAAATGAATTAAATCAGCTTGGAATACTACGGAGAAAATTGCTTTTTGCCCCTTTCAAAAAAAAAATCTAGCATTTTGCCATCTTTCTCAAACTAATTAGGGAAATGCCCCTCTTTTGAAAATCGAGTTTCTGAAAATCGATTTAGGCCCTATAGCGGCGTTTTTAAGGACCCTATAGTGACGTTTTAAAGACCTATAGTGACATTTTGTAACTCGATTTTCATAAAGTCGAGTTACATGCAATTTTTTTTACCTATAACTCGACTTTATGAAAATCGAGTTACAAAACGTCACTATAGGTCCTTAAAACGTCACTATAGGGTCCTTAAAAACGCCGCTATAGGGCCTAAATCGATTTTCAGAAACTCGATTTTCAAAAGAGGGGCATTTCCCTAATTAGTTTGAGAAAAATGGCAAAATGCTGGATTTTTTTTTTTGAAAGGGGCAAAAAGCAATTTTGTCCGAAATACTACATCCAACTTAGACCGTAAATCTTCTACCCATATATCAAGATTTGCAAATAAAACTACTCTTCTAACAAGAAAATGAGCAAGCTGGCTGCACTCCCTTTTTACATGTCTAAAGTTATATTTATGAAAAACATCTTCCAACATCCAAATCTATTGCCCCCACTATTAACTAATAGTTCACTTTGTATTCACGTTTTCTTGACTTTCTTCATTATTGTTGTATGATATATCAAAAGTCATCTCATGATTTATTAATTTAAGAAATAAATACTAAAAAGTAAAAAGATAGTGACTTTTCGACAAACAAAGTTTCTCTCCAAACTAGTTTGGAGAGAAACTCTTCAAACTTCTCATATATTTATTTTTTGGGTGTAAATTTTAAAAATCTAACCGTTGAATTTCATGTTCCTTATGTTCTTAACATACGTATCAAATTTCATTCAAATCGGATGTTATTTACTATTTGATCACTTAACTTATTTTTTATATACAACTTTATATTACAAAAACTTGAAATTATAACATTTATTTGATAACATAGCAATTGATCTTTGATCTTCTTGAAATTTTGTAAGCATTAAGGATGTAGTAAGAACATGCAATCTAATGGTTAAATTTTCAAAATTCACAATCAATATAAAGATATATGATGAGTTTGTAGGGTTTTTCTCTAAACTAGTTTAGAGAGAAACTTTATTCCTTTTTGACCAATCCAACCCATGAATGGCACTAGATTTAAGGTTTAAGGATATCGAACCACTCAAGACTACTAACTACATCTATTTAGTTCTCTAAAATTTATCCTAAAATCACCGTGCTTTCCTCTAAGGAACATAGTGCTACATGCCACCTCAAGGACACTTTATCTCATATATATATATATATATATATATATATATATATATATATATATATATATATATTGTGGGCGGGCAAACAGAGGATTTATGATTATATTGTAATCCAGCTACTATTCGCTCACACAGTGAATTTATAGAGATGGGATGCAAGGTCGACCTTTAGGTACTCGTTATAAGACAAAAGATAAAAGTCAAACCAAAACTACATGTATAGTGATTAATATATATATATATATATATATATATATATATATTGTGGGCGGGCAAACAAAGGATTTATGATTGTATTGTAATCCAGCTACTATTCGCTCACACAATGAATTTATAGAGATGGGATGCAAGGTCGACCTTTAAGTACTCATTATAAGACAAAAGATAAAAGTCAAACCAAAACTACATGTATGGTGATTAATATTCAATTGAAAATAGCTTAGATATGGCTAAGAATTCGTCCTCGGGTTTAGTCCGGGGATGGTATTACGATTGGATGATTTCTTTCTCTCTCTTCTTCTTTCTCAAAACTCCACCCTCTCTTGATCCAGGTGATTCTTCGCTTTATATAACTTAGTAAAGATGCATCTGGATCTTACATTTGGAGGGTTATGATCAGACTTTCTTGATACTTGTCCCATCAAGACCTTACTAGAAGGTTTTTACACCAGAATATTAGCTGTGGGAACACTGTTCATGGTCATTCCCCATTAATGAGGCCAGCTAAGTGGTTGCAATGCATTTAATACGAAGGTGATGACTGCCTTGTCCTTCCTTTTTCTTCTCTTCCTTGTTCAATACCAAGTTACCTTTGTCCCCCTTAGAATTGCACCGTGCTCCCTTCATTCCTGATTCTCGGCCTTCGAAGGTGAAGTAGGAGCCCTCGGTGCCCCTATCAACTGCAACATTCCGAACTCCTTATTAAGTAAATAAGTTCTTTCTAAGGATACTTCACGAAGTTCCCCTCCTCGAAAATGCCCTTACCTATTTTATTAACTGATTTGGATCCTTGTCCCCCTCCCTCCCCAACACACACACACATATATATAACCAAAACTAAGAGAAATTCCAATTAAATTCTAAATTGAAGTTTAATTTTATGCTACATGTCTCATCTAATTTTTAAATTTGTGTATCAAGTGAATTATTAAGTGCAAAAATCAAAGAGTCTAAATTCAATTAGATTTTAAATTGAATTTAAATTGGAGTTTAATTTTGCGCTATGTGTCCTATATAATTTTTTAATTTTTTTGGCAAGTGAATTATTGGGTACAAAAACCAAAGAACCTAGATCCAATTAGATTATAAATCTTACACGCATGCACGCGCGCACACACACATATATAATTGTGATTATTTTTAAATGTACTTGTGTATATGCACGAGGTTATACACTAATTTAATTAAGATAATGCATAAAATTATCAAACGTGTGAATGTTCAACTAGTGCATCACAAAGAACTCCATACAAGTCCTAAACTCAAGAAGGGAACTTATAATTTCTAGCGAGAAATCATATATATCGTATTCCAATATGCTTTTGTGTAATTTAGCACACTATATCATATTATCATGGATGCTAATTGGAGTGTTCAAAACTAGTTCCCATGATTGGACCAAATAATGTCCCATGTATACTAAAAATGAACAATCACTGTTAGGGCTACCAAGCACTTAGCATAGGCTCAAAATAATGTAACAATTACGTGCATATCATGATAAACCTAATAAGCTCCTACCAACGAAGTATTCCTAGATGTAGCTACTACTGACTCTAACAAAATTTAGCTACAAAATTAGTTGTAATCTAACACTACAACCTTACTCAATATATTTTTATTGGAGATAAATTTTGAAAAATCCACCATTGGATTACATTTTCTTTATATATCCTCCATGCTTGCAAAATTTCTAAAAAATTAAAAATCAATAACTATGTCATTAAAAAATTGTTTAAATTGCAAGTTTTTGTAATTTAAAATTATGCATAAGATATAAGCTTATAGATAATATAGTAAATAATATCCGATTGATACAAAATTTGACACGTGTATTAAGTACATAAAGAATATACTATTCAACGTTTAGATTTTCTATCTCAAAAAAAAAAAAAAAAAAGGTTAGATTTTCAAAATATGTAGTAATATTTATTTTATTGAATAAGGTTGTAACCTTAAGTTATAATTAATTTTGTAGTTAAACTTTGTCTTTATAAAACCTACTACACTATGCAATACTTGGCATATTTATTAGAGTATCAACATCAGATGTTCTAAAAAGATGTCATTTTAACACATTATTTTATAATTTACTGTACATCACATTATATATTTTTTAGTTCTATACATTAAAATAATATATACAATAATTAAATTAACATAAAAAAAATTCTACCACATCTGTCTGAGCCCATCAGAGTGAATATAACAGTAATAGAACTTTGGAGATTTTGCGCTGTAGCATGTTGGAAAAAATTTTACAATCTGAAACAGCTCATGAGATGCAAAGATTTTGGAATTTGGTGTGCGAATGCTCTTAGATATGAAATATTGTTATCACATTACGATACTCTAGAGAGAGTCTCATATTAAAGTAGTACCATTCTAGTGTTCTATAGTCACAAAGAAATACTTTAATTTTACCCCTTCAAAGGAATAAAAAAATTAATTCCAACAATCATGAAGAGTAAGAAAGTTGGAATAAAAAAATATCCAAATATTTATACAATTTCTCACCGTACCGTGCTAGTATAGAATTGCACTGCAGCTTGTGCCAAATTATTCTGGCATTTGACACATCTCATATTCTCATGTAGGTGGTTTTTTTAGTGTTTGGTGTGTTAAATACTAAAAATTTAACACACCTGATGCTAGTGCTGTTAGCATACAATCATCATGCATTTCAAAGTAAACACAGGTGACAAGATAATCATGAAGAGTAAGAAATAGTTAAAATAATATAAATTAATTCCAACAATCATGAAGAGTAAGAAAGTTGGAATAAAAAAATATTCAAATATTTATACCATTTCTCACTGTACCGTGCTAGTATAGAATTGCACTAGTATAGAATTGTACTGTAGCTTGTGCCAAATTATTCTAGCATTTGACATATCTCATACAGGTGATTTTTTTAGTGTTTTGTGTGTTAAATACTAAAAATTTAGCATTTAATACACCTGATGCGTTGGGGTGCACAGATAATGCATTTAGCATACAATCATCATTCATTTCAAAGTAAATACACGTGACAAGATAATCACATAATGCATTGGGGTGCACAATCATAATGTAATTACAAAATATTAATTCTCAATAACACCATAAATTAATCTCATATGCAAGTCCACTTTCCAATTAAAATAAGAGTCATGTTAACGGATGCTTTTAGGACAATTGTTAATAAACCATAATAGAAAAGTTTTAATATCACTTTTATGGAAAATATAAAAAACTATCAACAATATTTATTATTTTATTATTCTCCCAATAAAATATTTCTAAAAATAGCTCCTAAACCAATACCCTAAGAGTACTAGTTAACATTTCCCTAAAATTAATTTGCTTTTGTTATTGCATGACTTTCCTGGGAAATATTAAAAGCTATCAACAATATTTATTATTTTATTATTCTCCCAATAAAATATTTCTAAAAATAGCTCCTAAACCAATACCCTAAAGGTACTAGTTAACATTTCCCTAAAATTAATTTGCTTTTGTTATTGCATGTGAAACTTAAGTTCCAATAGCATGTATCATCCCAAAAATTAAGGCATAGTGCTTACATTCATCAAAATTAAAATTAATGCTTCTCAAAAAAAAAAAAAAAAAAAAAGCATTTAATTATGTCTAAAATTAGCTAAAGTAGATGGAGGATTTGAACCCACAATATTTACTCATTTACTTCATGTTATGGAGCATGGCCGAAGACGTGGTGATCAATGTACGTGCTGATCAATGTATGTACGATCTATGGTCTAGGGACAAACCCTGATAAATTCTATCGTGTACCAAATAAAAAAATAGGCACGATTTAAATTGCTTTAGCACATTATGAATCATACTTGATAGTTGATGTTAAGCTGAAGTAGCTAATGAGGCATAAAAACTGTGTTAGAATCTATGGGAAGAAAAGCCATTGTTACTCAACAAAATTGAAATTGATCGGACATGAGCATAAATTACTTAGCCCGTTAGGAGTAAATGTCTCTGGATTACTCGGCAACTAGTTTTTGTAAGTGGGGTCAATTACTTACAGGTTTTATTGGCTAGAGTAAAAAAGAAAAAAAACAAAAACAAAAAATATTGAAGTTGACAACAACGTATGTCACAAATTCTGCATTTTTCTTAATCTATATGTGCTATTGGCATTTCACATATAACTTGCAAAAACTCATATTTGCCCAGGAAAAGTGGCACCAAAAAATACTGCTAAACCACAAAACTCCAGTCAGTTTGTGTAGATGTGTACACGGTTTGGTGTGATTAGTGGAACTGGCCAGTTTTGCACCGAACCTCATGGGTCAGTTTGGTCAATTCCCCAACTGCACTGCACGGCTGCACCAGTGGGTTGGTCTTAGCTGATCCCATGCAGTCTACTTTTATGGTGTCAGTGCGTTGGGCTGAGATAGTTTGGGCCACACTATTCTTCACTAACACACTGACAAAAAAATTCCAAACCCAAACACATATTGTACCCACAACACTTAACTGTTCAATTTTTTTTTTTTTTTTTTTGAGAAAGAACTGTTCAGTCTAGCAATGAGGAATGTGGATTTACAAAAAAAAAATAGCAGCACTTATATAGGTGTAAATTACAGTTCATGTAATCAAATAATTCTAATTAGCTGCAATCTCCAAAGAATTCTGTACGCTATTCACCATTTCTCCCAATTTGATAATATGAATATTGCCTTCACTAACCTGAAAGTCAGAAGGAAACATTGAAACAGTTGGTTGAAATTCCTGTAAAACACAAGACCAAAATATCAAACAATCAAAATACAGAGAGAGAGAGAGAGAGTTACCGGGCATTGGCAAGATGAGAATGACGATGAGTTGTTGAACA
Source organism: Quercus aquifolioides (assembly GCA_019022515.1). NCBI lineage: Eukaryota > Viridiplantae > Streptophyta > Magnoliopsida > Fagales > Fagaceae > Quercus > Quercus aquifolioides. The sequence goes on along the minus strand of CM032334.1, from coordinate 17,038,392 downwards.
AAGAACGACGATGGTGATTGGCTATGGAGAGAGGAGAGATGGAGACCCAGAGGACAAAGACATTGAAAGTAAGAAATGAGAAAAATATAGAATATTTAGACCTTAGAACTCCCAAATGGCGCCAATGCCTTGTAGCTCAATTAATTGACACCACCTAGTGTTTTCAAGACAATCTAAGGTTCAAATCTTTCCTCCCTATTGTAATTGTCGCATTGAAAAAAATATAAATAAATAAAATAATTCTCAAATGGAAATCAAAAGCCGTTTAAGTATGCATAAATACGATGATGGTTTTCTTTGAAACTTCAGTTGTCTCTGGAATTCAAAAACCCTAACCGAGCACCAAATCAGTTGATGTTGGCTTTGCCCAAATTCCGTTAGCAGTGAAACTGAGAACCTTCAACAGCCATCTGAGGCTATCCTTTCCAATCGGCTGCTGAACGCCCTAAATTGTTGTGTGTGAAATGATGGTCACTATGGCAGAAAGCAATTCTTTTATCCACTTAAAAATATAGGGTAGTCACGCTTAAAAAGATTCCTCCTTCACATGTTTCAAGATGACATTCAAAATAGAATTTCCTACTTTCAACTAGACATTCATGCTTCACATATACAATGTTGCAAACATAAATTTTTTTTGAAAAAATTTTACATATGCTACATAAGAATGCTCGTTAACTGTCTCAGTTCTCACTTTGCATTTGTGTGAGCTAGAATTTTAATTGCCGACACTAACAAAGATATAATGTCTGAAATCAGGAGATTCCTAGAAGCCTAACACTTTTCTCTTTTTGACTTTCAATCTTAAATCTTCTTCAGATGGGATCTGGGCACTGTCCCTTGAGGTTGCACTCCACCATGCCATAAGCTCATCCTGCAAAATGTGATGGGAATTTAACCACTTCACATTGAATGGGTAACGAGCAAGATTCAGAATATTGTCAATCCCACTACTAGGATGGAACCTTGCTAATCACCATCCCTCAACTGTGTGTACAGTAATTGACCCAATTGATATGAAACCAATTGATCTAAACATTAAGAGTGACCATAAAGGTGAAATGTAATAAAAATTAGCAGTTGATATTATACTATATAATAATACATTAACAGATTTACATGATATGTAGCATTTTCAAAGAATTATGTCATCCAGTTCTTGAACTGATCACCATGAGGCATTTTTGACCTTATACCGTTAGAATTTGCCAAGTTTGAGAGACAAGGCCTGAATTAGCTTTAAGTTGTGACTCCCATGATTTTGAGATTCCATAATCACTTCCAGTTCAAATGTATACCATTTTTTAGGGAAAACAACAATTCTAGTCCTTAAAGTTTGGTCCATTTTCCAATTGGTCCCTAGAATTTCAAAAGTGACAATCAAATCCTTAAAATTTGTAATATGATTCAATTTGGTCAGTAAAGTTTTCACCGTTTTCCAATTTAGTCAATAGAGTTTCAAAAGTTTGTAAAATGATTACTCCCATTTTTTACCCTTTTATATTCTTGTATTTTCCTCACATATTCTCATAAACCAAACATGGAAATATGGAATAGACAATTATTAAGCAAATTCATATTCAGAAAGTGAATATTATTATTCTATTTTATTTTATCGTAAATTCCATGGGGTAATAATGAGCCATCATGGTTGCTACATGGCAATTTTTATCCACTTGGACTGTTAGCATGTAATTTCTAAGCCACATAAACTTTTTTTTATTACATGACACATTAATGTCCAACTTAGAGTGTGGACCAAATTGGATAATTTTATAAACTTCAAGGATTTGATTGCTACTTTTAGACCTCTAGAGATCAAATTGGAAAATGGAGCTAACTTTAATGACCAAATATGGTGTTTTCCCTTTTTTTTATAAAAAAAATGTATACATCTATACCATATTTGACTGAAGGAATCCAAAACATTGCTTTGTTGCAGATATATATATCTATATATATATATGAGATGATTCTCAAAAAAAAAAAAAAAAAAAAATCAGATACATATGAGATGGTTAATACACGCAAAATCAAATATACAGAGAGAATTCCAGATGGATGATATTTTTGGTGTCATCAATGAACTGGATAAAATGATAACTAAAACTTTAGAAACTGTCTTACACAATGTTCCCTGAATTGGAAACAATGTGCCACTTTAAAAGTACTTCGGAAGGGGGAAAAGAAGTAAAAGAAAAAACATAACTATTATTTGACTTAGTCATACCATCATGCATTCTAAACACGCAAATGGATGTGTCAATAAGGGAAGAAAACCTCAAGTAGCCATATAAATTTTATGTAATGCTGTTAAATATTTCAAGCTTGAAAGATCTAGAGAATAATAAGTGAATTGAGCTTGAAACTGAATACTAGTAGCTTAGAAGCATAGACAAATATAGTGTGAGGAAAAACTGATATGCTGTCAGACTATTACTTACCTCAAGGAAATCATGGTTGGAGACATATTGACTCTCAACCAAACATTTGATTCCCCCTACGTTTACAGAGATAGAATTTTTTGCATTTTGTGGCGCATTCTCTCTTTGCTTCCCTGTGCATCCAGAAAAATAAAAACGAGTCAATTATAAAAGTAAGTCTTAAAGAAGTGCATTATGATAATCCACAAATTTGTTAACAAGTATGCAAATTATCTCCCTATCAAATTGATTAGTTATACAACACGATAACAAAATAATGAATTAGTTCAACTTATACCAGTTATGTAAGCCACATGGTATCCAGTTCCACCTAGTCCTTCTTGCCACTTCCCAAGCCGTAGACGCAAGAAAAAACCATCAAGAGGTGATAGTGGCATATGGGAATTCATCCATCTGGTGGCCATGCAACATAGAAAAAATCATTTTTTTTTTTAATTGCACATAGAGAATATCAATTACAGAGACAATGTACTACAGCAAGAATTATGTTTCGAAGTCAGCCCTTGCAAATGCAGTACTCTAAACTATGCATCTACTAGAAGAACGAGTTCTACCACAATAAACCAAAATTCAAGATTGAAGAAAGAAGCAATTTGTAATTTGGTTGATCCCAAAAAGGTATTTTTGGAAGCCAAGCATTTCATTAAAATTGAAGAGTAGCAATTAAAATTAATCCTCCCACTGAAAATGGGGTTTCTGATGTCCCTTTTTGTCATGTAGACATGCAACAGTTTTTTTAGACCGCTAATCTATGTCATCCCAACCATAAAAATAGGCTTAATTTATGTAAAACAAAAAAAGAAAAGAAAAAAAGTGCTCCAGAAAAACAGGAAAACTCTATTGCCTACCATATACAAAGAATGACACACAAGCACAGGTGTACTCACGCCACTGATGAAAATTGAGGATCCTGAGGACTCAAAAGAATTGACAAAAGATCAGATCAAAAGCGCAAAAAAGACCACCATATCCGTTTAGCTTGAATTTACATGTTTGTATATCTCCTATACATCAAACATACATTTATAGGCTGACTACTGTATGGCGTTCATATCATAAAGGGATAATTAAGCAAATTGTTAATTTTGCTGTATCCTTGAAATGCATGTGCAAACTGTCAGAGTTAATATCAACTGTAATTGAACATACTACTTGCCATATATAAACGGAAATTCCAATCAAACGAGTAATTAATAATGTGAGTTTACCAATGACAGTTTAATTAGTATGAACTACTTACTTTAGGATATCTGAGCGAGACAAACGAAGGCTTTTTATGGCGTTAAAGATTCCTTTTGGTACATCAGAAAGTTTCCTATTGATAGGCATGATCTGATTTTCTTTTGAATAGTTTTCCACAGGACTTGAAGCACTGTACTTCTTCAATGAATTTGCATTAGATCCTATTTCTACAGGGGCTATCATTTCATTTGGTTTCCAATTAAAATTATAGTCTGATATTCTAAGAGCACTCCCATTACAAGCAGCTTGAAATTGACTCTTCCAACCAGTTAGCAGCTTTGAATTTTCTTTACCTCCCGTTTTATGCTGCATTTCTCTAGGACCAACCAAAGAAGTACCACATCTTGTTTGATGTTGCCCTCTTGAGGATGTACTAGGACATGCAACAGCCCAATGATTGAACTGGAAACATCTAATGCACAAGCAAGGCGCTTCTTCTGCCCCAATATAGGAATTGATATTCCTTAGAAGATCCTCAATCTCACTTTCTGTTATCTCAGAACACTCTTGTAAATGGTGACCCTTTATGCCACAATAGAAACAGGTTACAGTATCTTTTACATCTGATGGTATGATGTGTTTTAGGGCATCCAATCTTCTTGCCAAGATAGAAGCCATTGCCTCTGAACTTTTAAACTTTGGAGAAGGCAATTTAGGATTCAATTTATTTACAGATTTCTGATCATTGTGGCCTTTGATCCAATTAAAACCAACAACTGCGTCAGTATCAGCAGGACACTTCTGTGATTCTTTGCCCAAAGCAAGCATTGGACCTTCAGCAGAGAGCTCCCTTACTGCCACACTTTTGTGGTTTTTGGAAAAGCCAACATAATTCTCGGGACAAGGAAGAGGTCTTGTGCAATCAGTGGAGCACTCAAGGCCTACACCAATACTCTGGATGCGATCATCCATGTTTAACACAGGGCCAGAAGTTTTTGCACAAAACCGAGTTATCCACAAGCTATTTCTGTAATCATTAGTGGTCTTCCCTTCAGCTGGCAGATCAGAATCAATGTTCTCAGCACTGATAGTTCTACGTTTACCCAGAGAAGAATTGGAGCTTATTCCATCTTTCTCATTTCCAAAGTCCACGTTGCATGACTTTTTATTCTCCCCGGAGTTAATCTTGCTATCTTCCTTACTGGAAACAAATGTCACTGGAAATGTTTTAGGCTGGTTTAATGAATCTGCTCCATTTCCAGAGGTTGATTCATCAAGCTTATCATTTGGCAGAAGATTTTGTCTGCATATTTTATCACCATCCCCACAAATGGATATTGGAGTAGCATTAATGTTGCACATCTTCTTATCCAGCTCATGCTCCTTAGATCCTTCTCCAGTTTGATAATTGGCATTAAACAATGTTGTTTCTCCTCCTGCCTTTGGACAATATAAGGACTGAAAAATTGACTGAAAACCATTATTTTTGAATCCTGGATCATGATACTTGTTGCATTTGAGAAGATTCTGATGTCCATGATCAGGATGTGCAATAGCAAGAGCAAGAGCAGGTGCCTCACCTTGCATTGGTTTTGAGAAACCCTTCATCATGTTCGATATCCAATTCATAAAGGAGCTATCTTGTTTAACGTAGGATGTTGAACCGGGTGTATCTTGAATTTGGCTTTTGATTCTTTTACTCCCAACAATCATGTGTCCTTCAACACTCCACCTCTTCTTGCCTGTTGAAAACAACCCACTGTTGCAGCTTTCAACACTCTCATGGCTATCATCTTCCTCTTTTGACAATCTTCGATCAATATCTCCATCAGATAAAGCCTTTTCCTTGCCTTTCCTTTGAGGCATACGGATTCTGCTGTTAGTTAAGAAGACTTCAATCGGAAAAGTCTTGTTCCTATGAAGTACAACTTTGTCTGGCTGAAAGCCAGTTTTACCTTCATTGAACTCTGATTCTACAATCTTATTCGCTGCACCACAAGCACTATCACCAATCAGAGTTTGTAAATCATTCTCAGCAGTGAACTCCAGCATTTCCAAAGGTCTTTTGCCTGGGGAACTAAGATTCTGGACTGGAGTTTCAGAAGCTTTGCATTTATCCACAGGGAGAACATCAGAGGCCAAATTGATATTCTTTCCCAATATTTGATTGCCACTTCCAAAATCTCTGCCTCCAACTCTAGAGTCCTCAGAAAATGGTTCATTTGCCACCATGTCAGGTTTAGGTTCAACTATTTTGGTTGGTATAATATCAGATGTTCCTCCATATACCAGACCTGTTGGTAAATCAGCAGGTTAAATCATGTCAGATGTCAAGAAAATAATGAATGCTCCATCAACTTTGAGAAAAGTAAGATATAAATAAAATGTCCACTTAACATGGAAGGAAAAAGAGTTTGCATGGCTTGTGCGTTTGAGGCAAACTAGGAAGTGCCAAATATTTTGATGGTTCTTGCAGAAAGAATATGACCCATTCCTTTTGTTAAAATAGAAATAAGAAAATAAAGAGATGTACAAGGAGAGAAGGTAGAACTGTAGAAGCAAGGAGAATTAATGTGGTTTAGCCTAATGGTACATCCTTTGTGGAAAACCCATAGCAGCTACATTTTTGCTATTTAGAATTGTGTATTACAAGAATCCAATATAGGGTATATACACACAATGGTTGACTTAGGGCCATTGATTATGCCTGGGATCAAGGAACAGGACTAAGGTACGTACATAGTAAAACGTAGAGAGTCAAACAAAGCATGTGCACATGCTAACACCCACCTCAACTCAAGGGGAATTATAATCTCATGAGGAAAGCCATGACCATGAATGACCGGATTATATATAGAATGGACAAGGCATAATGTGGAATGAATGTGAGAAATGCTGACAATAGTTGATGGCAGCTACCAATGACAATCGGCAACCAGAGAACGGTTGCACCAGTGACCAAAGAGTAGCTCCTATGGTCGAAGAATGGCTACACTGGTGGCCTGAGGAATATCAACAGAGGATAACATTGTGGTGAAGCATGTGAGCAATTTGGTGGGTTTCACATAGATTGAACCTAAAAAGAATGAGTGATATACCAATTAGTGTGACTTGGGAGCCTCAAACGGGGAGATAGAACCCAAAATCGGAATCTATGTGAAAAATGGACTAGGAAGGAGGTTGGGACAGTGGCTGGCAATGACTGGTCCAAATGATGATCAGCAGTGCTATCTGAGCGATGGTCGGCAGTGGACTACTTGAATCTTATTGAAGGCCACAGAAAAGTGCCTCTCATACCATGCTAAAATAGAAATAAGAAAATGAGGTGATGTAAAAAGAAAGAAAGTGGAACCAAAGAGAATTAACATAGTTCAGCCTAACAACCTACATCCAAAGCCAAAACTCTTAGCAGCTACATCTTTGCCATTCAGAATTGTGTATTACAAGAACCCAATACAGAATAAATATACACACAATGGTTGACCTATAGGGGCCATTGATTATGCATAGATCAAGGATAATTGACATATCTTGATTCAAGGTATAATAAAAGGCCATGATGAAGGTACATACACAATAAAACACAGAGAGCAGATACATTAAGTCGTATAAAATAAGTGCATATACTAACATGTTTCTAGAACAATAGAAATAGATCGGTTGTAGACCAAAGACCAGAGTAACTTGAAAGGACTACCTAGAACTATCTTCTGAGAAAAAAGAGTCAAAAGATACGGGCATGCACCTGGCACACTAGGAGAATTGTTTTCTCTGGTCTCAGATATTTCAGCCATTTGAATATTGATTGGGGCACAAATATCATCCCCTTCACTCTTTCTTAGATCCTCCCTTTGAGTAACTTGTAGAACAGATGATCCTACCATGGTTTTCACTTCCTCCATATAACGAACAGGTCCTGCCAAACAAGAGTCCTCAGGTTTTGTTAAACAGGTTTCAAGGGGAAAACATGAAACAATACATATAAAAGATTGATCTTGATAGGTCCACATTCATCATTATACAACTTAATACCCATTCATAAACTTTTTCTCCATTACTAAGAAAAATTTAGACCAAATATCTAGCCCAACCCCACGTACCCTACAATTTAACATAAAAAAATAATTTACCTAACCTGTCTTATGTTCATGATTTGGCTGACATTCTGGCATGCCACCACCAGCACTTGTAAGAGATGCATTTGAAGTATTTGTACCAGCAAAATCATCCTTTGTATGACTTGCCACTTGTGGTGCAATGACTTCATCTATAGGTTTGTTAGTTGTAGAACTCCCGCCCATAAAGCTTTGCGGTGCTGGAAAATCCACAGTGCTTGGTCCTGCACCCCACAGAAGTGAGGGTTTTTTATTGGCAAAGCTGGAATCAGCACGTTTGAGACTCAAACCTTTATGTGGAGACCAAACTAGTTCAGAAAGGGGATCAGAGGCCACAAATGTCATGTCTATCCTTGAACCTGCATTTGCACCTGCACCTGCACCTGAATCAATGTTCATTGGTCTCTGAATACACTGATTAGAATAACTCGGTGCAAGTCCTAATTCAGTCACTGGTTCTATGTTCTCATTGTCCACATTCATATTTGGTTGGATGGATTAATAGGCAATCCTGAAATGCCAACAGGGACCAATTAGTCTGCTAAACATGTGAATCATTAACAATCACAACAATCGCCTTTTTTTTCTCTCTCTCTCTCTCTCTCTCTCTAGTTTTTAAATGGGGAATGCAAGTATCACAATATAAGGTGAATAATTGGAGTTTCCAGATTAAACATACTGTAGCAGCATTGCTTTGAAATGTGTCTCGCAAGTATAGGAGATGAATTAATCTTAATCTGTTTGTAAACCTTTTAGACAGAAGGTTAATAAGATTACAAAGACCCTACTCAAGAGAGGTGAAACTTTTAATTCAATTTATGGAAGGAGATGCCTTAGTAACTTTCTCTTCCTTCTCTTAAGAAAGAAGAGCCAGAAAATAAACAGGACCTATATAGCACATCGAAAAAACAAAACCTCATTAAATGCATCTTCAACTGTGAGCACTTTGATATGCCAAGTGAACATGTTGAAAGTCTGAAAATCAAATGTAAATGACAATTGACAAAGATGTTATCTTAGTATATTATAATGGCAGGAATTGGCATATTGACAACGTATTGAGTTTGTTCAGTGAAAACAAAAACTCGTTTCAAGAAAAAACTTTGATTGAGACATAGATTAGCGTATCAATCACTAGATTGCATCCATAAACAGAGAGAGAGTGAATAGTCATATTAACAGCCATTGAAGATAATCATGATACTAATTTCTAATAAATGAAAACCCATTAAGTCAACCCACAGTTTTCTACTATTCTGTTGCTCTCATGCGTATAAGCAATAATCCAAATTGCTTATGCAATCATTTTCTATTTTACCTTCCCATTCAATAGAAGAAGCATTTCAGAGAAAAATGTTTTGAATAAATATGAAGAGAGTAATTATGATTTAGCATGTAGTACGGTGAGGAATCCTTAAGATAGTAGAGCAAAGCATAACTTTGAATTCGCACAGTGACATTACGATATCAAAATATTGCAGGACAAATAATTCAAAAAATAACATGGAGCATCTTTTGCAGACAGAAGTAAAAATTAAATTTAAATAAAAAAATAACAGACAAACATTAGGGGAAGTACGAAGGTCCTTTGAGGGTACACATTATCCTTTGAATAACAAAACATATAGACTAACATAAATTAATACTGAGGAAATTCATAGGGAAAGTTCAAAGATTTCGACAAAAGTATAAAAAGATTGTCTGAAAATTTTGGAATTAAATTAAAATAGCAAACATAGGAAGGAAAAGGGATTGTGGCCATGCAACTTGATTCAGAAAAGAAAGCCATTCTTATATTAGTAAAGATATCCTTCAAACTTCGAAGGATACTATAAGTATTACTTACAAGTAATTTAATTGTTGGGAAATTTAGGGGAAATCAAATGAAAGAACACAAGAACAAACAGGCCTACAGGCACGGATGAATTATTATCTTGAAGAAATTATTTTCCCCCACTTGAATGAGTTTCCTAATGGGTTGCAGGCAAATCGTCCTTAGTATACAATAAGCCAAGATTTCTACAACAGCAAACTTGGAGAATCCTATGAATTTCTCTCTAATAGTGTGCAAAATCTGTAAAATCTTAAAATTCCTTTTTCAAAATTATGTAAATAAATAAATATAAATGCTTATTTATAACTAATGAAGAGTTGCCAATAAAAAGTCACCTTTGAAATGTCACCCACGATAGGAATGAAGAGTTTCCAAAGAAAAGTCACATTTGAAATGTCACTTAATAATGGGTTTAGCACCCTAAAACGTTGCCAATGCTATTACTAGCTGTTAGGAACACAAACAGGTTCATTTCCCTTATTTTTCCACATAATTATGCTGAAAACATACTTTCTGCAACTATTGCGCTCAAGCAAGATGAAGTGAAAATGCACTTCGCTCGGGCAAGCTGCCCTGCTTGCTTGAGTGAACTCTTCAGTAACCAAAATAAAACTCCAACAAAAAGTTTCGCTTGTCCCTTGCTCATCTCTTGCCTGTCCCTCGCTTGGGCGAACTTCAATCTTGCTCAAGGGAGATTCTTAAAACCAGTTTTTTATTACCTTAAATCTTTTGCCATTCTCTTACTTTTCTAGTAGAATCTTCTCACGTATAACAACCTACATGTGAATATCAATATATACAACAATCCCCCACTAGGTTGTAATATCCATATCCAACTTAGGTTGACACTATGTCACGCATAAAGAAGGTGTTTTTTAACTTAAACCTCCCACTAGTTTAGTGTTCTCATGACTCCTAGAAGTTAATGATGGTCAAAGCTTAAAGCAAAACTATTTGCCTCAAAACAAGAGAAAACATGCAAATGAAAGCATCCTTTACACCAAAAACTCACATCTTGTTAACACTATTATGGCTATGTGCTACTCCATGGAATCCTAACTCTAGTTTAAAATGGCACTTTATGCTCACATAAGTAATATTTCCTATGATGTCCCTGTTACACAAAAATTTAAATCTATATTGACCTTCATTAAGAGTATAAAGTCATCCTCTATAACGTAACAGTAAGCATTAATCTATTTTGAATGTGACTTCAAAATTTTAGTTCTCAACTAACCACTTATGAACATGCTGTTGCTACCCTTTAAACCTCTTTAGATTGGATCTATTTGAGGTTCATTTCTTGCTATTGGTAGTTCTATTCAAAGGATTTTAGTCCCATTCAAATGGATATGGTATACCAATTCTCAAGACACACAATTGATAGATGGGTCTATTAAGTTGCTTTTAGATTTTACATAGACAACGGATAATCCCATTAACTATTACTTTTCTAGTTATTCTTGTCTGAGATTCATATGACTAAAGTTCATTCATTTAACTACAGTGGATGACTACACTAAATGCACATATATTTACTTAATGAAACATTAATCAAATACCTATTCGGCTATTCCCTTTTATAATCTTTTGTCCAACTCATTGAGTTGTCAAAATCATCCGTAGCGATAACAGACCAAAATTTGACATTCCTTCATATTATTCCTCTAAAGGCATTATACATGAAACTAGTTGCACTACTGTGATGCCCCAATTTGATTGATTGTGTGATGTGTGTGGGTGTGTGATGAGTCCCACATTAGGTATTTACTGGGTAGATCTTGGTTTTATTAACATTCCTTCATATTATTCCTCTAAAGGCATTATACATGAAACTAGTTGCACTACTGTGATGCCCCAATTTAATTGATTGTGTGATGTGTGTAGGTGTGTGATGAGTCCCACATCAGGTATTTACTAGGTAGATCTTGGTTTTATTAACAATTACAAGGAGCCTCAATTGTGACTAGTTCTTTTGAAGTATAGCGCAAATGTGGCTAACGCTTTTCCTTGGGTCGTTACATATGGTATCAGAGCCAGCCCGGTGTGATGAGTCCCACATCGGGTATTTACTGGGTAGATCTGAGCTTTATTAACTATAAGGAGCCTTAATTGTGACTAGTCCTTTTGAGGTATAGCGCAGATGTGATTAGCGTTTTTCCTTGAGTCGTTACAACTACTCTTTCAGGGCCACTTACCTAAATATTTTTGGTATTTGATCAATAGGACATGCATAGCCCTCCTAAAATTGTTTTAGGTCCAGCCCTCTTATAACCACTTAAAAGTTTTTAGTTGCCTTGGTTGCCTCCACCCACTTCCAAAAACCCTCAAAATTGATGCATGTGCTACGCAGTGCATTCTCCTTGGTTATCTTGTGGCCAAAAGAGAAATTACCTTTGTATATCGGGATGTCCTCTTTTTTGATTCAAAAATGACTTTCTATACGACGATCTTGATGAGAATGTCTATATGCACCTTCCTACTAGTTCTGAACAAAAGTGGAGATAAGAGTATGTAAACTCAATAAATCTCCAAATGGTCACAAACAAGCTTCCTGACAATGGTTTGCAAAGTTTTTTTCAACTACTCTGGATGCAAGATACAAGAAATCCAATGCAGATTACTCATTGTTAGTTCGATCCTACTAACATGAGTTTACCACTGCCCTTATGTATGTTAATGGCATCATTCTAACAAGGAACATTTTGGAGCATGTAAGAACTCAAGAAATTCTTAGGAGAACAATTCAAACTTAAAAACCTTGGAAACCAAAAACAATTTCGGGTTTTTGGGGATAAAGGTTGCACAATCAAAGAAGGGAAAATCCATATCACAACACAAATATGCACTTGAAATTCTTGACGAAATAGGGTTTCTGGGAGCAAAGCCATCCTAGTTCCTAGTGGAGCAAAATTTGCCACTCAGTGAGTGTGAAGGAGACTTCATTATTGATCCCTCATCATACCATTGACTAATTGGGAGACTAATATGCTTAACCATTACCAAGCCAGATTCGACTCATATAATGCATATTATAAGTTAGTTCACGGACAAGCCTCGAATACCCCATCTAGATGGGGCACATCAAGTATTGAGATACATCAAGCAAACACCAGGTTTAAGGAATTTTCAAGGATGCTGGTAAATTAGTCACTAGATACTAAATATTACTTGGCCAATCTCTCATTTCCGGAAGACCAAGAAATAAACAAATGTTTAACCTTCATCAGCTGAGGTAGAATACAAATCCATGGAGACTTCTTGTTGTAGGAAACAACTTTTGGTAGACCCCAATATCTCACACCTAAAACCATCCAAGTTATACTACGACAACAACCCCGTCATTCATTTAGCTTCAAACCAAGCCTTTCATGAATGCACAAAACATATCTAGAGAAATTGTCATGTAGTGATAGAAAACTCCAAAGTTGGCTCATCCAAATTGCACATGTCTCTACAAATCAACGGCTAGCAAATTTGTTCACTAAAGCACTTGGGCATTTACAAGCTGAATTTCTACTTTGCAAGTTGGGTGTCCTGAATTTTCACTTCAACTTGATGGGGAGTGTTGAAGATCAAACATATAAGCAAAACTCACCCACCAAATTTGTTAAGGAAGACTAGATCAGTATGGAAAGTTCACCAACCACATCAACATCTCCATGTAATTAGCAAAATCAAGCTTATAAGGAAACTAACGGCAATATCAATCAAAGTAGATTTCACAAGAGGAGGGATTTTGTTTGTAAGAAACATGTATATATAGAAACCTATATAATAGAACAAAGCATTGCAAAATAGAAAATAACACTAACTTTGTGGATGTAGGCTTGGCTTTCATAGCCGAATTGCGTGCTCCCTTTCTTCATAGTCATATATGTTTTACAGCTTCACCATTATTGTACCAGGAAAATGGCTCACAAAGGTCATGACCACAACTCTATAGATCGGAATGAAAGAGTCCTATTTTATGGTTCTCTTAAGATAACCAAGAATTCTATTGATCAATTTCCAATGATCAACACTAGGATTATTGTACTTTGAAAGTTTGCATATTGTGAAGACTACGTCTAATATGGTACAATGCATAGCATACACCATGCTACCTATAGCACTAGCATACTTGAGATTTACAATTACCCTCCCACGATTCTCACTTAACTTACTGTATGCTGGAATCAAAAGGTGTATTCACCTCTTTTATCTTGAGATATTCAAATCTAGTACGCACTTTCTCATTATAATGAGATTGATGTAGCAAAAAACCTCCACTATATTTCTTTACTATAATTCCCATAATAGTATCCACTTCAGTAAGATCTTTCATCTTAAACATAAAAGTCAAACACTTAGATCCGTTTGGAAATAACTTATTTAACTGAAACTGAAAACTTTTTTCTGAAAGTACCGTAAATAAAACTAAAAATTAGCTGAAATAGTATAATGAGACCCATAATAGTACCAAAAAAAGCATGGGACCTATACACAGTAACAAAAATAAGCTAAATAGTAAAAGAAGCTGTCCAGTATAAGCTATCCCAAATGCAACCTTATAGTTTTAAATCCATCTTCAAAGTCAGTTCCAAATATAAGCATATCATCGTATCATTAACATAAAAGAAACAATGAACTTGTAAGCTTTATGGTATTTAAACTTGGAAACTTAGAGCTAAACTAGCTTATTGTCCTTAAACCTATTCCTGATTACATTTTAATTAGTGGTAAAAGAACAAGATGATTGCAAGTAGAGTCAGAAAACCTGACCTTTACTACTAACAAAAATTTTCTGAAACACTGAGAGCACAACCATGACTTAAAAAGGCATGATACTACAATTGATTTGCTAATGCTAATGGGCTGCATTAATTTAGCGTAAGATTATACCTGGACCTTATAAAATGAAAATCTATGATCTAAGTCTAACCCCTACTTTCATAGCTAAAATTTGAACTTAATGAATAATAGTACACAAAACCTCACACACACATAAACTATACATTGATTATTTATATATAATTTATTAATTTAGCGGTGGGGTGAATCTAGCGTAGGTTCTCTTGCTTCTTGTTCAGAATTAAAGCCCTAACTTAGAAATAAGGGAAAGATCATACAAGAAAGCCATTGTTATTTGAGGAAATGGAAGTTTCAGAAGCTATACAGGATCAAAGCAATGAACTTATGGCAAAAGCAACAGAATTAAGGAATATCCATTAAGTAAAGCATGATTTTTGGATACCCACATACCTGTTTTTCCTTAAATCCATGGAACTTAATTGCTTTCCTTCTGTCACTTCTTTGTGCTACTTTATGCAGGATACTATAAATACACTGCACTCCAAAAGGCTTAGTACAAACTATAAGAAGAAAAAAAAATATATGAAAGATTGTAGGAGAACAAAGAGTGAGAGTGAGAGAGAGAATGTGACTCTTTCTTCTTTAGAGAGAAAGAGAAAGAGAAAGAGATGAGACCAAACCAGTTACAGTCCTTGCAAATGCCATGCGTCATGATAGCGAAGTTACATGAAGCTCACAGCCTTTTCCTAAGATTCTGAGATATGAGGTTAACAAAATTCCACGCGGCTCATTGTCTGCCAATTACATATTGTTTATTTTGTAGTAACATATTAATTAATATTATATTATTACAAAGTGAGTACCGTCTACTGTGTATAATATTATCAGCTGTCAAAAGTTCGTGTTTCCTTTTTGAGTATATATATATTACATTCTCTCAATTAACAAACCATCTCGGGAATGCCATCTTTTTAACGTTATTTGACTTTAGGCTCAAAAGCAAGCAAGTAGTTTTTTTATTATTTTTTGTTACAACTATCATTACCTCCAAATCTAAAGTACAGATTTTGTCATTAACAAAATGATGATGATTGTCAAATTATATATATATATATATATATATATAAAAGAAGAGCATGTATGGATATCGTTTATTTTTATTTAAACTAAAAATTTATTACTGAAAGTATTATAGATAAAGGTAAAAGTTAGTTGAAATAGTATAATGGAGTCATGAATAATATTAAAAAGTGCAGTAAAGTTTATAAATAATAACAAAAATAAACTAAATAGTAAAATAATTTATATTTTTAAATGGTATCCAAACAGAAGCGAAATAATTGAAATCTTTAGAGTATCATCTATACAGGATTTTGGTTGCGGGATGGGAAATTATTTTAGTTTTTAGTTTTGGACATACATGTTAAAAATAAAAATAAAAATATTTTAGTTTTTATTCAAAGGGTAAATTACCCTTCCAAGAAAAAAAAATCAAGGGTAAATTATCATTTTGGTCATGTATTAATTTAGTTTCTAATGTTATAAGCGTCATGTGGGGGGTGAAAAGTCCAACCTAATATATTGGGCCTAAGGCCCTATTTGAGGACTACTGTTTGTCCGAAGAGATGAAAGTACTTGAGAAGAAGCTCATATGAAAGAAACATACCTGGAGATGAACGTGGGGCATAATCCGAGGAGACATTCAATTGTCCGAAGAGACCATTATCCTCGAATTCAAATAAGCTTGGTCAAACAGATGTCTGGGAAGTTCAAGTAATCCTCCTGACAATTCTAATGATAAAGATGAACCTCAGGCGCGCATGGAGATGACAGGAACGAAGAAATATCTAGAAGACAAACTTCAACCACCACATTAAATGCACTGCATCTACTTTTCTGACCGCATTAATGTGGAGAAGACCCCTGAACAGTACAATCTCAGCTACCGCCACTCACACAAGGCTAAAGAAGATACATGATGGGACATGCACTCAAGTGGATGTTTAGATGATGAACAAGTGGACGATGAAGATGAAGGGAGAGGGTGCTATATAAGGGGGAGAGGTCTCTGATAAGAGGGAGAGGAAACAAAAGAGAGAGAGAAGAGGAAAATAACTTTACTGTAGCTCCAAGAATTGTAACCAACTTTCATTCAATAAAATGCCTCTTCGGACTTTCACGTTTGCCTTTGTTCTAGCATGATTGCATGTTAGTTTATTCATAAATACAATAATCAACTCTTGTTTAATTTACATCCAGCCTAGTTCTTTCACCCACGCTCTACAAATTCATTGTCTTGGGTTCATTGGGCTCACAATCCATACCTTTTGGGCTTGGGCCACGAAAATTGACCCTACAGGTCATATTAACAGTTTTCTTAGGACAATTATTAATAAATTATTTTAAGAAACTTTTGACATCATTTTCATGATAAATATAAAAAATTATAAAATAAAATAAAATATTTTCTCTTTTCTCATAATTTTGTTTATAAATATATTATAAATTAATGCTTTTAATGCACCTATTAATAATTTCTATATTTTAAATGTATCAATCCATTCTCTAACATTTTTGTATTATGTGAAAATAGTTTCTGCATTAAATAATGTTGGATATTTTTACAAAAAAATTATATTTATTTTAATACTCATTTATGTGTATCAATTATCTCCTAATGTCAGATACGTTGATTGCTAAATTTTGAAATTCAAATATAATTCAAAATCTGAATAGCTTTTGTCAATGATTTTAATCAGGAAATTTATGAACATTAACATGATATTAATACCATAATTGCTAGCATATTTGGTTTTATTACAAATATATACTTTCCATTCTAAACATTTTGTATTCAAACGTTCTTATTTGAATATGACATAATAACGTCATATATAGAAGATTTTCAGCACTTAAATGTATAGCTATTGCTGAATTATTTTATGTTACCATATATACACAAGTGTTTACTATCTAGTTTAATGGAAAATTGTCAAAACAGCTAGAAATTTTTTTGTAATATATATTCAAAAACTTTCAAAAAAGTTTTGTAATAATGGGCCATTAAATTCATAGCTGGTAAAGACAACCAAATGATATCCAAGTTATATTATATTATATTATATATATATATAAAGAAAGCTATTGATTATATATATTAATTTCAATAATTTTATGACCATTTAAAGTTTTAAAGATAGCAAATGTTTTTAATTTTTTGGCTAAGGACAAGCAACATGTCTGGCTCTATATATATGGAAAGAAATAAAAGTTTCAGACACGCATTTTTATTTTTGAATTACAAAGCTACAGACTTTTAAAAAACAATTTTTTATTGTCCTAAACACTTATCATCTATTGCTTCTTACTACTCACAAAAATATTCTATCTTTTACAAAATTTTATGGGAAAAGAAAGTACTATAGAGAGCTTATATCCTATGAGCAGTGTAGGCTTGTAAGGATAATCAGCAAAAGTGGCTGGACTGTTGTATCCTGGGGGCAACGTGCAGAAACTATTTGTCTAACTACATCGGATATACCGTAGACGGCACGATTTGTCTCAAAACAGTGACTTGGTCCACACCTCATCCCTGCCACCTCTTTTGATAAAATCAAATTGTGTAATTTCCAAGAAAAATTCAGGTATTATCTCTCATTTATTTCCAACAAATAATGAATAGAAAAATGCTAATATGATTAACTATCAAAATAAAAAATTATTATTATGTCATATAAGATGCATAAAAAATAATTCTTATGTCATATAGAATGCCCCATGGACTGCCACGGTCAGATTAATTAAAAAAAAAAAAGCCAGTCAAAATAAAAATAAAATTAAAAAATAAAGAAAAATTTTCATTTCCATTTTCCATCAACACATCACGAACTCTGGTGTATCATTGGACGCGTGGAAGCTGCCACAAGTGATACCAACGAAAATAATAGAGGTATTAGCAAATCAAGAGATTATTTAGTAATATATGTCTATTTGGGAACAATTTACTTCTGGCAGCTTATTTTGCATAATATGAGATAAAAATATAATAAATAAAAAGTTAATTTATTTATAGAAAACTAAAAATCAGATTATTTGAAATAAAACTTTGACAAAAAGCAAAAATCTATAGCCAAACTCACCCATAACTTTTCAACTGCAGACACAAATGAGTTGGAACTTTCAAATTCATTAGAGGTAAGGGCGGCTCCACATTGTAGCTAAGGTAGTCATAGGAACACTTTGACTTGGAAAAAAATGATTATTATATATAAATTTTATAATTTTATAATTTTTTTATCTTTAAAAAAAAAATTGCGACCACTCATAAATTTTTTTAGGCCCAACATAATTAAACTTTGGACAATGTTTTGCAACAAATTTGGTTGTAGACTAAGACTACAACTCAACTTAATTTTTTTTTTTTTTTTTTTTTATTGAGTGTGAATTTTGACAAATTCACCATTGAATTACATTTTCTTCTTGAATCCTACATACTTGCAAAATTTCAATAAAATCAAAGATCAATAGCTATATCATCAATCAAATGTTTAAATTTCGAGTTTTCGTAGTCTAAAATTATACATATAGAATAAGTTTATGGATAGAATAGTAAACAACATCCGATTGGCATGAAATTTGGTATGTGTTTTAAAAACATAAAGAACATGCAATGCAACGGTTAGATTTTCAAAATATGTAGTCATGTTAATTTGTTTAGTGAGAGTTGTAATCTTAGGTTACAACTAAGTTTATACCAAACTTTGTCATTAAACTCTGATTTCCTTAATAATATATTAGGCCCTTACAAACAAATAAGAAAAGTCCAAGAAAAATTTTATTGAACTAAATTTTTTTTTTTAAATGTAACTTGCAACATTGATAATGTGAAACTATTATGCAATAATTTCAAAATAAAAAAATAACTCATAGAAGGAAATTATAAGACTTTATGTGGAAAAAATTTCTAAACCTGCCACTGATCAGAGGTAAAAACCAAGAACTTTTCTACCCAAGTGACTTAATCTCAAAAATTTTGATCGCAAAGAGAGAGAAACATGCTTTCAACTCAAGCGTTGTAGTTGGTGGCATCTATAACAATTTGGATGGGCTAGATAACGTCCTTGGAGCTGCTTTTAAGAGGATTTATCAATTTTAGTGTTGTAGATGTCTCAAATAAACAAACAGACACCACCGCACATCCTTGGTGCGATAGTCACTCCACAAGTATAAGTGCTTGTGGGATGTGGGGGACAAAGGCCGGGGTTCAAGTCTCCAAGAGGGAGTTTCACGCACATATACACTTAGATTAGATTTTAGTAAAATTTCTATCTTGTATAAATTAAAAAAAATAGACAAACAGACACAAAAATAGAATCTACATAAACAATGGAATGAAAAAGTATTGTCCTAATGAATTGTTAAAAGTAGAATCTGCATTCTCACTTTTACTGATATTTGTATTTCTTTTTTTAAAATGTTAAACAAGTAATTGTTAAAAGTATGTAAACATGATGTTTGCAACTATAGCATTATAATTAAGTGGTTCATATGATATATTTAAGGAAAAAAATTCTCAAAAATATATATATATATATATATATATGGAAAATTTTACAATAAGCTCACATGTGATCATTAGGCCTATTTTAATACTGTCTACACGTGATTTGGTCTTTATCACTTTATTCACCTAAGGTATCCTCCATAACCCACCTCAACTTCTCATTGTTATAAAAAAAAAAAAAAAAAAAAAAAAAAAAAGATCAAATAGCTAGGGGTGATTTGGAGGATTGGAGATGGAAGAACAGCTGAAATCTGGGGTGACAGGTGGCTGCTAGTAAAACACTCACCAAGGATTGTGTCAAAGGTTAGCAAATTGATAGACCAAGACAGATGCTGCTGGAATAGGGAGGTTATTGAGGCAACACTGCTACCTTTTGAGGCTGAGATTGTTCAAAAAATTCCCCTTTGCAATGCGAACCAACTTGATACACTCACATGGCCTTTCAATCCCATTGGAGAGTATATTGTCAAGTCGGGGTACAAATTTCTGCAGACTGAACTCCAGAATACACGGCCAGGGTAGTCTGATGGCTCTCGGCTAAGCCCTTTATGGCAGACAGTGTGGAGTCTCATAGTACCATGTAAGGTTCGAAATTTAACTTGGAGAGCAACGACGAATTCTTTACCTACTAAGCAGAATTTGGTCAAGAGAAAAATAATTCAAGGGGACAGCTGTGATATATGCCATGACAATCGAGAGGATGTGCAACACGCTTTATACAAATGCCCAAAACTGGAAGCTCTGTGGCATAAGGTTCCCATCTGGAATCATAGCAGCATGAGACAGGCCACTTCCTTTATAGACTTGTTGGGGTGTGTTTTTGCAGAAAATAGGGAACCTGCGTTGTTCTCAGTGGTCGTCTGGGCTTTGTGGACTCAACGGAATAACCTCAGACTGGGAAAGAGTGTTGGCACGCTGGATCAGCTCCTAAATCAAGCCCGAGACAAGTTGCGTGAGTTCCAAATGCACAACATGGTAAGTTACTAATAAATTGGGTATGGATACTAGTTGGGTAGGGGTAAACAAACCGGGTAACAATTGGGTATGGATAGGGTATGGATATCCATGGGTAAACAAACCGGGTAATAATTGGATATGGATACTAATTGAGTAAGGTAATCGGGTATCCATGGATAAATTAATTGGGTTGGGTATGGGTGTACCCTACCCATGGCCATCCCTAATGGTAATGAGTACCCCACTAAGATATCCTCCTCCAAAGTGGCAACCACTAGGAAAACTCTAGTACAAAATAAATTTCGACGGCGCCCTGTTTCAAGTAGAAAACTGTGCTGGCATAGGGGTGGTTATTAGGAACAAATGTGGACAGGTAATGGTATCTCTTTCTCAGCGCATTCCCCTGCCATTTACTATTGTTGAAGTGGAAGCTCTGGCGGCATGTAAGGGTCTTGAACTAGCATTAGAAACGGGGTTTGGGAGAGTAGTCCTCGAGGGTGATTCAAAGATCCTTATCATAGCACTCAAAGAACACACACAACTTAGCAAATTTTGGTCACATTGCACATGACATTCAATACCTTGCCTCGCATTTTTCATCGATAGAGTATACACATGTCAGTAGGCAATGCAATAACGTAGCTCATTTGTTAGCAAGACAAGCAGTTTCTTATTCACACTTCCAAGTCTGGATGGAAGATGTACCACCGGATATCTCTCATGTACTACAGGCTGATGTTAACGACCTTCATTAATAATATTCAAGTTCTTGTTTCTCAAAAAAAAAAAAAAGCTAGGGTTAGGTAAAAATCAAGAAAAAACCCATTTTCTCTCAAGAACAAAATTGAATCTCAAGCACATGCTCAAGATTCATTTCATTCCCTGAGGCAGTAACTCTCTCACTCACTATTTCATTTCATCAAACACCACTCAAACAAAATATACATTCGTCTTCTATCAAAATTTATTTCATTTGTCTTCTAACAAACCCAAAGGTTTGTCCATTCATTCAAATCCATTTTATAATTCTTCTAGGGTTTATATCCAATCCTTTTTCTTTCTAATTTTTGGAATTCGATTTAATTCCAAATTTCCTTCTAATTTTCTAAATTATCATTGATATATGATCAGATTTATTACTCTATTTATTTCATCAATGCATTATTTATTTTGCTTGTAGAAAATTGCTTCCAAAAATTTGAGAAATCCAAGAAGAAACCAAACCCACAAAGAAAAAGTGAGAGAAATTGAAAGAGAAAAAGTTTGAGATGAAATTGGTGGTGGATAAGACTGTGAAGTCAGCAACCCAGGAGGAATAGAGCAATACCAATGCTGCTCTGAACCCAAACCCAACACCACAGCCGTGAGGGTGATAGTAGTGGCAAGTGATTGAGGTGGATGGTGAGGGCTTGGGACTTTCAGCCATGGAGGCCTAGTTTGATTCTTGAGAGAGAGAGTTCCAAAGACCGATTTGCATTTTTTGGTTGGCCTTTCTATAATAGTCAATTTTGTGATGTCTTAGAGATGGATTTGGCCAGTTGTGGATGAAGGTTGGTGGTGGAGATTAGGGATTAGGGTTCTTCTTGTATGGGTGGAGGAGAGAGACATAAAAGGTGAGAAAAATGATATATTTACCCCTTGCTATTAACAGTGAGAAGTTGAGATTGGTTACAGAGGTGTGAGAAGTTAAGATTAGTTATAGAGGCATAACGAAGGATATTAGGACATCACAAGTGGGTAAAATGTTAAAGTCCATATCATGGGTAGACACTATTAAAATAGGTCTAACCACATGTGGGTTTACTATAACTTCCCATATATATAATGATGAAATATGAATATATAATGGCATTTATAATCTCAAATGACCAATAGTTAGTGGGTTCTTATTAACTCAACTGGTAAAATCTTTGATAGTTGAATAAGAGATCTAAGGTTCAATCCTTACCTACACCAAAAACTGATTAAAAAGCGCAATCATCATAAGCGAACCTAATAGGTTGAAACTCTATTTTAAAAAAAAAAAAAAAACATGGTTAACTATTAGTGTTGAAAAAAAAAAAATCTTAAAAGAAAATAACTTAAACTAGAAATAAATGTTAAAAAACTTTAAGTTAGACAATATCCATTCAAGATATAAATATTAGTAAATAGTTGGAAATTGGGAGGTCAAATGTGGATTCATGTTCAATGAAACTTAATTCATTATATGGTTTTCTTATTTATTTTATTTTTTTAAATAAAGCAAGTGTCTATTTTACTGTAAAACCTTCCATCTAGGGAGAAACATATTTTAGGTGGGCTTCCCACATTAAGGGATATTAATCACGATCTCACCCACTCTCAGACTATAAGATCCAAAACCAAAAGTCATGTTTTTTTTTTTGAGGAACGATCCAAAAGTCATGTTTAGTAATTAGTTAATGCCAACTAATCATGTCCCTTCTAGTATGTTTAGGTCATTACCTAACAGCTTCAAACAATAATTGGTTGCCTGAATTTTTACGTTCAAGTTAGCCAACCTAATATTTAAATAAAACATTAAATACTTACATGCACTATTAAATAAAACAACCATGATAAGTACTTGCATGCACTATTAAATACTCTTACACTAGATTACAAAGGTGGTCAATATCATTGACAACTTTCACAACCACCAAAATCCAAACCTTTTATGGCGAAAGAAACTTTGTATTGTGGATTATTCAACAACAACAGCAATTCAGCAAATGTACAGGTTCGTGCTTCACGCACTGTCTGAGTGGATAGAGTAGACAAAGCTTGAAAGAGACTATCGCACTGTCATACAAATAACATAGGTAATGAACAAAGCATATAAGTGGTGCCACAATGGGTGTAGCTTGATGGTAGAGTCTTTGACCAGGTATTTAGAGGGGAGCGGTTCGAGCGATTGTTCCAACAAGATTCGTGTGGTACACGTAATTTTAGTCATTGCCGTCACGTGGCGTGGAGTTGATGAATCCACTTTGGAAACCTCATTTTTTCCATTCAGCAATAAAAGAAAAGTGGTGTTGAATGGTGTTTACTTACCAAAGGTATGTTTCGGATTTGCTTATTTTGCTAAAATTGAAATTTTTTTACAGAAAGTACTGTAAATAAAGGTAAAAATTAGCTAAAATAGTACAATGAAATCCATAAATAGTATCAAAAAGTGCAGTGATGATTATAAATATTAGTAAAAATAAATTGAGTAGTATAAACTGACTTTTAAGTTAGTAAAAAACAATAGATCTCATCCACTATTCATAAAACCCACAAATATTTTTTTCAATAAAAAACTTTAAAACCGAATTTTACGATACTATTATATTTAAAAATAATTTTGTTACACTGTTCTAGTTTTCGGTCAATAAGAGCATTAGCATTGGAGAATGCTAATGCTATATCTAAGGTGTTTTTAGAATTTTAACCCTTAAAAACTGCTGCATCAGGAAATGCTAAAGGCAAGAATTGCAAATTTTTTGCAATTCTTGCTACAGTGCAATTCTACATTTAGAATTGCACTGTAGCACAATTCTAAACCAAATAAATACTTTTTTATTCATCTCTCTTCAGTCCTCTCTCCCTCTCACTCCCACTCTGTCTCTCCGTCTCCCACTCCATCTCTCCGTCTCTCTTTCTCTCATCTCACATCTCTCTTTCTCGTTCAAGGCTTGCACCGGAGATGGTGGGTTTGGATCGGCGTGGTGGTGGGTTGGGTGTGCTGGAGATGGCTCGTGGTGGTGGTGGGTTCGTGGTTTGATCTGGGCATGGTGGTGGGTTGGGATCGGTTGATGGTGGGTTTGGATCGGCGTGGATCGGCGGGCTGGGTGTGGGTTGATGGTGGGTTTGGATCGGCGTGGATCGGCTCCGATGGGTTTGACAAAGGTTTGAATCGGAGAGGGTGTGGGTTGCTGGAGATGGCTCCGATGGGTTTGACAGAGGTTGAATCGGAGAGGGTGGGTTGCTGTGTCGTGCTTGGTCGGCGAGGTCTGGGTCGTGCTCGGTCGGCGAGGTCTGGGTTTTGCGTTTTGGTCGGCGTGGGTCACGGAGTGGGTTTTTTTTATGTGGGTTTTTGTTCCGGTGGGATTTTGGTGGGCAGTGGGCAGTGGTGGCGTGGTGGGCGTGGTGGAGGCGCGGTGGTGGTGACTGGGCAGTGGAGGAGCGGTGTAGAGGTTGAGGGAAGGTGGATTTCAAATAGGTGGATTTTTGAATGGGTTTGCTCCGGTGGGTTTCAAATCGGTGATTGTTGTTGATGGGTTTGCTCCGGTGGTTGTTGATGGGTTGAGGTGTCGTGGCTATGGTTGTTGATAGTTTGTGTGTTGCTAGAGGTTGAGGGAGAAGGAGAGGAAAAAAAACGGTTCGGAAGCGCAGGAAAAAAAACAAAAACAGTTATAAAGAAATAATAAAGAAAGTTAAAAAAATAATATTTTAATAAAAATAGAGTTTTGGGATGTGAAGGTATTGTAAAATTAGATGGTATAATAGAATTGTAGGATTCTAGAATTGTAAAATAGGATAGCATTAGCATTTTCCAATGCTAATGCTCTAATAAGCGGTAACAAACCTCAAAAGAAAAGAAAAGGAGGAAAGTCTGGTGTTGAATGGTCACACTCAGAGACAAGGTTGGCAGTGGAGATTGGCCTGGGCCCCAAGACCCTAATCTTGAAAAAATTAATTGGGTTGGATTTCATTTCATTAGAAATGGGGGACCACCTTGAGCATTATCTAAATTATTTGTAGAGATCAAATACCTATTTCAAATTGCCAAATTGCCAAATTGCTTGTCTTATCATTTCTTCTGGTTCCCTCAATTACATCAAAGCTTTAAATGGACACGACGTTTAATATCCACTATTTATGAAATGCTTCTTGTCTTTTTTTTTCGTCATCAATAACTGACAAAGTAAGGGCAGGCCAGGGGCACATGACCCCTTTGACTATACACCCCTTTCTTACTATTCTTCTTCTTTAAACCAAAAATATAAATATTTATTACAATTAAATTGTTTGTGGGGGGTTTGTTTTGGCTGAAAACAATTTAAGGAAATTCTTTTACATGAAATCGTGTGATTGGTTACGTATGGAAAATAAAATTTTTCAGAAAATCATTTACTTTGATTGTAAAATAGCCCTTTTGACCCGAAAAATATTTTCAGCTTTTGTTTTACCTTCAAATCATTTTCGGAGACATGCAAAGAGAGAAAGAGAGAGAGAGAGAAAGGACTCAGACGCGCAAACACAGAGAGAGAGAGAGAGAGAGAGAGAGATCACGCCGTCGAGTTCGAGATCGCACCGGAAAATCAAATTGCCGTCCTTGTCCCCTCTACGCGACGGTGAACCCACGAACCGATCGACCCACCTCGTCCACCGGCGAGATCGCGCCACGAACCCACGAACCGATCGATCTATCCCTCATCCTCACCGACCCATCCCACTCCGGCGACTCATCCCACTCCGCTGACCCACCCTTAAGCCAATCTGTCCACCGACGAGTCGCACCGAGCCGATCACACCGCAACGATCAAGCAAAGATCGAACCCAGTCGCCTCACTTACCTTTGCCTTCAAACCCACACGCCTTCAGCAGCACCGCGCCGACCCACACGCCTTCGCCTTCGAACCCAGTCGCCTCTCTCTCTCTTCCTTCTTCCCTCAATTTGATCAGATTTGATGATTTTTTTTTCTTTGGTTTTGTTTCTTTTGTGTTTGTGGACTGAGAAATAATATTATATATTTGTTTGGAAGCTGAGAAAATATGAGAAAATGTGAGCAACAAGTAGAAAATGTGTTTTCTATAGTATTTTCAAGACTACATCCAAACACCAGAAAATATTTTTCAAAACATTTTTTGAAATGCAACCAAACACTTGAAAATATTTTCATTTCTCGAAAATAGTATTTCCGGAAAATATTTTACATGAACCAAACACAGCCTAAGTCTCAGTACTTTTCCAAAAACCTTCTTAGAAAAAAAATACTGATCCAAAAATAAGTGCTAGCATTTTTTTTTGTTTGTGTTCCACTAATTATAATTTATTATATATATTTATTTTTATACAGTCCCCAACTTTTCACTCGTAGGCTCTAGTAGTGGTACCTGGGATGGGCTTGAGAAGGACTGGCCCATTTTCTTGAAGGGCTCTTGCTGGGCCATCAGAAATGGTGTATGAACATATATGAGTTTGGCAAGGATTCCCACAAAAGCTTTAGGGAGTGTTTGGTAGAGTAGTTTGAGATAAAATTTTTGTAATTTTTTAAAATACATGTAAGTGAAAAAGTGTATAAAAAAATGTGTAATATTATTTAAAATGTAAAAATGTGATTTTAAGATTAGAAAAAAAACGGCCCTTATTGTCGGAGTTTTACTACCCCAACAAGACAATTTGTACTTAAAGATCTCCTCCTTGGCTATTGACAAGTTGTGAGTTGGATGTCCTTTATTCAGACAACCTTGGGTTTTGTGACCGGCCCAATGAAAGAATTTGGCATGATTCCCCAAATGAAAAATTTGGGCTTAAATCAACTTATTTACTCTTGAAAAAAATAATAATAATTATTGGAACTAATACTCGTTAGTTACATTAGTATTTCTAATGATATTCCTTTAGTTGCCTATATTGGGACTTTTGTTTTGTATCTAGATATATTAACTATTGGGTCTACAATATACTCAGTTGGGCCATTAATTGTAAGTGAAATAAGCCCATAAATATTTCTTATCTTTTCAATTGGATTTCTTGTTTCCCCTCTCGCTTTACTTTTGATCTATATATACCCTTAATTATAAAAATATTAAAAAGTATGGACAACCTCTACAGGGAAGTTTTTTCTTTGTCTTCATCATGTACACAATATCATGGTTGGGGAAGCCATAGCTTCTAGAGGTTTGAATATGTCTCCATTGTGTACACGGTCTGGCTGGGGTACAAAATTAGTTATTCATATATTGAGTGATTGTTGCGTCTAGAACAATTTGGAACCAACTAGGTTCCTAGGGTACAAGAGTATCTCCTTTTGAGCTTTCTCTTCTAGTGTGGTCGCAAGCTAATTGCAAGTCTGTGGTCCTTTTTCATTAGCACCAAGAGCCTCGGTAATCATTTGGACTTGTAAGTTAGCTTGTTGATAAATGATTTCACAGGACCTCTGCATTCTTTTCTGTTTCGGAATTATCTCTGAACCCCTATTGCCTGGAACCTACTGTTGTTATGGGACAGCACCTAGACGGGTTGGTCAAGCTAAATATTGAGGTAATCCAGGACTAACGGGTGGTGGTGAGGGTCATTAGCGATTGCTGTGTTCAGTGGATTTGTGGATTCCTACGCTATATTGCCACGAGTTCTAATGTCAATAGTGATGTTACATTAATATTAATCACAATCTGTCATCTTAACTGTTCTAAAATTTGTCGTGGGTGGTAATGTTGAAACTTTAAACCAGAGATTTGGACTTCATTATTGAAAAAATCCAAAACAAGTTGGCTGGTTGGACAGCCAACCTCCACCAGAGTTGGTATCTGGTATACTGGCATTTATTGACAAATTGAACGTTATCCTAAAGACTCTAGTACTGCCCTACTTGCTAAGCCCTGCTGGCGAGTGAATCAGAGGAAACTGAATCCCATTGGTTTGCTAAAATGATCATCCATAAAGTACTAGCAAATAGATCCATTCAGGCCTTTATCTAACCAACGGGTAAAATCTTGCAATAATTAGGCCACGTTAAATTGCTTTCAGGAATGGTTTTTGGAAATAAGCTTGGCATTTCTGCATATTGCATTCAATCCTTTGGGGAGTCTTTTCAGAAACGGGTTTGTTTCCATTGTCAATTTTTACTGCCTCCCACAACTTTGCCCAACCTTGTAAATTTGCCTTTTCCATTTGGCCTTGGTGGCTGTTGCTTAACCATAACAACAGAAATTTTCAACCTGATCAAATTAATCGTGGCCTGGTTGCCTCTCTTGCATTAATAGAGCTGTTGAAAAAATGTTCCTTAGGTAATTCGCTGCCTATCCAAAAACCTATGATTGAGATAAAGTTGAAATGGAACAAACCACACCCTAGTTGGTCTAACCTCATTACAGGTAGATCTTCCTAGGTAAACCAGGCTTGGCAAGGTGTAAGAGGGAGCGTACAAAATGAAAATACATGGTCTCTGGAAGCTTAGATGCTTTGAGATGATGCTCAAGCCAAGCCAAGCCAAGCCAATCAACCCCGGTAACATTTCATTCCTAACTCTCCAAATTGCCATGTACCTTGGGAAAGTGGTTGCTAGCATCTCAATCTACAAGAGTAAATAAATGAACAACTATTGCAAACAATTGACAGTAAAACCATAGCAAACTGAAGGGGCATATAACTCGGTCTGCATAACAATTTATGATTTATCCCAGCATACTTGCACAGTTAGCGCGCGCACACACCACGATAAAAGCCAAAAAAATTACTTAAAAAAAAAATTATATAATCTCAATAAATAACAATCAATGTGTTAAAATGTAATTTTCATGATTCCTCAAAACAGATAGAAATACAATGTCTCTTCTCCTAGGCTAACTCTCACCTTCGTGCAACTCTCTGCCCTGCTCCAAGTAACAAGACTTTCCCTATTGCACCAGAGTGAAGTCCAAGAACCAGAGCCACAGTTCCACCAACAGCTAACCATTTCCAATCGATGCCTTGATCTTTTTCTCTCCTATTGACCACGCCTAGATTTGTTTCCTCTTCATCAGAAGCTTGCTCTAAATAGTCCATGCTTCCGCCCAAAGAAATCTTTGTGGTGAATCCTGCCATCCGTGCACATCTAGACAAAGGAGCCCCAGACTTCCTCGCATTCTGGTATGCCCTCATGCCAGAGTGCAATTTCTTGACAGCTCCCCACATTCCATGACGGACCCCCAACTTTGCCACATCCTTGGGAATCCCCATGTCTTCGTAATGTAAAAGTGTAACCTCACACGCAGACAACTGTCCATCACCCTTACGAGATTCCACTGCATAGATTTTCCAAATTCAGCAAATGAGGCAGCAGCACTAATTTGTCATTTAACTTTGCTCACCAAATTGTTGCAAAAACCAATTAAATGATTAACAATTCTTACCAGCCCTAATAATCCAACTGGAGAAATAAAGCTCAACACGTCTAGGCTTGTCTTGCTTGGGCAAACCTGGAAAGGGCACCCCCTGCAATATTGTAGCTCACATATTAAAACACTGTCTGTATGCTGGAAACACAGCATGCATCAGAAACAATCAACATCATGCATAAAAATGGGATTCAAGAATGTTTGTGAAGATTTAATACCAACAGCTGAATTATGGTTGGAGACTTGGAGCAAGGAGTCCATACTAGTAAACACAGATACAGACAGAGGACACCAGTACAGTATGATACAGATAAGGCGAGATGGTAGGACATGATATAACAGGGATACAGTAATCAATACATATAATTTTAGGTAAATTTTATTTTAGCTTCAGGTCTGAAAGATAAATTAGAATAATCAAAGTGTATGAAAACACACAATTGGACGTTGCTTTATATATATATTTATGTTTAAACACATTAACTAGCACTAATAGCATCCTTTGTGGTGCCCCATGTCTATGATTTAAACCCCATCTCCCCCCTTCTCCACTATCAACCTATCAAAATGGCAGCTCCTCATTGATGGACTCCAACATCCAAGTCCAATACACTTCACGTAGCTCCACCATCCACCTTTTGAACCAATCACTTAATGGCTGTCAAAAATGATCCAAATATGTGTAGAATGATCCAATCCTGCCCATAAAAATGATTCAAATCTGTGTAGAATCTTTCATGAAGTAGGATCTGCATGGGATTGCAATCCTGGATGATGGAAGGTAACATCCTACAATCCTACTCTATAGAATCCTTATGATCCTACCCCATAGAATCAATTTAGATTGGTATAGAATTTTTCTTACAGCCTCTAAGCAACAAAACCGACATCCATTAAAATTATTATAATTATTTAAAATTATGTCTCTCTATGGTGAGATTAGGATTGTCTAGCCCTATTGATGAAGTTGTAATGGGTTTTGAAGGGCTTGGTATTTCTCATTATCTTAATACAATTAAAACATTTGCAAAATCATTATAACTTTGGAATTGGGATGATTTTATTTTAGTAGTCAATGACAGATTTGTTAATTTAGAACTTTGTGTATTTTTTATGTTAGAACTTGGAACTTGTAAGTTTGAAATTTAAAGTTGTCATTTATTCATGTATTGGTAATTTGGTATTAAGTAGTTAGTATATTTTATGAGTAATTTGTGTCACATTTGCTTTTTTTCTTATGACTCTTTAACATATATTATCATTACTGATGACTTTTCATTATGGTTTTTTTATTTTTATTTTTATTTTTTTTTTATGGAAAGTAGAATCTTACAATTCTCGATCTGATCCTACAATCCGATCCATGAAACCCTCTCACCAATCCCAATCCTGACTACTTTGATTCCTGTACCCTCTCTCAGCATGCTGACCCTCATTAAAACAGTTACTTATGTCAACTCCACCATCTCTCTCTCTCTCTCTCAGATATCTCCGCATGCTGGCACTAATTCTGCCAGTCACTTAAGTCAACTCCACCTCTCTCTGATTCATCCGTTTCAGGATAAGAAAAGAAAGCACCCAAATTAGAATGCAGCAGTTTTGCTGCTGAGAATGATGTCGACAATGTGCTGCTTCTTGTGGGCCTATTATCAAAATCGCTGTATCCCATGGCTCAGTCAACCACAAGAGAGAGAGGGCTTTTGAGTTCTGAATGTTCAAACAAAAAAAAGCTATCCCTAAATCCCTCCTTGCATCCTGACCTTATCCACCCATATCTGAAATTAAACACATTTTGTCACCTGAAACCGCTTAGACATGGAGATGCAAGAAGGTTTGCTATGTCTGTTCTTCCTAGCCTCCACATAAGAACTATGTGCAGTATTTTCACCTCCAAAAGGAATAACAACAACAACAACCAAGCCTTAGTCCCAAATTTTGGGGTCAGTTATGATTCCCCAACAAGCTAGTCAGGGTCTCCCACATGACTTCTTTTCCACCATGCTATTATATACAAAAGGCAATTATATGATAAAAAGAAGAAGGCTCTATGGGAGAAGGTCTTTAAAACTTGTCAACGGAACAAAATAAAAATTCCCTGATAATTAGTAAGACAACCAAGTCTTCAATCAGATAGTTTTTGTGGGCACACCTCAAATCTAGATTAAACAAGAGCGAAACTAAGCGTACTTGAAATGTCCCAGAAGATAAATAGTACAGGAGCATCTCTGTTATAACCTACACGAGTTTATATTCTTTGTCATATAATTGCCGCTGGTCCTTTCTCCTTATGGATGGATTTTAACCACCATTTGGGATTGGACATAGAACATTTTATTCCCTATTAAAGATTTACTAATATGTTAGACTAAGGATAAAGAGGAGCAACCCAATCCTTATGGTCATAACATGCTACAAGGGCCCTTTCCCAAGTGGGAGGTAAAGAAGCAATAGAGGATAAAAATATCGATGTTCAAATGTAAATGATTAGATGATGAAACCAATACCTTTGTCACGCAATAATACGTTTTCCCAGACTCCCATATTCTTCGACCAATGATATATTCTCGATCACTGCAGAAGAAAGGGAACTGCATATAGGAGGGAAAAAAAATTAAGGTATTATAAGCTGTCTGAACTAAAAAGTGGTATTATGAAACCAAGATATACAAACAATTGTGCAAATCCTGTGATCTACAAACCTTTTTTATCCAGTGAACAACTGATGTCCCTGTATGTGGACATTCATCCAATATTTTGAAGTATGCAAGCATGGTATCCCATTTAGGTCGAAACTCATCATCCCAGAAGAAATCTCTAACCACCTCTGGAGTTGCATCCTCAAAGACCGTTCTACTGCGGTAAATTGTTAAGCCTGTCTGATAACAAACTCACCATCAGATATTGATAGACTATTCAGTCAAACTACAACAAGAATGGGAAGGACACAAAATTCTGAAGAGAATTACAATAAAGAGATTCATGATTATACATGGGATAGTATTATCAGACAAAAAACAAATAACTGTGGCAATGTTGGCACTGAATCACCAAGCTTCTCAGGCATCATTGAACCTCACAAATTCACACGTTAAAATATGGATAAAGAAAGTAACATACATATACCTTCTGCCAGACTAGAAGCCCAATGATTTCAATGAGAAACAAACACCATGCTTTTCATATGATCTCAGAACGAGTAGTCCCGGCATAAAGGAACATTTCACTAAATGCAAGCCATGCATGCAGAACACAAAGATCAACTGAAGATTGCAATGAAAATGAAAAAAGAAAAATAATAAAGAGGCAGATGAACAAATTAAGCATGCCTTTTATCATTAGCAAATTTCTCCATGACTTAAAAACATAGCCAATGTTCTTCTTGTTTACACTAGATTCAAAAAATACTAGTAACTAGTATGCATCATATCAGCACATTAAGGATGATTTTTCATGTGTGTCAGTCAGAATCTACCTCTGGCTCATGGCGCCAAGCTTGGTATGACATGTTAGGAGTAGACCTCTCCATCATACTTTGCCATTCCATCTCTCCATCCCTCCCAAAAAGATGCAATAGGTGTTCTAAATCATTCTCTGTGACAATGTCCTGCTCTCTCTCCTCAGCTGTTGTGCTTGGGCTGCAATAAATTTAAGGTATCATTAACCAATTAATCCAAGAATAAGAGACGTCATTACTCAAGCATTAATAAGTCATTCTGATAACAACAGTCTTTTAAGGCAACTCGGAAAATTCATGATACTACTAAGACAGGAGGATCATGAATGACTTACCTACCCTTAATGGTCAAAGCACACCCTTTCATTCCGAATTAAAGATTATTTTTTTAAGCATAGAATAAAAAAATAAAATGCAACAGGAACTGTTTAAGCTCCAATGGGAGCAAATGCTGGGTGCACTCTGGTTATATGTGTCTTCTGTCAATCCAATTCTCATACGAGATTGTAAATTCATGGAAGGTGAAAAACTGCAGAGCATACGTTCACAAGAGGTTTCAAATGCATATCATATTGCCTAATTCTGTGGCTTAACTCATTAGGAGATCCAATCTTTCCTTCACAAAAGTATCTTATTAACCAACGCAAAAACAAGATATACCAAACTTGCCAGCTGCTTACATGATTACCATATTAATCCAGAAAAATTACTAAATGAAAACTTCTTAATCCAGATGAACGATTAGCAACAAAATTGTGATTTTAACTTTAAAGAAATATCTCAATTTTATTTTATATGCATGTTTCCTAGGGAAAAATGTCTCAAATCATTTTTTTTTACTAAACATCTACAAGGTATTGCCACTTGCTGCACCACACAGAACGCAATACCATCACCTACAATGGATCACAAATTAATTACGTATTGTTAAAAAGAGAATGCATCCTCAGTCTATCGAATCATTGATTGTAGACCCAATACGCAGACAGTAACCATCAATTCTTACCACCGACCTATTCATATTCAAAAGAAGTAAACTTAATTCCAAATTTCTCAGAAAGATAGAAGTAGCACAGTATCCATTTCATAAGGCATGAGTCATATTCCAAGATATTTCGTTTAAGAGCCAGACAAGCCTTATCAGCAATATATCTCATATCTTTTCGTAGTCATATTTCTTTGAGAAGGTTCACATCTCAATCTTCCCAGGTCCTAATCTCTCATAGCATTATGCGTGAGCAACCTGACTGTGCGTTACATGTGCTAAATTAAAGCATTGGAAGCTCCCACACAGTAAACCTAGCATCGTCATTGATAAAAAAAATATGTAGGATCCAATACACCAAGGCCAGCCCACAGTTCTATATATCAATACATCAACTGTACACATTCAATATACATCTTCCAAGCCAAGGTAACCATTGGATAGGAAATTCAAGTACCAAACTTTGACTTTAGCCCTAACTTTATACGACAAAGAAGCACCAACTATCCCCCGTCTCCCAATTCCCACAAATAGACATTCTCACATGCCCAAGCATTATACATGTGTCTTGGTTACTAAACCCTGTCAACCTCAATAGCTTGTTAAAGCATTCGCGATTTTCCCCCAACTATGCACAAACTTATCTGCTCAAAAAGCAGCCAATCCCCTCTCTTTTTCTTTTTTTGATAATTCAATTGTTACAAGGAGTAGGAGAGTTGGGATTCGAACCCTGGTTCTCATATAGAAGACCATAAATCCAATCTTCTACCCCCAAAAAAAAAAGCCTTCCACAACCCAATCCCAGATATTAATTAACAACATTATTAGCTCAATTCTAATAGCAGACAATGATTCTCACCAAAGATCAAAAATTGCTTTCTTTACTAAACAAAGCCGGAAGGAATTGAATACACAAAAACACTCACCCAACAGAGTCGCCATCACCTTGGTTGCAAACCTTGGAAGTCGCTTGTTGCGGCGAATCTTTACTTCGTCTGTCGTTGAAATTGGACCAAATGGTGCGGCAAACAGAAAAGGCAGAGAGAGCAGTAAAGGCGAGCCACAACCGCCGGGCTCCGAAACCCGGCGGAGCCGTCCACAGAAAGCGGAATTTAGAACGCAAACCTAAGAAGACGAGGCCGGTCCACCTGGGGCGCCACGACCAGCCAATAACGAGTCCAATCATGACAGCTAGCCATATGGGCACTGCGCAAAGCAAAATGTCGACGAATGTTTCAGCGATCCATGGCTTCTTTAAAAAATCCACCAGATCAAACAAAGGCTCCCCCATTAACATCAACTCTTTGAAAAAGCTTTCCCCCACCCTCCCTCACAAAAAGAATTGATCCTGCGAAAGTGAGGGCTCTTATCTCGCCTTCTAAGAATCGATCTACATGGATTATAGACAGATATCGATACAAAGATCATAGATAGAGATAGAGAGAGAGAGAGAGTGTGTGAGAGACTTTTGTTTAGGAGAGAGAAAGCTGTTGAGGGTGGGTTACGCGGCTGACGTGGACGTGGAAATAGTATGGCCGTCGATTGGGAATGAGTTTTTTGGGTTTGATGGGAGGTGTAGTTCACGCGATTGGAGGGAGCGTTGGGCATGGGAGGGGTGGTTTTTTTTTTTGGAGAATCAGGTGGTTTTTTAAATTAAGGAACAGTTGGTTTTGAGGATAAGGTTTACGTATGGTTTTTTTTTTACTAGTATTAGATATTTTTTATACTTATCTGTATTTTTTAGGAAGATGTTTTTTCTGTTTTGAACAGTTGCTGTTGGAGTCGGGAGATATTTCTCTCTCTGTGTCGGATTTTTTTAGATTGGGTGATATTTACTCCTTGTGAATAGTCATTTTTAAGTGGTTTTACCACTTATATTTGACACGTGGCAAGGAAGTATAACCATTTAAAAAAAAAAAATTAACGGAGTTGGAGGGTAGGGAAGGAAGTATAACAATTTTTTATTTTTTTATTTTTTTGTAAGCGGTATAAAATACAAAATTTATCCATTTTGGATTAATACTTTTTTTTTTTGAGAAAACATTTTGGATTAATACTATGTAGTATTACCGAGACTTTTTCAAAAACTCTAATTCAAAGCACACTTAACGTTATTTGATAGTTAACTAGTGTCTAAATCGTCAATGTTGATAAATCAACTAAAACTTGAGAAGAAACTTGAAGTTTTCAAATACTGTTAAGTGACACTTATGTTTAGAGAGAAAATTGGATATTTATAATAACATTTGGTAATAATATTTGTCATTAACTTAATGATAGTTTTTCTGTATATATTAAGATGATTCAAAAAGTTAGTTATTGCTTTTTTTTCTGTCAAAAATACCTTTAAATTAATTAACCAACAACTTAAAAATGAGGTTATATAAAATAGTAAATTCGAAAAAAAAAAAGTTAATTATTGTTTTTTTTACTGTAAAAAATATCCCTACCTAAAACTTAAAAATGAGGTTAAAATAGTAAATTGACAAAAATAATAAATTCCTATTTCTATTCACTAACTCCTTACAAAATATGATTACTCTTTTGTTAGTTTTAAAACTCTTCTAATTTACAAAACTTTTCTGCTTCTAATAAACTCCTACTTTTACGTTGATTTAATTTCCTACTTCTATTCATTAACTTCTTACAAAATAGGATTACTCTTTTGTTAGTTTTAAAACTCTTCCAATCTACAAAACTCACCCCACTTATTCTTGTTTTATTATTATTATTATTATTTTTTAACTTCATCTCGATGTATTTGTTTCTTCTGTCCTCATATTTTTCAAATTTTTTTTTAAAAATTTCATTACACCCTTAGTTTTTTTTTTTTTTTTTTTTTTTTTTTTTTTTTTTTTGTGATTAGAAAAAGTAGAAATCTCAAATTATAATAAATGCAAATTATTAATTTTTACCCAAAAAATAGAAAAGTCTCTGAGCACACGCTCACACGCATGCTCAAAGGCTAGCATATTTTATTCTTTCAATTTTTAAAAATATGTTTCTATACTTCTATTTTAAGGGCTTTCAAGTCGTAGATTCCAAGTTGGTTTCCAAACCATGGATTCTAAAGTTGCTAAAATTAGGACATTATTTATCTATTCTATACTACTATTTAAGGGTTTTCAACCATGGACTTTAAAGTTGCTAAAAATTAGGACATTATCTATTTGGTCCTAAATTTTAAATTTTCAAAAAGAAAACTATAAGCCTCATCCCTTAACCACAAAGAAACGTGCTATCCCACTAAATCAGCATTTTTTTTTACAATACTTATCTTCTTCTTTTTTTTAATCATAGTCAACTAAACGG
This sequence comes from Quercus aquifolioides, assembly GCA_019022515.1. Classification (NCBI taxonomy): domain Eukaryota; kingdom Viridiplantae; phylum Streptophyta; class Magnoliopsida; order Fagales; family Fagaceae; genus Quercus; species Quercus aquifolioides. Next base: position 17,000,665 of record CM032334.1, on the reverse strand, counting down.
CTAAAATTTCCTATATATATATATATATATATATATATAAAAACACTAAAGAGTTAAAGATTTTTTTTGGGCTAAAGCTAAACCACTACACTACCTACACACTACAAAAAAACGGGGCTATCCCAGCGTTTTCAAAACCGCTGGGATAGCCCCAAAAAGCGCTGGTATAGGGTCAAAATGCCTATCCCAGCGTTTTTTTTCCCGGCGCTTCAAACCGTCATGCAGTGAATGTGGGTATAGGGTCGCCGGACTTGTACCGGCGCTTTTCAAAAGCACTGGGACAAGCATACGCCTTATACCAGCGCTTTTGAAAGCGCTGGTATAGGCGTTTTAAATTTAATTCATTCAAGACCTATACCAGCGTTTTGGAAAGCGCTGGAATAGGTACTACCTATGCCAGCGCTTTCAAAAGCGCTGGTATAGGCCTTGAATGAATATAATTTAAAAAGCCTATACCAGCGCTTTCAAGGCAATACCTATTCCAACGCTCTAAAAAGCGCTGATATAGGTCTTGAATGAATATAATTTAAAAGGCCTATACTAGCGCTTTTGAAAGAGCTGGCATAGGCTGTACCTATTCTAGCGTTCACAAAAGCGCGTTCACAAAAGCGCTAGTATAGGTCATGAATCAGTATAATTTAAAAGGACCTATGCTAGCGCTTTCAAAAGCGCTGGCATAGGTCCTTTTTTTTTTTTTTTATATAATTTTTTTAGCACCTATAATGTACTTAAAATACATATTTTCCAATACCTATTTTATAACACTTGTAATGAACCACAATTCATATTTTCCAATAGCAAATACAATATCACATTAAACCAACAAACTAAATATATTTACTTATAATTATTTACAATAGCAAATACAATACTTATTGATGATGAAAAATCTTCAAATGTTGAAAAATCTGAACTTAATCATGGGTAATAATCAAGAATATCTTCAAATGTTGGGTGTAATGAAGATCCATAATTTTGTTCAAACTCAAACCACATATCCCTGGATTTCATTTTTTGGAGCAAATATATATCCATGTCCTCACTTTCTGACTCATCCAACTCAATCTTCCCCTCATCAAACCCACCTCTAGCCCTCAATCTCTCATCAAGGGCATTAAGTAATTGTCCTTGTACCATAAATTGCCATGCCCATTCTTCGAAAGGAGCCATACATATACTTATCAATGATGAAAAATCTGAACTTAATCATGGGTAATAATCAAGTATGCCTTGAATTTGACTCCATAGCTTATGTTGAAAAAGCTTTAAAATGCTAGACCACTCCAATCACCTAGGAAACTAGTGTTCACGAAACTAAAAAATATAAGTCTAAGTCAAGTTAGATCCATACTTGGTCTGCCTAGGGCTAATCATTGAATACATCAATGCATGAGTATTACTCAAGTAGCAATAGATAAAAAGTAAACTTAGATGATCACATAAAAGATGGAATTATTAAGGAAATTCCAGCGAGAATGACTAAGTTCATCATCAGTAATTATAGCACAATAGGAACAACACAATCAACACTCCCAAAATAAAATACATTGTCGTATATCTCCATGCAAGCAACCAACTTGCTCCAACTCAACAACCCACCACAGCAGAATATTTGAATTTACTAAGAGGAGATAAAATAAATTCACACATAGTTGAACAATAATATCACAATATTCACAAGACAATCAACACTCCCAATAATGAAAAGTAAACCACCTTATATCACCATGCAAGCCACCCACTTGCTCCAAATCAACAACCCACCACAGCAAAAAATTTGACATATAATTATAGACTAATAAGGTATTATGAAGTAGATTTTACTCACCCTTTAGCAATTCATTGGTTTGCTCCCAGAAAGAGGAACTCAAACTTACGACAAGCTGCTAATCTTGCAAAATCTAAGTCTAAATTATAGACTACTAAGATAACTTAAAAGACGTAAATTAGGTGACTTCATGTCCAAAATCATGTAAAAAGAGAAGAAACTACTAAACTAAGTACATTGAGAGAACAAACTATAAACCAAAATAGGGAAAGGTGTGCAAAGATATACAAACCAAAAGATAAGCTCCAATATGAGCTATTTAATAATTTAATCATACGTAGTCAGAGAATGAGAGGTTAACTTACTAGTTGCTACCTTGCTTTGCTCCACGGGAGATGCCAAAGATGTTGCAGTAGCCACCAAATGTTTAATCTAGCAATTTAACAAATCCAATAGTCAGAATTGAGTTGTTTTTTATTTTAATAAAAAACATAATGACAAAGTAAAATAAAATTATCAACTAAATTGAGTGGAAAGATTAATGCATAGAAGCATTGTTAAAGGCACTTGCTTGATTCATGTTTGAAATATTGATAAATTAGATGTGTCATAGCAGACTTGTAGTTCTAGTTGTAGTTGTAGTTCTCTCTCTCTTTCTCTCTTGGGACATATATTGATAGATGATGTATCTAAAATCTTGCACTCTCTTACACTATGCAAGTATTTTTACTATTAAAAAAAAAAAAGGACTGCAAGAAGTCAAGAGCAAAACTCACTCATTAATTCAGAAGGAATAAAAATGGTAGAAATAATTACATTGTCAAATTGCAAAGGCATGTTACATATTAAATAATAGTATTTATACATTATTGTCATTCAGGTCAATTCAAATTGTTATTTGGAACCAGCTGTTTGCAAATGTTAGCTATATTTTTAGAACTAGTATACTTGGTCAACGCTACATTAAGCACCCAAAAAACAAAATTCAATGAGTTGGGTCCACTTCGAACGAAATGGTTGGCTAAGAAACCAGACATGAATTGACGTAGATGAATGTAAGCCTTTAGTTAGACAGAAATGCCCTGCAAAGTACCATATTGGCAAAAACGAGGGGGGTATATATATATATATATATATATATATATATATATATAACGCAGCCAAGTCTAGATACTCAATAAGGATGGTGAGACAAGGACATTTGACCCATAACCTAAAAACCTACTAATAAAAGAAACGGCCACATTTTAGGCCATGAAATGAAAGGACCAAAATCAGAAAACCTTTCAGTTATTAGTACTAAATGCATTAGCCTTTTCACATCTCAATTACATCAAAATGTAACCAAAAATCATTGAAAGAACTCTTATAAGAAGACCTTACCACAATCGAATGCAATAACATGCTTCAATTTTATCTCTTCTTCCTGAAAAATAATCAACAAATAAAAACTAAATAATTGGTAAAACTGAACAACTAAAACAAGATTGTAGTTAAGGGTTAAAAAAACTTCACACTAAACTTGCAGAAGAAATACAGCAGAAGCAATAATACAAATGAACTTAGTAATATCATAAATAAGGGTGAAAAGTACCAACTCATCACTCATACCTTCACCCTCAGTTTCTTGGCTAGCTTAGATACATGACATTGAGAAAGCTCCCTACTTTGCTTATCCTAAACACAAGTAAAACTATAGAGGTAAAGAAACAAAATTTGTAGGCATAACTAAAGCTGACATCACTTAGAAATTCTTCATGTGATTAAGAAATTCTCCCAATTAAATCAAGGTATAAAAGTGTCAAAGACCCAGCATCCATATGAATAGACAAGCTCTTAAAGCAAGCACTAAAAAAAATAGTTTGTTTCTCAAATGTGTTCAATGTAAGACCCAATGAAGACATCCCTCATATTTAGCATTGCAAAAAAAATTAAACTTGTATATGATAATTAAAAAAATTAATAAAGCATATATATATATATATAGACACACACACAAACCTAGTAAATTTCGATCCCCTGCCAGCAATTTTCCCATAATGAAAACAGTATGAACCGGCAGCCCTGGTCCAAACTCAGCTTCCTCCACATACTTCCAAAACTTCCATTCTCCACCATCAGTTACCTCAAACCCCACTTGTTCCAATACCTATAAATATCCCAAATTCACTACTGTAAATAAGAAAGCAACTCACATTTTCTCTGCATTGTTAAAAAATCAAATACAGCTAAATTTTACACACTTAAGGTTTAACTTCTCACTAAATACTAACCCAAATTCATTATTAGAAAAGAAAAATTAAGCGTTTAAATGGCTTTATTAGAATCGTAAACTCAAAATACAAAAATTACATGGTTACAATCTGATTCGCATATGGTGAAAATATAACATTTTGAACATAGTTTCCAAATAAAATTTAAAAAAAAAAATAGAAAAGGAAAAAGGGTATACCTTTGTGAGAGCAGAATGGAGATCGAAGTTGGTCAAATTGATTCCATTTCTATTAAAAACCAAAATGCCTTCTCACTTAATAAGATTGTCAAGCTCTTCTTAAGCATCAAGCTAATAGCCTTAAGTGACAAGCATCTATAGCCAAGCCAAACATATGATTATAGTCAAACCCAAAAAGACAATTCAATTTTCATTCCCAAGAAATTTGAAAGTAAGCCCCAGAAGGTTTGTTGCACCATAACTTATACCCATTTTTTCGCAGTTTTAAGAAAAATATTGTTGGAAGTGTAATAATTCTATGAAGATAAAAAGGGGAGCAGGGGCTAGGATGCAAGAAAGAAGAAGAAATAATAGTAAAATATCTTTTTATTAAAAAAAAAAAATCTATCTTACATAAGAAATCTATCTAAAGATATTGATACTGGTAAAAAGTATCATATATACTCTCTTTTTTTTATTAGTCATATATACTAATTTATACAATTGAAATTTCTAATTGTTTGAAAGAAAGTTTAGAGAGTCAGGATGTTTGAATGAAGCGAACAGGTCAAAACATTATTGAATACTTTGACAATAACTAATCACCTTAAATGCCAGCCCACCACTTAGTTATAGGCTAGATCCCTTCCCTGAGTTAATTGGACTATTTTAAATATTTATTATTTACTTTTACATGTAAGATCAAAACATAGAATCAACACTATCTCACACACTTATTTACTAGCTGAGCTAGTTGAAAACATTGGCTGTCCAACTTTCATACAAACTCAGCTCAGCCCCATGAGACTCCATTTGGTTTAGTTCTAACTAAAGAATTGATTACATTGGATATTGATAATAATATGAAGATAAATTTCTAAAACTTCATAAACAAATGATACACAAAATTCTATGATAAACTAAAAATCTAAGCTACATTGGCTAAGGCTCATTAACTAGTTAGGACAGCAACCATAGTCTGTTGACATGTGTCTTAACAAATTCCAGTAATCAGTTTAACCAACATATTGCACAAATGGGAAAGGTTTACAACCAAAAAGCAAATGGGATGAGGAGACCTACATATTTGCCAACTCCTTCTGCATCCGACTTCCATCTATTGCAAGAACTTGATCAACACATGAATCAAGGGACCTACCAAACCTCCATAACCCAAAGCAAACAGCAGCTCCTGCAAAAAGAAAGGTTTCATAAAATAGAGAAGATGGGGGAAAGACATGTAGATGCATAACATCAGCAAAACACAGATACCATGAAGCCCACAAATCACTTAATATATATGTACACTTTTGCTAAATCTCATGTCCTAAGCTCTAGTCACTTAAATTTTAAAATTTTAAAATATATCAATTTTAACAAAATTATTGCTCAAAAGTCTTGCCTCCATGTAATAGACCAAAAAGATTTGCAAGCAGTTCCCACTCCCTAGATACAACTAACTCAGCTATCTAACTATATATTTAGGAAATAAGAAAGTTTTGCAAGCCGTCCCCACTCTTTTTATTGCTTTGACTAATGAAATCAATAGGAAATAGCCTGGTAACATTAATATGATTGTTAATCTTGGTAATATATAATCAATACAAATATCAATTCCCATATTAAGGATTTAAAAACGTGCTTTGACGAATCAAATCAACAGGAAATGGCCTAGCAAAGTTAGTAAGATTTGTTAATCTTGGCAATATATAATCAGTACAAATATCAATTCCTATTAATGATTTAAAAACATTTAACAATGAATCGTTTAATAAGGGAATATATACAGGCAATTGATAGTTTTAGAATCTCACTAACGTTTGAAAAAGTTTTCTAATTACTAACTAAAATTTTTTGAGATAAAATATAGAAATTACTAACTAACATTGACTTTGCCAACTCACGATATCGTGGCAGCTGCAGTTAAACGTTTGACAATAAATCTTTTAATAAGGAAATATATATTATAATGAACTAATAACATATGCAATTGATAGTTTTAAAAATCTCAATAATTTTTGAAATTTTTTTTAACTAACATGCTATTTAAAGATATTATTACTTGTTTCTCAAAAAAAAAAAAGATGATATTATTACTTTATTGAATTTCAATTTTAAAAGTTTTCAAAAAAAAATTCAATTTTAAAAAAGAAACTCATATGACATCAATAGATAAAAACTTGATTTGCTAATTCATTTAAATGAGCATTTGATTAATATTAAAATAGAATACGGTAATTTTTATAAAAATTTTACAAGATAGGCAAAACTTGATTTCCCTGTACAAAACAAAAGAGAGATAAACTCCTTTCTTTTTAGATAAAATAATATATATATATATATATATATATATATATATATACATATTTTAAGAAAACACTAAAAGTGTCAATCATCAATTGAGCTATAAGGTTAGCAGCATATTGTAACTATCTTTAAAAAATATTTGAGCTACAAGACTCTTTTTAGCTTCTAATATATAGTTTTTAATTGAGTTTAAATTTTAATTCTATATTTAAACCCTTAATTAGAATTAGAATCTTTTTCTCAAAAAATAAAAGAATAATAATCTTACCATTTAATTGTATATTTAATAGTTCCATAAACTAAATTTGCAATACTTTCAATCTATATTATCCATTATTGTCTGCCTTAATGTGAACCATCACAAATTCCTATATTCTGCCAAAAAATTTAATTATTAAAAAGACAAAGAAAAAACTACCACTGGATTCTGTTCCCAAAGCCAGGGTTGAACTTTACAAAAATCTGAAGAGTTGAAACAAGACCACACCAATTTGAAAAACACAAACAATACTGGCACCAAACCCACAACTAGAATCTTCCAATATCCAAGAATTAAAGCACAAATAAGTTTGTCATTTTTGTGGAACAGTAGAGTACTTTAACTCCATAATTAGGTCTATTACCCATGGACACTACTATCACGAGTGGTTAAAAATTAAATTCCAAAATAGAGCAAATTTTTGTTAGCACTACTGCCACCTACAATTCCTCCAAAATAGAGCAAACTTTAACCAAAATCAAAAATAAAAAGCCACAAAATCAACTAAACTTTAACCAAAACCAAAACCAAAACTAAAACCCACACAATCAACCAACAGTTACACAAACATATACACATAACCCAAACCAAACTTCAACCAAAATCAAAACTAAAAAACCAGAAATTTAACAGCAAATATATATACAAATATTGCTACAAAATAGAAATGAGAGCTAGAGAGACTTACCTTGCTTTGGGTAAACTTTAACCAAAACCAAAACCAAAACTAAAACCCACACAATCAACCAATAGTTACACAAAATAATACACATAACCCAAACCAAACTTCAACCAAAATCAAAACTAAAAAACCAGAAATTTAACAACAAATATTGCTACAAATATTGCTACAAAATAGAAATGAGAGCTAGAGAGACTTACCTTGCTTTGGGTAAACTTTAACCAAAACCAAAACCCACACAATCAACCAATACTTACACAAAAATATACACATAACGCAAACCAAACTTCAACCAAAATCAAAACTAAAAAACCAGAAATTTTACAACAAATATATATACAAATATTGCTACAAAATAGAAATGAGAGCTAGAGAGACTTACCATGCTTTGGGTAGAGTTTGTGGTTTTGGGTAGTATTTTTGTGCTTGAAATTTTGGAAAAGAAATGGTGGGTTCTGAGTAAAGAACAAGAGAGGAGAAGGGGAAGTGGGTTAAGGAAGAGGGAGAAGGAGAGGGAGAGGGAGAGGGAGAGAAAATGTGGGTGAGAGGAAAACATCTGAACTAAAGAACTGGGAACCCAAAAACGAGAGGCCAAAGTGGTGGGAAGGTGAAAAAAATAAGTGGGAAGTCTGAAAATTTTTAAGTGGAACGAGGGACCTATCCCAGCGCTTCTGAAAACGCTGGAATAGGTAAACCCTATTCGAAAGCGCTGGGACAGGTCTATCCCCATAAGGGAATGAGTGATCCTATCCCAGCGCTTCCAAAAGCGCTGGGACAAGCCCCTCCGTTCCCTTAGGGAGGAAGGCCTATCCCAGCGCTTCTAGAAGCGCTGGGATAGGGTCACCCTATTCCAGCGCTTCCAAAAGCGCTGGGACAGGCCCCTCCGTTTCCTTATGGAGGAAGGCCTATCCCAGCGCTTTCAAAAGCGCTGGGACAGGCCCCTCCGTTCCCTTATGGAGGAAGGCCTATCCCAGCGCTTCTAGAAGCGCTGGGATAGGGTCACCCTATTCCAGCGCTTCCAAAAGCGCTGGGACAGGCCCCTCCGTTTCCTTATGGAGGAAGGCCTATCCCAGCGCTTTTAGAAGCGCTGAGATAGGGTCACCCTATTCCAGCGCTTCCAAAAGCGCTGGGACAGGCCCCTCCGTTTCCTTATGGAGGAAGGCCTGTCCCAGCGCTTTTGGAAGCGCTGGGATAGGTCCCATATAGTTTTTTTTTTTTTTTTTTTTTTTTCTCCAGGATAGAATTTCTACTCTATCTATATTGATAATTAATGAAAATTAACTATATTTATGCATTTAGTAGTATAAAAAAAATTATATTTATTTTTAAAAAAAATATGCAATTTGGTGAAGTCACTGCTTGGTCATTTTATTAATGAGCTATGAAATAAAATTTAAAAACAAAAAACAATCACATATACTCAATAAAATTCACCACAGAACTTTCTAAAAAAATACCACACAACAAAAATTATCACACATTCTATCTCATTTAAAAAAAAAAAAATCATAGCTAATATTAAATTTATGTAAAATTTTTAATATATGATTAATTACGTTTACTTTTTTAAACAAATAATATGACTAATTGGATGGTCAAATTGAGAGGAGAATATATATAGTCATATAGGTACACAACACATGTCCATCACGTGCCATTCTTAGATTTGAAATTTAATTGTTGGATTTGAAGAGTGTAATGAAATTTAATCGTTGGATTTGATGACATGGCTATTAATCTTTGATCACCTTGAAAATTTTTAAGCATGAAAAATATATGAAGATAATGTAATCTAATGGTAGGTTTGTCAAAATTCACATTGAATTAAGAAATATAGGGTTGGGTTCAAGTTACACCTAATGTAACTCTAAAAAATGTTACATCAATCAATAACTTATTATTGAATTCATATTTTGAAAATCCAACCGTTGGATTACATGTTCTATATGTTCTTAACATGCATGCCAATTTTCATGTCAATCGGATGTAATTTACCATTTGATCTTACCTGCTCATCTTTTATGCGTTATTTTAAACTACAAAAACTTGAATTTAAACAATTGATTGATGACATGACTATTAATCTTTAATCACCTAAAAATTTTGTAAGCATGAAAAATATATGAAGATAATGTAATCTAACAATAGGTTTGTCAAAATTTACATTGAATTAAGAAATATAGGGTTGGGTTCAAGTTACACTTGATGTAACTCTAAAAAATGTTACACCAATCAATAACTTATTATTGAATTCATATTTTGAAAATCCAACCGTTGGATTACATGTTCTATATGTTCTTAACATGCATGCCAATTTTCATGTCAATCGGATGTAATTTACCATTTGATCTTAGCTGCTCATCTTTTATGCGTTATTTTAAACTATAAAAACTTGAATTTAAACAATTGATTGATGAGATGACTATTAATCTTTGATCACCCTGAAATTTTGTAAGCATGAAAAATATATGAAGATAATGTAATCTAACAATAGGTTTGTCAAAATTTACATTGAATTAAGAAATATAGGGTTGGGTTCAAGTTACACCTGATGTAACTCTAAAAAATGTTACACCAATCAATAACTTATTATTGAATTCATATTTTGAAAATCCAACCGTTGGATTACATGTTCTATATGTTCTTAACGTGCATGCCAATTTTCATGTCAATCGGATGTAATTTACCATTTGATCTTAGCTGCTCATCTTTTATGCGTTATTTTAAATTACAAAAACTTGAATTTAAACAATTGATTGATGACATGGCTATTAATCTTTGATCACCTTGAAATTTTGTAAGCATGAAAAATATATGAAGATAATGTAATCTAACGGTAGGTTTGTCAAAATTCACATTGAATTAAGAAATATATGGTTGGGTTCAAGTTACACCTGATGTATTTTGGAGGTATTTCGGTCATTTCGATGTTTTGGGGGTATTTCGGTCATTTTTTATGTTTCGGGGGTGTATTAGTCCTTTTCTGGGTGTCGGTTGTGTTTTGGACATTTTTTATCTTTTTGGGGGCATTGTGGTCATTTATCAAACTTATAGGGGTATTTTGGTCTTATTCAAATAATCAAGGCTATTTTGGCTAGTTTTAGGCACAAAGGGGTACTTTGGTCCGTTTCAATGTCTTAGGGGGTGCTTGGGTCATTTTTTATGTTTTGGGGGTATTTAAGTCATTTATTAGGTTTGGGGGGTATATCAGTATTTTTTTAGGTATCGGGGGTGTTTTTGCTCTTTTTCGATGTTTTGGAGGGTACGTTGGTCTTTTTCTAGGTTTAGGGGAGTATTGGTCATTTGATAATTAATAAATCCCTCCACAAGTATAAGTGCTAGAGTAGAAATTTTATCTTGTAAATAATAATAAATAAATAAAATCCCTTTAGGTGACCTATCCCAGCGCTTCAAAAAGCGCTGGGATAGGTCTTTCTCCATAAGGGAATGAGGAGACCTGTCCCAGCGCTTTTGAAAGCGCTAGAATAGGGTCACCCTATTCCAGCACTTCCAAAAGCGCTGGGACAGGCCCCTCTGTTTTCTTATGGAGGAAGGCCTATCCCAGCGCTTTTGGAAGCGTTGGGATAGGGTCACCCTATTCAAAGCGCTGGGATAGGTCCCTCTGTTCCCTTATGGAGGAAGGCCTGTCCCAGCGCTTCCAAAAGCGCTGGGACAATCCCCTCCGTTTCCTTATGGAGGAAGGCCTGTCCCAACGCTTTTGCAAGCGCTGGAATAGGGTGACCCTATGCCAGCGCTTCCAAAAGCGCTGGGAAAAGCCCCTTCGTTCCCTTATGGAGGAAGGCCTATCCCAGCGCTTTTAGAAGCGCTGGGATAGGGTCACCCTATTCCAGCGCTTCCAAAAGCGCTGGGACAGGCCCCTCCGTTTCCTTATGAAGGAAGGCCTGTCCCAGCGCTTTTGGAAGCGCTGGGATAGGTCCCATATAGTTTTTTTTTAAAATTTTTTTTTATTATTTTTTTTTCCAAGATAGAATTTCTACTCTATCTATATTGATAATTAATGAAAATTAACTATATTTATGCATTTAGTAGTTTAAAAAAAAAATTATATTTATTTTTTTTTAAAAAAAATATGCAATTTGGTGAAGTCACTGCTTGGTCATTTTATTAATGAGCTATGAAATAAAATTTAAAAACAAAAAACAATCACATATACTCAATAAAATTCACCACAGAACTTTCTAAAAAAATACCACACAACAAAAATTTTCACACATTCTATCTCATTTAAAATAAAAAAGAAATAATCATAGCTAATATTAAATTTATGTAAAAATTTTAATATATGATTAATTACGTTTACTTTTTCAAACAAATAATATGACTAATTGGATGGTCAAATTGAGAGAATATATATAGTCATATAGGTACACAACACATGTCCATCACGTGCCATTCTTAGATTTGAAATTTAACTGTTGGATTTGAAGAGTGTAATGAAATTTAATCGTTGGATTTGATGACATGGCTATTAATCTTTGATCACCTTGAAATTTTTTAAGCTTGAAAAATATATGAAGATAATGTAATCTAACGGTAGGTTTGTCAAAATTTACATTGAATTAAGAAATATAGGGTTGGGTTCAAGTTACACCTGATGTAACTCTAAAAAATGTTACACCAATCAATAACTTATTATTGAATTCATATTTTGAAAATCCAACCGTTGGATTACATGTTCTATATGTTCTTAACGTGCATGCCAATTTTCATGCCAATCGGATGTAATTTACCATTTGATCTTAGCTGCTCATCTTTTATGCGTTATTTTAAACTACAAAAACTTGAATTTAAACAATTGATTGATGACATGGCTATTAATCTTTGATCACCTTGAAATTTTGTAAGCATGAAAAATATATGAAGATAATGTAATCTAACAGTAGGTTTCTCAAAATTCACATTGAATTAAGAAATATATGGTTGGGTTCAAGTTACACATGATGTATTTTGGAGGTATTTCGGTCATTTCGATGTTTTGGGGGTATTTCGGTCATTTTTTATGTTTCGGGGGTGTATTAGTCCTTTTCTGGGTGTCGGTTGTGTTTTGGACATTTTTTATCTTTTTGGGGGCATTGTGGTCATTTATCAAACTTATAGGGGTATTTTGGTCTTATTCAAATAATCGAGGCTATTTTGGCTAGTTTTAGGCACAAGGGGTACTTCGGTCAGTTTCGATATCTTAGGGGGTGCTTGGGTCATTTTTTATGTTTTGGGTGGTGTTTCAGTCATTTATAATGTTTGGGGAGTATATCAGTCTTTTTTTAGGTGTCGGGGGTGTTTTTGCTATTTTTCGATGTTTGGAGGGTACGTTGGTCTTTTTCTAGGTTTAGGGGAGTATTGGTCATTTGATAATTAATAAATCCCTCAACAAGTATAAGTGCTAGAGTAGAAATTCTATCTTGTAAAAAAAAAAAAAAAATCCCTATAAGTGCCCTATCCCAGCGCTTTTTGAAGCGCTGGGATAGGTCTTTCTCCATAAGGGAATGAGGAGACCTATACCAGTGCTTTCAAAAGCGCTGGGATAGGTCTCCTCATTCCCTTATGGAGAAAGACCTATCCCAGTGCTTCAAAAAGCGCTTGGATAGGGTCACCCTATACCAGCGCTTTTGAGCGTCCTATACCAGCGTTTTTTAAAAATGCCGCTATAGGCCTTTTATTACAGCGGCTTGTAAAGCGCTAGGAAAAAAACGCTGCAATAGGGTTTCCTATACCAGCGCTTTCAAAAAACGCTGGTACAGGCTTATCTATAACAGCGGTTTTGAAAAACGCCGGGAAAAAAATGCTGGGACAGGACGATTTTTTTGTAGTGACAAAATAAAACTACTCTCCCACTAATCCATGTCCTCAAAACAACATTACTTATCAAAAATCAAATTACCCAAAAAAAATTAGTCTATACTACTAATTTATGATTTATTGTTAAATACAACCAAACACGCATGTGAAGCTTCTTAAAAAGAAAACACTTCAATTGCCAAGAACTTTTGGTAGGCACCAAATGCCTTTTTATTTTACATTCTCTAAACAATTTTTTATTTTTAAATTGGGTAAAATACAAATATCATCCTAAGATTTTGGCTAATACTGAATACTACTAAGCCTTTTTAAAAATATTTAATTTACTCCTAAAATACAAATGACACATAACATTGTTGAAAGTTCCCTACTCCAAATCGCTTGCTTGCTTCCAACAGCTTGCCTTGATTGCATAGTGTCGGCATTATAAAAATGGGTTGTTGATAAGCACTATCTTTTTACCATTAAGTCAAGACACCAATGAATTTTGTAGATAATGTTGTATATATAGATATATACATGGACAGATTGTAATAATGATGTTTGAGTTTGGAGAATATTGTTTCATAAAGTGGAAATTCAAGTTCTGGAATTTTCTAAGTGAAAATTTGAAATTCAGCATTTTCAATCGGTCGAATCTTTGGCTCGATCAATCGAAAATGGTAAGAAAATAATCCTGGAGTCTCTGGATGTCTAAATCGATGTTCAATTCCTGTTCGATCGATTGAAGAGAGCACTCGATCGATTGAAAGGAACTTTCGAACGATCGAAAGTCAAAAATCAGGATTTTCTGCAGAATTTTCTGGTGACTGTTCAGAAAGGTTGAAAAGGATTCAAACTTTGTGAACTGTTTCATGAAACATTTTAACTCTCCATACGTGCCTTTTAATGAAATATAACCCTATGGGTATAAATATAAGCTTATGTTCACTTGAAAAATAACAAGAAATCTTGTGGTCATTCTCCAGAATTGCTATCTATAGAACCCAATATCTTAGTTGTATTCTAGGGACAAATTTGCAATACCCTTTAGCAACAATAATGTGGGGGGCAAATATTGTCTAAGGAAAACAATATTGTGCCTCCAAGTTATCTATTTTCTGTTTGTCTTTTGTGTTAACCTTGTTCTTCCATTATTACTTTGTGTAATATTTCCAACAATCTTAGACAATATTTCCTACAATGGAAGGAATAAGTGATGTTTCAGCATTGAAGATGTTGAATCATGAGTTGGTGAAATTGGATCGCTTTGATGGAACCAATTTCTCTCGATGGAAAGACAAGATGAAATTCCTACTTACTGCACTGAAACTTTTCTATGTCTTGGACCCGAATTTGATGCATTTTCCTACTGTGAGTGATGAAGACACTGATGAGATAAAGGCATTGATGAAATAAAGGCACAAAGAAAGAAATGGGAGGAAGATGAATTGATATGCAGAGGACACATTTTTAATACTCTTTCGGATCGTCTCTATGATCTCTACACATCAATGAAGTCATCGAAGGAGATTTTGAATGTTTTGGAGGCAAAGTACAAAACTGAGAAAGTAGGTACGAATAAGTTTATTATTCAAAAGTATTTTGATTATAAAATGCTTAATAATATCTCAGTTTTGGATTAAGTGCATGAGTTACAGATTTTGGTTAATAAACTCCGTGATTTGTCAATCAATATTCCTGAATCATTCCAAGTGGGTGCAATCATTGCGAAACTCCCACCAAGTTGGAATAGTTTTAGGAAGAAGCTTCTACATATGTCAAAAGATCTCACTTTAGAGCAATTCGGACAATATCTTCAAATTGAAGAAGAAAGTCGGGTTAGAGATGAGACTAACACCGATTTTAAAGTGAATGTGAACAATGTGAGCAATGTTCAAAGTGGGAGTTTGAGTAAGACTAATAAGCACTTGAAAGTAAATAAAAGTGAGAGTAGTTTCAAGAAGAACAACTCCAAGAATTCCAACAAGGACAGGAAGAACTGAGCTTGTTTCCATTGTGGAAAGAAAGGTCATTACATTCGCAAATGTAAAATCTTAAAGAACAAGAAAAATGATGAAGAAGGTAATGCCATTGAAATGAATGTCATTGAGGACATTGTTGCTATGGTAAGTGGCATACATATTGATATGATCACTGAAGTTCACATGGTTTTGATTCCAAATCCTTTTGATTGGTGGTTCGATTCGGGTGCAACGGTGCATGTGTGCAACAACAAGGAGCAATTCAAGACTTATAATAAGTCTTCCATAGAACAATAAGTGCTGATGGGCAACCACAATAAAGCAAAAGTTCTTGGAAATGACACCGTTGAAGTGAAAATGAATTCTGACAAGATGCTGATCTTGACCAATGTTTTTCATGTACCCAAGAATCTAGTTTCTGTCAATTTGTTATGTAAGAGTGGTGTAAAAGCTGTACTTGAATCAGACAAGTTAATCTTGTCCTAGAATGAGATATTTGTAGGATAGAGATATGCTACTGATGACATGTATAAACTAAGTATTATTAATAAAGAAGTTTCTAATTGTGCTTATATTGTTGATTCTTCATATTTGTGGCATGCTAGATTAGGACATTTAAATTTCAAATACTTGAAGTTTATGTCAAAGCATGGTGTGATTTCATATCAGCATAATGATGAAAAGAAATGTGAGATTTGTATTCAACCAAAGATGACAAAGAAACCATTTTCTAAGTCAGATAGAAATTCTATTATGCTTGAACTTGTACATTCTAATGTATGTGAATTGAATGGTGTATTAACTAGAGGAGATAAAAGATACTTCATTACATTCATTGATGATTTCTCTAGATTTACATATGTGTATTTAATGAGAAATAAATATGAATCATTTGACATATTCAAATGCTATAAAATTGAAGTAGAAAATCAAAAGGATAGGAAAATAAAGATCCTACGAAGTGATAGAGGTGGTGAATATTTTCCTAATGAATTTCTATGTTTTGTTAGGAACATGGTATAATACATTAAAGTTTAGCTCCTTATACACCCCAATAAAATGGTTTGGTTGAAAGAAAAAATAGGACTCTTGTAGACATGGTAAATGCCATGATCTTGAGTGTAGAGCTTCCTTTTAGTTTATGGGGAGATGCATTGCTTACAACATGTCATGTGCACAATAGAGTGCCTTCCAAGAAGGTTAAAGTATCTTTATATGAGTTATGGAATGGAAGGAAACCAAATCTTGATTATATCAAAATGTGGGGGTGTTTAGCCTTTTATAGAGTGGTTGATCCAAAAAGAATAAAGTTAGGACCAAGAGCTATGAAAAGTGTGTTTGTAGGTTATGCTGAAAATTCAAAGGCATATAGATTATTAGACTTAAGCTCTAATACGGTGGTGCAATCAAGAGATGTATTTATTGAGAATAAATTCAATATAGATTCCATGGATGCTTTGATACCTGACTTTAATCCTAATACTACTTTGGGCGATACTAAAAGAACTGAAAGTGGTTCACTAAGTGAACAAAGAAAGAGTCAAAGGATAAGAAAAGTAAAGGACTTTGGTCCAGATTTCATTTCTTATCAAGCTCAATTGTTCCTTGTTGAATGTAATAAACAAATGGTCCTAAATAAAATACCTATAATGTTTAACATAGAGGATGTTCCTAAAATATTTGAGGAAACTATGGCTTCTAGAGATTCAGTTTTTTGGAAAGAAGCTGTAAATGATGAAATTGACTCAATATTATCCAATAATACTTGGATCCTAGTGGATCTACCAACTGGTTCTAAACCAATTGGTTGTAAATGGGTATTTAGAAGAAAATATAATACTAATGGATCAATACAAATCTTTAAAGCAAGGTTAGTGGCAAAAGGCTTTAAACAAAGGGAAGGAGTAGACTACTTTGATACCTATGCATCAGTAGCTAGGATCACATCTATTCGTGTATTGTTAGCATTTGCATCCATATATAAGTTGATTGTACATCAAATAGATGTAAAGACAGCTTTCCTAAATGGTGATCTTGATGAGGAAATTAATTTACATGGAACAACCTGAGGGTTTTGTACTTCCTAGAAATGAAAAGAAAGTTTGCAAATTAGTCAAGTCTTTGTATTGCTTGAAACAAGCTCCAAAACAATGGCATAAGAAGTTTGACTCAGCAATTTTGTCGAATGGCTTTGTGCACAATAGTTCCGACAAATGTATGTATTCCAAATTCACAAAGGAATGTGGAGTCATTATATGCCATAATGTGGATGATATGCTCATATTTGGTACGAATATGAAATGTGTATGTGAAACCAAAAAGTATATTTCTTTTATGTTTCAAATGAAAGATTTAAACGAAGTTGATACTATTTTGGGAATCAAAATTAAAAGACATATTGAGGGATTTGCACTGTGTCAATCTCATTATGTTGAGAAAGTGCTTCAAAGATTTGAACATCTTAATATAAAAGAAGCAAATACACTTTTCGGTCAGAGCATAAAATTGGGTGAAAACACTAGAAGAGCAATAGCACAGCTCGAGTGTAAGAAAAACACATGAAAAATACAGTTTTGTATCTCATACAAAAACACGCAGCGGAATATGAACGAATCTACTTCATTCATGTGAGATAGCATGTAACATCTGAGTTTTGGAAACAAAGAATGAGAAAGCATACCTTGATGCAATGAAATTCAAAACAAATGAAGATTGGTCTTGAGATGTCTTTCAATTTTCACTCCAATTCCACAGTGTGCCTAAGATATGTGGTCTCTCAATCAGTTCTATATGTGATCTTTCAAGAGAATAATCAAGTGTCTCCCTTGAGAACTCTTATTCTTTCTCCTTTTAATCACACATCTATTTTATTCACTTAGGCAGTTACATTTATTTAATAATTCTTATTAAATAAATAACTGATTATCTTATTAGGTTAGCCTTTTGTGCCAGCCCAATTGAACTTTAGTGTGTGGCTTGGAGTGTGACCAAAAGGGACAAATAAAGCTCTAACTCCAATTGGCTTTGGATTTATCTGTCAACTCTTGACAAGCCCAAAGTTACCATTAATTATATTTAATACCACTATATAAATGTAATTGCACTCTAGGCCTTATTAATAAATTATATCCCAAGACTTTATTAAACATTTAACCCATTCATGAAAATATTCGTAGTAATACAAAGTCATAATGTGTAACTGTCACTTTGTAAATTACTACATCTTGATCTTTAAGTACCCGGTTTAATCCTTTAAGTTATTCATATATATTTTATGAAATATAATTTCGTAAAATATAAACTTTAGTAACTCTTTACTAAAGTGGTTAGGCCTAACACTCTGAATAACTAAACTCATTAAACTTATCTCAAGGGAATATTTTATATCTCTATAAAGAGACTATGAATTCCATCTTGAGAATATGTGTTCCTTCAACATTACGTGTGGTTGCCCAACATACTGAGGTTTTGACCGTTTGTCTATATCTCACTCCTGATATATTAAAGTAACCTACATTTCATGATCAGGTTCATTATTCCCTCAGGATTGAGAGTTTATGTAAATGAAAAGTCATGAGATTTATTATTTGTTTGACAGTTATTGATAGAATAATAGATCTCACAGCGGTCTAGTTTAATATGTTTTATACACTTAAAACATATCAACATATCAACTAAAAGTCTCAACTTCCATGATCAAGACAAATCATTTTAATTAATATGTTATAGTCTTCACAGATGAAATGCCCAATTTCATCACCGACTACAAACTAAGATTTTGAGTTTACAAAGAACTTGTGATTTATATCTTTTGTAACTAAATCACATAAATCACATACTATGCATCTCAAGGACTATATGATAATGTCCAAACATTCATGCAATCATTATTTTAGATAATAATAAAATAAGTTTATTACATAGAACATAATGTCATACATAGCATATAATAGAATTTTAGGGCACTAATCCTAACATCGAGTATGCTAGTGCTATTGGTAGCATGATGTATGCTATGTATTGTACAAGACTAGACATATCATTTTCAGTGGGCAAATTTTCTAGATTTACAAGTAATCCAAGTATGGATCACTGGAAAGCAATTGGTAGAGTTCTTGGTTATTTAAAGAAAACCATAAGTTTGGGACTCTTTTATTTTGAATTTCCAGCTGTGTTGGAAGGTTATTCAAATGCTAGTTGGATTACTAGTATGAGTGATAACAAATCCACGTCTGGTTGGATATTCACTCTTGGTGGGGGTGTCATCTCTTGGACATCAAAGAAACAAACGTGTATTTCACACTCTACCATGGAATCAGAATTTCTAGCCTTGGCGGCAGCAGGCAAGGAAGCAGAATGATAAGAAATATGTTGTTAGACATAAAGTTGTAGCCACAACCAATACCAGCCATTTCGGTGTACTGCAATAGTGAAGCCACATTGGGCAGAGCATACAGTAAAATGTATAATGGAAAGTCTAGACATATAGGTCTAAGACATGATTACATAAGACAATTAATAAAATCTGGTACCATTTCAATTGTCTATATAAGGTCAAATAATAATTTGGCAGACCCTTTTATCAAAGCAGTGTCTCGAGATATGGTTAGGGTAACATCCATTGGAATGAGACTAAAAGCCTTCTGTTAAGAGAATCACCAATAATGGGAACCTAATCTCGAATTGATTTAATATAAGAGGTTTAAAGGGTAACAACAAGCTATTGATACGTGGTTAGTAAGAACACTAATTTTGTGTCTCATTTAGGATGGATTAGTGCAGAATGTTACGATGAAATTGAGGATGAGTTTTACACTCTTGATGAAGTTCATAAAATATAAATGTCTGTGTAACAGGAACATAAGAAGGAACTTCACCTTTGTGAACATAGAAGTGGTGCCGCTTCTAGCAAGAGTAAATGGTTTTCTCTTGTAAATGTTCACTAAACCGGGAAGAGCACAAGGCCATAATAGTGCTAACAACAGTGGATTTCTAAATGTGTTGTGGATGTTCTCAAGTTTGTGTTGTTTCCGATTTCAACACATAAGAGTTTTGGTTTAAGCACCAAGCCACCATTAACTCTGTTGATTTCTTGAGCAATTACACTAAAGGGAGGTTTAAGTTGAAAGACATCTTCCATTATGCATAATAGGATATCAATCAAGTGTAATATATATTATTCCAACCTAGTGGGGGATTGGTGTATATATAGGTATATACATGGATAGGTTGTAACAATGATGTTTGAGTTTAGAGAATATTGTTTCATAAAGTAGAAATTCAAGTTCTGGAATTTTCTAAGTGAATATTCGAAATTCAGCATTTTCAATCGGTCGAATCTTTGGCTCAATCGATTGAAAATGGTAAGAAAATAATCCTGGAGTCTCTGGATGTCTCGATCGATGTTCGATTCCTATTCGATCAATCGAAAGTCAAAAATTAGGATTTTCTGCAGAATTTTCTAGTGACTGTTCAGAAAGGTTGAAAAGGATTCAAGCCTTGTGAATGATTTCATGAAACATTTTAACTCTCCATACGTGCTTTTTGATGAAATATAACCTTATAGGTATAAATAGAGGCTTATGTTTACTTGAAAAATAACAAGAAATTATGTGGTCATTCTCCAGAATTGCTATCTGTAGAATCTAACATCTTGGTTGTATTCTGGGGACAAATTTGCAATAACCCTTTAGCAACAATAGTGTGGGGGTCAAATATTGTCTAAGGAAAACGATATTGCGCCTCTAAGTTATCTATTTTCTGTTTGTCTTTTGTGTTAACCTTATTCTTCTATTATTACTTTGTGTAATATCCCCAACAGATAAAATTCAATTACAAATTTTTTATTCGACAATAAGAAACTTTACTAGTTGAACTTGGTCTTAATTCTGCGGTTGCATATCATGTTTCCTATACTCTTTTTTGGTACAAGATACATAGTAATACATGTTGGTGGTGGATATAAATTCTAGACCGGACACCGCTTGACTTTGACTTTAAGATTAATCAAGAGCTATCAAGAACAAAAAATGAGGTTGAGCTGACCTGTGTGCCAAAAAATAATCCAAAGAATTGTGGGATTGGCTTTAGGAGGCGTGTCCCCTGGATTTACTCCCCAATCTGAATCCTAATTGCAGTCAAATATCAAGAATAGTTGGATTTACCCTTAAAAATCAACCACCACAGACCTTTTTATATAAGGGTATAAATTAAGCACAAAAAACCTTAGACATCATCTTGTAAGACAAAAAGACCAAGACCTCACTTTTGTTAACTTAAGCATGGAAGAGTTTCCTATCGATCAAAGCCATAGCTAGATCCGATCTGGTGCTATTTTCTCCCTTAATTCAGTTATTCATTAATCAAGGTCAGATAGTACCATCAACATTTAAGTATGACAATGTATAAGGGCACCAAACTACTTTTTAGTGTGAATTAATTGTGAAACATGTGTTTCTATTAAAAAAAAAAAAATTCATGTAATTGCAATGAGTTTTAGTACTATATAAAAGAACAAAACAAAAGTCCATGTCTAATAGATTTTTTACGCAAATTATGGCTTTTTGAGTTGTGAACAAAATAGAATCTTGAACGTGATTCGTAATCTGACAAAAAAAAAAAGAGGTCAAGTTGTTTACGTGAAGAAGTTGTTACAAGATGTAGAATAGAAGGCCTCCTATTCCCATACAAGAAGAAATTATTGAGGGATTCCTTCACCTCTGATCACACGAGAGGTGAACCCCACTGGACGGACCTAATAATTTCGCTAATATAATATAGTTTATATGAACTTTTGCTGATGTAAGGAATACATCCCATTCAGGTTTTTTACTTACGTGGCTAATCTTTTGAAAAACTTTGACATTGTTAATTTGTTTTTCTTGGGACAAAATGATTGTATGACTGTTGTTCTTTAAAGTGTGTCAAAGTGATCATAGAGCCATGAGAGGGATTTCGTGTAAGAAACAATATGGGTTTGAATAATGATAATTAAATATATGCATTACTAATCGTGTGCCCAATTTAGATAAAGCCCATTCAGCAAAAAAAAATTTAGATAAAGCCCAATTTCATTATGATTTTTGTATCCAATCTAAACAGGTGTTCGATACTTGAGGTCGAAGATTTGTTTGAATCGATCTTACAATCATGCGGATCATTATGTCTTCCATGTTCAACACTTTTTTTTTTTTTTTGATAATCTGCAATGATATTAAGAAAAAAAAGGGAATACAAGAGGGCAATCTTCCTCACAGGATTGAAAAAGAAAAACAGCCTAGATTGAACAACGTATCTAGCGGCCACATGAGCTGCTGAATTGCAGCATCTGCGCACCCAACAGAAAGTAACAGAAGGAAAAGACGTGTAGTCATTGTGGTGGAATTTTCTCTCTCTGTCTCTCTCAATCAATTTGGCTTTGTTAAATGAAGGCACATGTGGATCTCACATGATTATCCTGTTTGTGACTTAAACGACAATCTAACATGTGTATTTATTTAACACACATGTAAAGTTTAAGGAGTAAATTGGCTAAAATATGAGTTTAGGTGGTGTAATGGATCATTATTTGCATGTTGTCTTTCATGTTCAACACGTGAACTAATGATTAATTGACACTTCTCAGTGTTTCTTCAATTGACATATTTTTAATAATTTCAACAAAAATGTGTAATATTCAAATTCCCATTTTTCTTCTTTAAGGTGTTTAAAAAAAACAGCTGACACATTAAAATGGTGCATGCTCACTGCAGCATACAAGTAGTATATATAAATTTTTTTTGGCTGAATATACAAGTAGAATATATTGATGCATTATATATCAAGCGCAATGATTATGAACTACCCCCTATATCCATCAAGAAATCCCTTGACGCTATTGATTTACTCTAAAATGTTAGTGGACTTTTATAACTTCGAAGAGAGACTTGCTGTGACAAGCTTTCCATATGCTAAATAGCTAGGTCGGTGAATTACAGCTAGTGTAAGATAATAACTAGTGTAGTGAGTATATAGAATTAATGTATCAAATGGGAAAGGGGGAAGTATCTGTGTTGCTAAAACAATGTACTTTGTCCTAGCAAAAAATCGTGATTGTGATGGCCATTAAAATTTCTCTTTCACTCTTTTAAAATGGACTTTTCCAAGGATTTCCAATTTGCTGTTGAATGCTTTATAGAGTTTAGAAATTAATGGTCAAGTCACCAAAAAAAGTGACTAAAAGTAGTGTTTGGGAACCCATCTACTATATTGAGAAGGAATTCCACATATATAGCTTTATCGAGCATAGGAATTACTTTTTGTCATGAATACTCAAGATGTCTCTCTTCTCTTTTGACTCCTCTCTTTGGGGATCTCAAGCCAATTTTGCGAGTCATGGCTAGTATCTAAGAATCCAAAATAATTAATGCCATTTCTTATTGATTGTACGGATACATTATGGTTTATAAAATCAATGAAAAGGCTAAAGCAAGATTTGTCGGCTATGATTTTCGTTTCATGTACGCTATTTCAATTATTCACCCATTCATTTCACGCTATGATTTCCTTTTCATATACTGTATTTCAATTCATCCATTTCAACAGACAACAATAAATAACCTAGTGTTGTTGATACGTACTTATAATTTCCTTTGATGTAATACCCACGAAATGCAAGTCTCTTTGACGGTTCAATACTATTTTTTTGGCCTAAAGTCCTTATTTGATTATGGTTAATTATTAATTAAAGCAATACATAAATGTCCAAAGTGACTATTATTATTATTATTATTATCATTATTAACTATATATGAGGGATTTGAAAAATATACATTGTGGCACGTTGTTGGAACCAGCTGTGGTGATGCGAACACGCTAATTAGTTTAGTATTTAATCGTCGTTTTTTGACATTTCTTCCAAGTTGTAGTTCTTGGTCATGTGGCAAGTGGCAACAAACATGTGTAATAAATGTTTCCAATGACAAATCAAAACAAAGGAAATGTACGTTGCCTATTGACCAATTTCCATGTGCCAAAATTTCATCTGAATTGCAACAAAATGCATAAACTCATCATGTCATATCATATTCATATATATAAATGGGTCGCTCTCGTTATAGTAATTATAAATTTAGAATATAATTTTTTAATGTCCACTTTTCTACACTTTCAAAAACAATTCTATTATCTAATTAAAATTGAGACAAATTAAGATTATAAAGATAAATTAAAAATTTTAAAATTATTAACTTTGAAATATTATATTTTTATTAAAAAATAAATAAAAATATGAAGCGTCTTTGAACATGCGCATAAGGCAGACGAAGAGAGTAGTGGAACTATATATTTTTATCTTCCACCAAGATATGAAAACACTAGAAATCTAGAATATTAATAATGAAGTTTAGAAAACCTAAGTCCTTTTGTAGTTGTACTTTGGTTAAATAATATATTATAAACCCAATTTAGAACACTAATATTATTATTTTCGTATGTATTTTAATAAGCATTACTGTTTTCTCAAAAAAAGTTTAGAAAACCTATTGGATGACCACCTTTTAGTAACCCTATGTTAAAGTGGCTTCTCGGTTTCTCCAAATCCTAGAGACAAAGATGGAATGGAAGTACATAATCAATTTTAATTTCTTACCGACTTGTAGAGTCAAATTCACAAAAGATTACTAGTTATACACATCAGAACTTTTTGTCTGTAATTTTTGTTTCTTCTTAAATTTCGCCCATTCGAGTGACATATTGGTATCGTCTTTATGACTTGTATATGAACCTTTTTGATAAGGTGTTAAATACTTTCACATGCATGTATGAACCACACAGTAGAAAATAGTGGGGCATGGCCTAAGTGTAAGATCCACCAAGAACAGACCCACATGGTAGTATAGGTTTTTCATGCACAACCCTGACCCACATGATGTTAAAAAGTTAGAAACGGGCTAAGACTAAGGAGATGGTTATGATGGCAGTCTTAAGGTGAAAAAGGAGTGAATTCAAAGCTCAACTTTGATGGATACACCCAAAGAATATCTCCCCTCCCCTCATGCAACACATAAAGTGAAAGCTCCCAAGCTTATATTCTTTGCAACTCCCTGCAAGCAAAGCCAATTTGGCTAAAATTCAACCACAAAAAGATAAAACACAACTTTGTTTTCATTTATTTGTTTTTTTACTTTTCTGTCATATTTTCACACTAGCACAGTTTTTTCAACGAATTTGGTAAAATCAAATATATGGTGTGCAGACTAGGGGAGCATTAATTTGAAACCAAACTCCTAGAAAGTATGATTTCACAATGGTTTGTTAAGTGATCTTCCTGACCTTTTCAAAGAGTTGAAATTAATAGTGAGGCTGAAACAAATGACTTCAAGAAATTTCTTTCTCTTCTCTCTTTCCAAATTAATTGTCCTAGTTTGCTTCTCATTAACAAATATAGTCTGTGCATTCTCTTGTGAGACTTAAATGACCCCTAGTTTCTAGCAACTTGCATGATAAAGTCTTTCTTTTGATCAGGAAAAAAACAAAACTAAGAAAAAATAGCTTCAATAATACAATTCAATTTTATTTAAAAGCAATGGTCTTGGTAGTCTACATCCCTTTTGAGACTAGAGTTTTGGTGCACTTCTAGTTGCATGTTTCGAAGGAAAAAAATGATTTAAAATTTTTTTTAATTATAAAATCACGTTGAAAATTCCAGGAATCATTGAAAGTGATGCTTCCTAGCTAGGCCATGATATTTACTTGTTCGGATGGTGAACTCCAATTGCAGCTTGCCTCCCTCCTTAGAAAAAAGAAAAAGAAAAAGGAAGAGACGTTGAAAATTCCAGGAATCATTGAAAGTGATGCTTCCTAGCTAGGCCATGATATTTACCTGTTCGGATGGTGAACTCCAATTGCAGCTTGCCTCCCTCCTTAGAAAAAAGAAAAAGAAAAAGGAAGAGATGCAAAGTATGTATAAATACAGTTGAAACAAAAGTATATTGAAAAAAATAAAAAGATGAAGCTAAAAACTTACATGTTAAAACAGGAAATGATATTGGATCCTTTGATGTTAGGCCTTGCGAATATAAATGAATATTGATGCGTGAAGGGTTTAGAGCTAAGTGGTGAATGCGGCAGAGTAATTTATGAGTTGGGGGGAATGAAGCCTGGTCCGAGATCATTTGAAGGATGCTCTCTGTGAGCTTCAGAAGAAATGGTCTCGAACCAGACAGCATTCCCCTCAACAATTTTCTTGAAGAGAGAGAGAGAGAGAGAGAGAGAGAGAGAGAGAGAGAGAAAAGAGAGAGAAGACTGTTTTATTTTGATTTGGCCATGCATAGTTTTTTCATGGGCCCTTATATACGTGGGAAGGAGTAGGGTGTCTTTTGCGAGTCAGGTGACAGGGAGTCCCACATTCTACAGCTCCCCCTATCTAACTTTTCACACTATCAAGTATAAATTAAATTAAGGCTGTGTTTGGCTGAGTACCATGCACCTAGATGGGTTATTATTATATAATATAAAAGGAAATCGTGTACCATCCTTTTGGTTGAACTATTGCAATTTCTACTCACTAGTAGCTCGAAAATTCCATGAACTAATAGTATGATGGATAAAACTTGGAATCTTAATATTTATACTCATCATTTGGGTATTCCCAAAAGAATCGATAATAATTGTGTTATTCTTTTGTATAACAGTAGCATGTCAACATCTCTCTCACATGGGTGTAAACCTTGCAAATATAAGATCTATTCTTATGTGAGAGGAATTTACTTGTAATTTTAGAGTGAATAATACATACACATGTACACACTCTACCTAATTTTTTTAACATGGCTCTCCTTTAGTCACCGGGTTGGTCTTCTATTTGTTACACCAAAATTGTCATCTTGCATGCGTGGACAAATCAAAGGAATTCTCTAAAGTCAATGTTGATTTTTATAAACAGGGCCAAACAAACCTTTAAATTAGGGCAATAGACAATAAGATGTCAAAATGATTAATTGAAAAAGAAAATAGAATTATAGTTTGGTGAGAGCAGTTAAAACCACTTAGCATTGATAATAAATTTGGTCACATCTCTGAAGGATTAGTGCAAAATCGAGGTCAAAGCAAAGAGCTTTTAGAATCTAAAAAAAGACTACCAAAAGCTCTATTCTAACCCCCCATACCCTCTTTCAAAAGCATTGCCTTACAATTCCTCCAATTAAAACATGTGGCAGAGCTTATCTCCATCCGATGGGCCAATCTAATCACAACATTGATCATAATTGCTTAGAGATTTGAAGTTATTGTTGAAACAGAATGGAGCTTAAAGGAGGAGATTTGTGTATGATGATCTTGACATGGGTGCTTAAAGGAGGTCTCTTTTGCTTCCCACTTGAAGAAAAGGGGAATATGAGAGGTGGTAGAACCGACATTCATGAAGGGCATGCCCCAAATAGTACGATTCCAAGCTTAAATGAAAAGAAATAGAGGTTGGCCTATAAAGCTTAAGCAGAGCCAACATAGAAAAAGAAGAAATGGAAGTGGACATTGGAAATAAAAGTAGAAAAGTTCTATGAAGTGATGCCACTGATAATATTCATCTTTCTATGGTAAATAACTTGCTAATTTTTTTTGGAAAAAAGAAATCGAAAATTAATGAGTATATTGGTATAAAACTTTGAGATAATAATAATCCATTCCAATCACTGCACACCCTTAATGCGATGGTCACTCTATAAGTATAAGTGCTTGTGGAGTGTGAAGGGTAAGGGCTGGGGTTCAAGTCTCCAGGAGGGAGCTTCACACACATATACACTTAAATTAAGTTAGAGTAGAATTTCTATCTTGTATAAAATAATAATAATAATAATAATCTATCCCAACAAATAACCTATATTAGAGGGTCATAAACATTAGGAGAAAATTAATTGAGATCAAATCAACCAAATGCGGCACTGAGTAGAACATCTCTTGGTGACTAGTTTTCAAAAGGGTGGGGATGTTAATAGACAGATCAGTGGTACAAGTGAGAACGACTTGCATTATTAGAATGGTACTACATGGCCTATCTTGCATTACAAGCTACCATGTACTCTCCAACATAAGGCCCGTTACTCAAAGTTGTCCTCAAAAGGCAAATTAAATGTTCAATTGTAATCACTATCATACTACGTACAAGCGCCCTCAACTATCCCCTTGCATAAAATGAGAAATGGTCTATCCCCCCAGGTTGGAATTCCCAAAACCCACATGGCCACACCTCCCAATCTGGCTAGGGCAGCCATTTTGACTATGGTATTTTCTGATAACATGCAAGATCTCTCTGGAGTGGAATTCCTCAAATTGTTGGAGCCTTCCTGATCAAAAGAAACATCATCCACCCATAACTAGCATTACAATTCACCTGCGTTGAGTTTAGTTTTAAGGTTGGCAAATCATGAGCAAAATATGTCTTGTATGTTGTTTAGAAGTAAGTTTGTTGAAAATAAGACAACTGCCTAGTTTTGCATTTCGAATTCAAGTTTCTGTGAGTTTGACAGCTCTTTGATAGTTGTTCAATAGATCAAACATATTCCGATTGATCGAGCCTATTTTGGATTGATCAAATTGCGCAATTCATAAACGCAAATTAAGCCCATTCAACCCATCAAGTCACTAGGGTTTCATGTTTTCTAAGCCTAAGATATTAAGAAAGCCCGAGAGGACGTGAAAAAGACTTTTGGAGAGCTATTGATTGTAAATCTGAAGGTTTTGTGCCTCTTGCTCTCAAAAGCCTCTACCAGTGATCAAGATTGAAGCATATTCAGATCTGGTGGTATTGAAGTTGCTGTAATCTTTAAGTGGGTAATTGAAGTAGTGAATGGAAGTTTACGTGCAACAAACTCCATAACTAAAGAGTCAATGGATTTGGAGCTATGTTGGGTAACGTCAGTAAATACTACTAGGTTGTAGCAATTTATTATATGGTTATTCTACAATTGTAAAATTTCAATTCAATTAGTAGATTTCTTTTGCCTTAAGGTTAGTAAGGTCAAGCCCTCCCGGTGATTTTTACTTTGGAACAATTGTTGTATTGGTTTTCTTTGGGTCACCATATTATGTGCTACTTCTCTACTGCTATTTATTTTGGTGCACAATATTGGTTGTTTTACTCTAACCAAAGGTTGTTCATAATTGGATTAATTAATTACTTGGCCTTAAAATTAGTTAACCATTGCTTCTAAGGCCTAAAAAACTAACAACATACTTCACTTAAATTACATCTTAACTTTAGGTTTCGTTTGCGAGTTCATATGGGAATGGAATGGAAATGAATAATCATAAATAAATAGAATGGAATGAAATGTATTTAAGTAAGGGAAATGAATGGAAAAGAAATGAATGGAATGGAATTAAGTAACTCTGTTTGGATGTTTTAAAATAAATGAATGAAATATAAGTAATCTTGTTTGGGAGTAACATAGAGAGAAATGAATGGAATCATTTTATGACAATATTACTATTAAGCTCCTATTTTAAAATAAAGGGCTAAATATATAGGGGTATTTTGAGAGTTTTAGTAAAAAAAAATTAACTAAATTTAATTTCATTCCCTCCAATTCCTCCTACTTTTACTTTTGGAGGGAATAAAAATTTGAAGTTTTAAGGGAATAGAGAGAAATGAGTATTCTCTTCCACTCATTCCATTCCCTCCACTTAAACTCTCAAACAAGAGAATGAACCTCCATTAAAACTCTCAAACATGGAAATGGAAGAGTATTCTAAAATTATTCATTTCTTTTCCATTCTCTCCTCCTAAACGAGGGCTACAGAAAAATTGAATGCCAATTATTAATCCATTTTACATTGACTCCCTAAAAGCTGGCAATCTGCTGGCTTCGTAGCCAGTACTGGTGATATTGATGGTAGGTGAGCATACAGGGAGTTAGGACAGGCAGTAAACTTGTGATGGAGGCTTGCTACAGCCTTTTGAGGGTGGGGTAGTTAACTATAGGCCATGCCTGCACTTCATCTAGAGCCTTTCCCTTTCCCAAAGGTCGGTCCAGGGAGTTTAATAAGTCACTCATGCAGTGCCAAGTCGAATTATGGGTGCAGAGTCAGCTAAAGAGGAGGAGAAAGTAGGCTAAATGGCAAAATCTCTGCCATTCTCCAATCATCAAACTGTCATTTTTAAACAATTTAGCATCATGCACAACAGCACAACTCGGTTTCAGCTTAATATTTATAAAAAAAATTAAAAAAAAATTCCAAGATAATTGATTTGATTTGATTTAGCAAATTAAAAACATTAGAATCAAACACACCCTGTAGGTGGGAATCAAGAGCTTAAAGCAGAGCGTATTTTGGAACCAGCATCCTTTTTGACCAACAATTTTGCTTCCACAAATGGGACATGGTCGGCTCAGAAAGTAATCTTTTGCTGTGTGATTGACTGATAGTAACTTAGAAGCTTTAAGTCTTAAACACTAGGCGCTTTACGCTCCATGGCATCTTTTTTTTTTTTTTACTTTTGCTTTAAGACCTTTTCATAATGAGGCTTACCATAATTACGCAAAATAAGGATTTCCAACCCAGCAAAGCACAACTTTTTAAAGGGTCCCTTAACCTTAACTTTAAATCCCTCTTTCAATCATGGAACATTAAGCTAACATCACTTCTCGCACACTACCAAGCAAATTGCTTACACAATCTTCATTGAAAACAAAAAAATTCATCATTATGTTACAAGTACTATTTTGTACAATATCCCAAACCACCAAAAGAAAAAATTTCGAATCCTAGTCAAACCATCCCTTCTGTCCAGAAAAAAATAATTACACCACTCTGAGGGCCTATGTACGTAATGCCCTTGGCTGTTGTTTTTGGTGGATAGCCATTTGTACAATAACACTTTCATTTCCACTCAGGCAAATGAAAATTCAATCATTTTTACAGCCAAAATGAGGAATAACTCTTTATATATATAAATGGACATAACTTACAGAATTTACACATCATACATTAAATAAAACACCGCAACAAGTCCTTGCAAGTTGAAGGAAATAAATTACACATTTTTGAGCAGTCACAAGAAAACTAGAGAAAATGAAGTCCATTTCCTCTTATAAATTATAAACTCACCAGAAACTCAAGACTGGACAGCAATGTCCACATTTCCCTGACCATTTATCTTGGTCACAATTGATTCGTTTATCTCTTCCACTTTGTTGGATTCATCTTTGAATTTGTAAATGGCATTACCATTGTGGATGTTGCTCTGATCCTTAATAATGGTGGAACCGTTGGTGGTGGTCTCTTCTTTGTAAATACCAAGACTTCGACGACTTCCCAGAGCACCTGCTGTTTTAACCTTGTCTCCCTGGGATGAATTGACCGCATCACCGAAGCTCTTCCTTCGGCCCAGCTTTGGTGATTTTGCACGAGTTGGTGGCAGCTATCATTCATGCAAAGCAACAAAATCAAATTTTAAGCTGCCATAAAATACTCATTTTCTGTCTTCCTCTTTTTTTTTTTTTTTTTTCCAAAGTAAGGCTGGCCCCAAGGGAAGGGGGAATGGAAGATTCAAACTAGTAATCTCCACTTTATGAGCCGTGGTCCCTAGCCAATTGTGTTACCCCTTAGGGTTTCATTTTCTGTCATTTTTATCCATTGAGAGTTTAGAGGTTCAAATACTAGCTTAAAATCCTATATTTTCATGTTGTGACAAAGTAAATTTCATTAGAACTTAACCAAGGTGACACCACTCAAAGAACAGAAGAGAGAAGAGCCAAGGACAAACCAAGAACAAAAATAAAGGAGCAATGAAAATTAAACACGTAGAGAATCTAGTGATTCTTATGAAATTCAAGAGGCCAATCTACATTCTGGACAAGAGCCGTACTTCTTTAGTTCTTTAGGACAGAATAAGAATGAGAAAGGTCTATGAAGTACCTTTTTGAGTTCAACCTTTGGTGGAGGTCCCTCGTGGTAGAAGCTTGGCATTGGATTTGCCTTAAACGTTAAACTCTTCCTCAGTTGTTTAATAGCTGCCTCTTTCTCTTCCTTAAAATTTCAAAATTGATGAAGAGGACAAAGGCAAAGTAAATAATTTTAGACTTTAATGTCATAGCCATACAACATTAATAGCCAAAAACGAGTTGAGAGAAGCAATGGAAGAAGAAACACTATCAATTCACCATCATGAGAGAGGGGGAGAGAGTACTATATATTCTGGTAGACAGATACTTGAGAAAGTATCCTACCTTTGTTCTTGCTTCACTTTGAGATTTCTGAGCCTCCAATGCTTGGTGTTTCTCCTCTAATTTTGTATAAAACTGAAATGTGGCAACATGATAGGGGCATGCAGTTTTGCATTTAGGTTATGTCATCAACACAATACTTAAAAATTCAAACATAGAAGGAACTTCAAATAGATATTTTTCATGAACTACCTCCTTCCGTTTTTCTGCACGTTCAGTGCATCTAAACGTTGGAGCTGATGAAGCAGTTGCCTTGGACTTAATTGCCTGCGTAGAAGCTGCAGTGCTGTGCATAGGCAAGGGAGAAATCAAATCCAAAAACTGAGAGTGAGGGAGACAGTAGACAACTAAGAAAGAAATCAAAGTAAAACGAGTAACTCAGACAAGGGAGACAGTAGACAACTAAGAAAGAAATCAAAGTAAAACGAGTAACTCAGACTGCAGGGTGTAAGAGCATACGAGGAAGCAACAGAACAAGAATCTTCTTCATCAGGATGTTTCTTGTTATCAGGCTGCAGTGGCTTCCTTGATACCATATGAGATGTTTGCTGCATAAACATACAGAAGTTTCAAGATCATATAAAAACAAATTCTAAGCCTATTGTATAAAATCTATGTTTTACCAACCAGAGAACTACAATTTATTTATAATTTGAGGCTTGTGATTCTATGAGATTCCTTTTTTCAAATCCTTGGTCAAAAAGGAGAATCAAGAATTTTACAAGAAAACCAGAATCAGTCAGCAGTTACCTGACTGGGCTTTGCGGTATTTGGATATCGCACATTGTTTGCACTAGACAATTTATTCACACCAGTGCTTGCATCAGGTTGAATGCCAGTAGGACGAGTTCCAATCGAGGCACGCTTTTCAGTTGCTAGGGCAAATGGTTGTGGAACAGTGTGTTTTGTTCGAACATTTGCAGCAACAGGTCTAGATGCTTGCTTGATAGAAACTCGTGACTTATTATTGTCCTTTTGATTTTGGGTTTCTGATTTTTCCTTTTCCTTAGGCACGCAAGCCTTTAAGTGTGAGTTTACCGCATTCTCCTCTTCCTCATAATTCTCATTTTGATGGAGTTCAGATACATCAACTGTATTTTCAGTGGTACATTCCTTCACTTCATATTCCTTTGCTTCAGTGCTCTCTTCTGAACTTTGGATTTCAGGAGCCTCATTAATATGCTCATATGTGTCTGAACCATCATGATGATTGGGAGCAGTTTCATGATTTGAATCATTGGAAATACCATTTGAATAAAATGTGATACAATCTGGCTCCTTGTCCATACAAACATCTGAAACTTCTACCCCCATTGCACTGCAATAAAGAAACATAAGTATTATATTCTCATTCATTTGGTCATGCTATTCAGTGACACAAATATCTCTGCACACCAAAACTCCCAATCATTACTTTTCCTAATTCAATTTTGTTTTGATTTCCAAGTTACTATCTCAAGCGTATTTAAATCATAACATTTTATAACATTTCTTTTATATGCTATCAAAAAAATTAATCCTACCGACCGAGAAAAAACTTATGTTATAGAGACTGTAATTAAGGGAAGTAGAAACTATACTCAAAAGTTGTGATATAATTTATAAGATTATGGATTACAAGAACATACAAGGTGCACATCAAGTAATACACCAAGGAATTTAAGAAGGTTTTGGATTTCCATTTTTAGTTTAAATGACTTGAATAGAGCAAGAAATGACCATTTTTTTTCGGTTGATGAAATTTGTGGATGTATTTGAGCTTTATTAACATGGACTAGGTGTAACATGTCAACTCAAATCCATAACATGACTAGTGTTTTTGTTTGAGTAAAATCTTCAAAAATCGTATAATTGTTAAATTTATATAAAATAATATACAAGATATTGTTCTTCAAATCCTTCCCCCCAAACCAAAACCAAAGGTAAAGAAAGCAATCTGCAAAGCATTATGTCTCCGGTTGATGCTTATGCACTAACTGAGGTTTTTCTTTTATTTTTTATAGGTAAGTTACACTCATACTCTACACAATCCAAGGAGGTATTCTTGACAGCTCACTTCCCATGGGCTCTACTAAAGCCGTTACCATGGAGGAAGCTAACTCTTGCTAATACCACCCTCGCTGCTAGCTGAGAGGAAAGAGAAGTAAAAAAGAAACTTAAGAATTAAAGCCTCATAATGGAAAGTGGAGTTTAGAACATTCTTAAGCAAGATTCAGCACAAATAACAGACAACAGGCACGCAATGAATTTTAAAAGCTAATGTGTACAGAGATAATAGGAAAATATGATATTCATATAAAAGTATATTCACCCAAGGCAACGAATTAGCGAGGTCAAAGGACCGTGTAGACAGAGAGAGTCTTGTGGCCCAATTGCCATATTGTGGTGTTTCCAACGAAGATGTCCAGGTTCAAATCCCCCCTACCCAAACTATTGACTTATAAATAAAAAAAGACTGTAGGCCACTGTCTTTATAAGAAAAAAATCTGAAATCAGATTGCAAAATTGGAAAGAATGTACAAAGAAGGGACACGAGGAAACTCTATACATAAGTAACCAATAACACATAGACAGGGACGCCAAACTACAGACAACAGGCACCGAAATCCCAAAACAGTAGGAAAATCTTAAACTACTGTTTAATTGTTTCTTGCTAATGTTGCCTGCATGGGCAATTGCGTGTGCATCTGTGATAAGGAAGATAAGAATGGGCTATTCACACTGACAAAAGACAATAGCATTGAGAAAAAAAAAAAAAAGATTATTGTAGGGGTGAAAATATTAAGAACCATCATGGCTTTACAAAACACAAAAAAAAAATATGTTGACTATTTAACAAAAAGAAGCCACCAACAGAGTCATTTCCCATCAAAACATTGGAAAAGCCCGGGCGTGTTAAATGTTGGGGAAATAAAAAAAAACCCCCAAAGCTAAGGCAAATCATGGAGGTGAGTATGCTCAAACCAAAATTTCTATAATGAGTCTAATATAAGACTCGGCAGAGCATCAATATCCAATTATCCGCGTGTGCCATCATGATCCAAAATTATGATAATGAGTCTAATATAGATTCAACGGAGTATCAATGTCCAATTATCCAGGAACACCATCAAGAAGAAGTCAAATTTTTTTAATTTTGACAAGGTCAATGACTACGAGAAGCACTAATAGCTTAAAATATAGTCATAGCAACAAAGAAATTGCCGTATTACTGAATCCAATCTTTCACCAATTCTATAACTGACTAATTAAGAAATAGCAATCACCCATCCACTAAGTGCAACTTTAAATAAATCAATCTAGAAACTAATAAAAGCCATAGCTCAAATTTGTACCCGAATCTGAATCTCTACAAAATACACAACTAAACCAAATAGATGCATTTTCTTTTTTCCAAATCCAAGATTGATTAATAAACTTAATCAGAATTTAGAAACTTGCATTAGACATTTAGACTAGTTTCCCAATAATAGAAAATCGAATCACAAATCTTATATTATGTTAATAATTTAAAAATAATTCAAACCCACATACATTAAGAAAAATCTCAATACAACTAAAGCTAAAAAGCTTGCTCTCTTAGCCCCTAAATAATTCAATTTTTTTTTTTTTAAATTCACAATCTTTTTTCTCAGCTACCAAACAAAGCAATAAATAAACATTTTTTTTTTCAAAAACGAGAGCATTACAGATCGAACAGGCATTGAGGTTTGAATTTATAGTAAATTGAGTTTAGAGCTACATTATCAGTAGTAGTAGTGCATGCAAAGAAGATATCAGATCGGTAAAGCAGATCGAGAGGCAGAGGTAGAAGAAGAAGAAGAAGAAGAAGCAGAATGTAGTAAAAACAACTCACGATTTCGGTTTCGGTATCGGTCGGATCTGTGAAGAGATGAGGTTTGTTTGAGTCTCTTGTTGTTGTTGTTGCCTTATCGAGCTGTGTGAGAGAGCGTTTGTTTGTTTGTGTCTCTCTTTCTCTGTGTCTTTTGTGTAAGTGATACTTTAATAATGTTTCTGTTTCTGGGTTTTATATGTGTGCACAGTACCTCGTCGGTGTTTCACGCCGTTACTTCACGGCCTAACCATAGCGCAATTATTTTCAAATTATATACAGAAATCGCTATACGGTAAAAAGAGAGGGATTTTCCGAGGGACGCATAAAATATGATTTTTTTTTTTTTTTTTTTCTGAAAAAATATGATGGTGATTAATAACTTTCCCCCTTGATTTTTTTTTTTAATTTGTTCTAGAATTTTTTTTTAAATAAAAAATTGAATAAAAATATATTTGTAGCTTATAATTTGTAAAATCATAAGATTATATATTCTCTTTTAAGATGAAACCAAATTGGTTCAAGATTTTGTTTTGTATATTTAGGGTCCGTTTGGATACAACTTATTTTTGCTGAAACTGAAAACTGAAAATATTGTAGCAAAATAATTTTTAAATGTGTGAATAGTGTCGTGGGACCCGTGAACAGTATGTGAACAGTGCGTGAACGGTGAATTTTGTCTCCTGCACAGTGAATTTATGTGATGTTACTATTCATGCGCTAAAAAAAAAAAAAAAAAAAAAACGCAAAACTTGTAAACGCAAAAACGCAAACTTGAATTGAAACACATACTTAGTTACAACAATAAAAGAAGAGGGAGATTTAAATTTTCGATATTTCTGTTGAAACAGTGGTGGCTCCATGAATCTTTATCAGGGTGTTCCTTAAGAAGCATAAATTATACAATCTAATAAAAAGAGAAATTTATATATTGACAACAACAACAATAAAAAAACACGCAAATATATAAAGTTTATAATTGCCTTTTACGAGTTTTTATATTTTGAAATCATTGCATGATAGTCTTATTATCATTTATCAATGTTACAAGCCACATCTCTTTCAATGTACACAATCAAGTAATCATTCATCCACTGAATGTAGAACAAGTTATGGAGCAAAATTTAATTTTATTGGCATAAAAAAAACTAGGGGTGTTCCCAAATTTTTTTTTTGAAGGGTAGACAAATAAAATTTTGTAAATTATTATATAATTTTTTTTTTTTTTAGGTCCTAGGACCACCCTGACCTTAAGGTGGCGCCGCCCCTGTGTTGAAAATACTAAAAGATATCAGTTGATTTACAAAATTTTTTATGCTTCAAGACTCATTTTGATAAATGAAATAGAACTATAATGAACTAAAGGAGAGATCCTCCAAATAATAGTTTCAAGTAATTTATATATGTTATTTATCAAACTGAGTCCCCCCTTATTTAAAGCAATAGTTTTTTAAGGTTAATAGTATATCATAAAAAGATTAAAAATGTATCAAACAAATTTTATAAAGTCAATTGAAATTTTTTTTTGTAGAATTTAATAGTAAAATAATTTTCTAGTAACTCTTACACGATTATATTTATGATATTTGGCTTAAGAAAATTATTTTTTAAAATCCAAAATAAAATGATAATTTTTCATAGGTGCAAAGTCGTATGAGATGTTTTCTTTTTCTTTTTCTTTTTTTTTTTAAGGAAAAGTCGTATGAGTTTTTTTTTTTTTTTAGGAGGTCGTATGAGATGTTAATTTTTTTTTTGAGAATCAGTATGAGATGTTTTTTTTTTGAGAAGGAGTATGAGATGTTGATTGAGAAAGAAGATCAAGTTTTGTCGGGGAAAAAATTTTTTGAATTATATTAATTTTTTTAAATGACTCATAATTGGTGCATTGATTGTTATTTGTGGGGTCAAATGGTTTTTTTTTTTTTTTTTTTGGGTAAAAAGAGGCTTTTCATTAACTAAACAAAATCGAAGGAGTTTACAAAACAATCATACAAAACATCTCCAGAATTTAAACTTAGCCGCAGAGAGACCTAAGAAGGAGGGTCACGAGCTCATGATAAATCACAAAATCTTGGGAAAGAAGAGCTCCACGTCTAGCTAGTACATCTCATAATTATTGGCTTCCCTGGAACAATGCTAGACTTTGACCAAGGAAATTTTTTTGAGGCCTTTCTTACAGTCTAAAAATGGTTGTTACATTACATATGGTGTATTTTATAAAAGACAAAATTTGACTATAAACTTAGTTGTAACTTAAGCCTATAACTCACGCTAAAAAATTAACAGGGTTATATATTTTGAAAATCTAATCATTAAATTTAATGGTTTTTGGTTTTCTTAACAAATATGCCAGATTTTGTGTCAATTAAATATTATTTACTATTTGACCCATAAACTTATTTTTATGTACAGTTTTAAACTATAAAAACTTGAAATTTAAATATTTGATTGATGACATAGCTATTGATTTTTTATTTTCTGAAAATTTTACAAGTATCGAGGATATAAGAAGAAAATGTAATATAATGATGGATTTATCAAAATTTATATCAAATAAAAAGTCAAAAAGATATTAAGTGGAGTTATAACCTTAGACTATTACCAAGTTTATTGACAAACTTTGTCCTTCTATAAATATGTTAGTATTGTTAGTAATAAATGAATTTTATTTTTGAAATTAAAATATAAATAGTTAAGAGGTTAAAAGTTTCAATAAAGCAAAAAATAAAAAATAAACACACACACAACAAGTGAATAAGACTAAATATCTTTCATGAAATACCATGTAAATGTTATTTTTATATAAAATTTATAAATCTTTCAATCACTTAATAATATAATAATATATGACTTACTCAACTTTATATACAAAAAAAAAAAATCTAATCAGAATTTATGATATTAACAAAATCTTAGAAAAATTTAAATCAAGAATTTCTCTATTAATATTAGTTTAATCATCTCTCATAAAGTATAAATCTTTTACTCACAATTTCAAGTAAATCGCAAACTCACACAAATATATTTTTATTTGAGTTTTATATGATTGCATTTTAGTACTAGATATTTGCCCTATCAAAGAAAATTTTCTAGTTTCGTCTTTGTATTAAATTCTACTTGCAAAATAAAGTGGGGATATAAATTGGTCAATAAATAGTAAGAATTCATATATGTGGTTGTAATAATCATTTGAATCTTTCATTTCAATTTTGAATTCTAAATTTTTATGTAAGGAAACGAGTATGAAACTAAAATAATATGTTCAAATAATGAACAAAAGAATTGTGAGAGTATAAAGAATTTATGATTAAATTGTACAATAATTAAAATAATTTTTTTTAAGGTCATAAGAAAGTAGGAAAAATAAAAGACTAATGCCCAGTCCATTTTAAACTCTGAACTGATTTACAAAAATAAGCTCTCTTTTTTTCTTTTTTGCCTAACAAAGATAGAAAAAAGGTACGAAGTTTTACTGTTTCACTGATTTAGGCAAGGCTGGGACCTATGAAAGGCTCTTAAGCTCCCAATGTTGGTGTCTAATAAAAGATGCAAAATTCTACTTATTTATCTTATTGAGTTTATTAATAATGACATATGAGAAGTGCTTTTAAAGTATCAATATCCTTACTTAATAATTACTATTGCCAAAATATATATATCCTTACTTACCTTTTACTCAACAAAAAAAAAAAAAAAAAGTATCTATATCTCTTTCAAGATTGGAAAATGTCAATTCTCCTGAACTCATTTTTCTATCACAAATTCACAACACATTTCCAATACCTTCTGAATCACATCTCATCCTCCAATTCCACCATAAAGATTTTAAGAAATTATTTTATTTCTTTTCTTTTATTTTTTATATATAAAAAAAAAAAAAGTATTTTGTACCTTTCTCAATGCTTGTCTTTTGGTTTGGTAGTCTAATATATTATTATATTATTAGACAACAAAGTTAACGCTACAATAAATAAGTTAACGATTCTAGTTGGAACGCATTTCTGCATTATAAATATAGTAT
The DNA here is from genome assembly GCA_019022515.1 of Quercus aquifolioides. NCBI lineage: Eukaryota > Viridiplantae > Streptophyta > Magnoliopsida > Fagales > Fagaceae > Quercus > Quercus aquifolioides. The sequence goes on along the minus strand of CM032334.1, from coordinate 16,960,383 downwards.
TTATTGCAATGCAACCCTGGTGTAGTTGTTTTTGAGAGTTGGAGAGCTTTGAAATTTGAACACCCGAAGTTCAAAGTAATTCAAATGAAGAACCGCCCTTTCTTAAATGAGAAATTGGGAATCATATTCTTCAGGATAAAGTACAAATCATCATTCCAATGTCCTATTATATTATTTATCAGAATATTTTCTTAGTCCCACTCCCACATCACTTGTTCTTAAAAAAAAATTTAAAAAAAAAGATTGTTTATTTTCAAACTTTTGTTTATCTTTTCTAAGTTATATATGCCTGCTCGAGAATTGTGGGGCCACAACCTGAAAATTGTGAGCTGCTCTCCAACACAATTAGAGCTTGATTTAACATATGGTTCAAGATATGTGATGTAGTTATAAAGGGCAATTTTCGCAATATTTCTGATTTAGGAAATTATAGCCATGAATTGTAGTACTCATGGTTGTTTAAACACAGGTTTGGCTTCAAATAGTAAATGGCAAATGTCTAATTTGACTGAGACATATATTTGAAGTTTTGTCTCTCTTGGGTTGTGTAGGCCAGTATTTATCCCTTTAATTACTATATCTTAATCTATATTTAGGTTCATATATTTTTTGATGTAATATGACCAATTCACAATTAAAGTCAGATTGTCATGAAGATAATCTCATAATTATAGCTTAACCAAAAAGCAAGGAAAAGAGAAGAGGTTCCATCCAATAATTGCTTAGACCCCATCCTTGATTATTCCTGCTAACCCTTTTGATAAAGCCCTAACACCCTCTAATTAATATAATTACCTGTTCATTTTTTGTTACATGCCCAATTTACCCTTGCTTATTCTCTCACACGACAATATAATGTATTCACCAAAATAAGTTAGGTACTTGTCCTCTCCTTATTTCGACCTCCAAATTTGTCCCATTTTTTTAGCCAACTCCAAGCAACAATACCACAATATTGGCCTGCATTTTTAGCCCTATGACCTATCACATGCACATAATATTAGTGGGCATGAGTTTTACGCAAACAGAAAAAGAAAACAGAGATGGGTTAGACTAAATTAGGTCCAAAAATAAAACTCCAATCTAACAAGAACTATCTAGGGTAGACGTGATATTAGTGGTTAATTGAAGGGCTATTATGGATAAGGAAGATTATGGAGAAGATAATGTAGGACACAATGAGCCTGTGTGTGTGTGTGTGTATTTGTGAGCTGTGAGGCTATGACATTGTGGTGGTGGGGTTGGATTGTGAATCAGTGAATGGAGTAGAAGAAAAGGGTGCAATTTAAGGCATTGTATACGTGAACAAAAATAATAGGTGTATGGGACACAGTGCGATTGAGGACCCCACCCATCCCTATATCACGCATTAATCTTCACTAATAAGAAGTGAATGATCAGGTCCCCCATTTTGATTGTACATGCCAACAGCCAACGTTGATGGCTAGTGTCTACCATCATCCCACTTGTTTATTATACCTCATTTCTAGTCCAACAAAATTAAATACACAGTACTATTATTAGTGAGAAAACAATTTTGTATTCAGCAAAAAAAAAAAAAAAAAAAACAATTTTGTATACTCATTCGGATCCCCTGTTCTGTAAGCCCAAATTCAGTGGATAAAGTGTTACTATGGCCGCGCTCAAATAGAAAACGTTAACTCAAATCATCCTCTACATATTTTTTATTCATAAAAAATAAAAACCACCTGTCTACCTTCATTTTTCCTTTTTTCTTTTTTCTTGGGTGATGAAGAATCATGGCCATGTCAACTTCACACGTTTCTCACATCTCATTTGTGTAATACATCAATAGCTATTTTGGTGCTGAGTTTAATCATGAATTAGACTCATCAGGGAGTTCAGGGTCAACTGTCTTTTTTTATATTACCTTTGAGACAAGCCAAGTGCTCCTGTTCATAGTAAATTTAAATTACTACCAACCAATGCTCGACACCAATCATTAGGATTTTTATTTGTGATTGGTTATCAAAATTTGAGACAAGCCAAGTGCTCCTGTTCATAGTAAATTTAAATTACTACCAACCAATGCTCGACACCAATCATTAGGATTTTTATTTGTGATTGGTTATCAAAATTTAAAGTCAGTTTTTTTTTTTTTTTCATCTACCCTTCAAGAGGTCAAACTATATCTAGAACCAAAAATACAAACTTAGGGGTTTTTGTTAAGTGTGGGAGAGTGTTAGACACCTCATAACGCCTAATTATAATTAGTACCTAATTTTGATCATCTTTTACTCATTTTGTACAACGCAATATACACTGAATACTCGACCAATTTTGGGGATAGTAGACGTGTCAAGATTGTGGTTTTTATATATAGTTTATAAGAAGACAAAATAGTCTTGGTTTTGAAAATTATTTTGAAAAAATCATGGGAAAATTACACTTGACCATCCTAAACTATACTTCATATTACACTTTGCACCATAAATATTTCGAATACACATTTTGCACTTGATGGGATCAACGAACTCTCTTGCCCAGACAACCTCATCAAATACCTTCGTCTACCTAGCCACAGCATGGACGAGGAAAAGCAAACCATTAATGAGAAGCTTCAATGCCTCGGACCGTTACCAATTAGTTGTCAAACCTTTGGTAGCTCTTCAAAACCTGCATTAACAAGTCCTGAAGCGTTACGAAAGGGGCACTAAAGCCACAATTAAGGCCCCAATGGCTAGAAATTACGAAACTACAAAACTATATATACACACTCAACAGAACCGGACTGGAGACATACACACACCCAAAATACACAAGCATAGGTAATTCTGATATTCTAAACTTTCTTATTTCCTCAAAAACTTCTACACACTGACTTTGGCATTGGAGGCATTGTGGCAGACACCACATCGGTGACCACCTAAGGAAAGCCTCACACTACATTTGCAGGTACAGTGACGAGGATTCAACTCCATCTGGACGACTACTAACGATTTTCTCATCATCAGCACTCTAAACTATGACTCATGTTACACTTTGCAAGCCGACATTAAGTTTGCCATTAACTTTGATGGAAATCCAAAATTTAGGGTACAAAGTGTAATCGAGAATATAATTTTGGGTGATAAAGTGTAATCTCTCTTTGTTTTTAAGGGATTGAGAAAATGGGCAATTGAGACTTTAATGTCATACTTTTTTATCCAAGTTAATGACAAACTTAACGTCAGAGTACAAAGTATAACAAATGTTATAGTTTAGGGTGCAAAATGTGCATTCAAAAAGTTTATGGTGAAAAATATAATATGGAATATAGTGTAGGGTGGTAAAATTTAATTTTCCAAAAATATGGATTGGTAAAGGGATGGTATCACACTTGAAATCTCAACATTGCCCTTGGACCTATTTTCTCCTACGTTGCTCATAATTCCAATAACTCTCCACAATTTATGAAATTTTGCATTTATGTAAAATGATAATTTTGTCATTTGGTCATATTTAACCCTAAAAATGGGGGGTTTTATGGTTGCAAAATGGAGAATTTACATAAAATAATTTCAAATTGAAAGATGGATTTGAGTTCCATTAGGCAACCTCCCCAAACACCAAGGAAAGGTTGACTTTGCATCCTTGAAGCTGTACCAAGGAAAGGTTGACTTTGCATCCTTAAAGCTGTTCCAAAAATTGAGGTTGAATACATGTAATATATATAGGGTTATAACAGATACCACAATTATTAATAGGCCATATTAGGAAAGTTTTGACACCATTATAATGAAAAATGTAAAAAGCTGTCAAAAACATTAATTGCTTTATCATTTTCCCATAAAATGTTTCTAAAATAGTTATTAAACCAATGCCCTTATGGCATTCATTAACATTTATATATATATATATATATATATATATATATATATTTAAACAAAGTAACAAACACAGGGGAGAAATGATGAGGTTTTAAGACAAAGGTATGTCACAAACTCTACTCATAAGTCATTATAACTTTTAAAAGAATGTAAGACAAGTTATATTATATACAACACTCTTTTTTAAGTATCCATTACATATATAATTGATAATTGAATAGATTTTTTTTTTTTAATTTTACTCTAATCTAATCTTAGTGTATATGTGTGTGAAGCTCTAGACCTCCTAGAAACTTGAACCCTAACTCTTGCCCCCTACACCCTACACCCCACAAATACTTATACTTGTGAAGTGATCATCGCATCAAGGGTGTGCGGTGATATGATTGAATAGAATTGATTTGCCAATGTAAATATTGTTTTTCATCGTTTTTAGCACAATATAAGGACATTGCTTGACCGTCTTTGGACAAATCTTCCAAGGCTTAAATAAGATGCAGTATAATCTATATATATAATAATAGGTGAAGCAGAGAGAAACTCAAATAGAATTTCAAATTAGAGTTTCAATTTTGTATCATGTGTCATTCCAATTGTTCAATTAGAATCTAAAATTGGAGTCCAATTTTACTATACACGTGTACAAAGAAAATAATCAGAAGAATATAATATGATTTGGGGCTGTTTTTGAGAGAACCATTACTCTGATTCATTGTTTTTATTTATTTTTACGTAGGTTCATTGTTCTCTTGGTTCAAACTTCAAAGTGCCTAGGGAACTATAATAGGAAGCCGAATATGGAAAGTGGCCATGGGAATTGAAAATAAATTTCAAAAAATTAATTAAAAATAAAAAATGAAAGAATATTGCAAGAGATGCACCACTTGGAAAAATTGAATTCCAATTAAAATTCATTGGACTTGGTAATGAGATGAGATGAAATTAATAACACATTAAATACTCATGCTTTGGGAATCGGTAGTACCAATCTAAATCCATTTGACTTGTTTCGTGATAATACAACTATAAAGGATGTATAAAAACACGCACAAATCCATCTCTCTATAAAAAGAGAATGGAGAGAATTTCTTTTATCAGCCATGCAATTTCAAAGGTTTTTTCTTCACACAAATGCCCATCACATTACAAAATGACCCATCGTAAAACTACAAAATGAGAACAACTCTGAGGGTTTTTTTTTTTTTTTTAATTTAAAATTTTTTAAGCTATGAAAATTTCAATCACCAATAGAGATTGAAGATTCAAAAGTGTGAATGGATCTTTTGGATAAACATCGTCACCAAGGTTCATCTTTCTGTGTAATATTTCCATTTAGTTTTGATTCTCTTAATTGATATAGTGATGGGTTTGTGTGTATGCGCATACATTGAGTCAATATTAACATTTTTTGAAATCCTTTGGTCCTTGCTTGATGATTGACTTCTCTTGCAGATATCAATCTTGCACGAAGATGGCTTTCAACCTATTTGGTGTGACCTTATTGAAAACAATATTTAGCACATGGGAAGAATATCCAATGTCTCTCTCTCTCTCTCTCTCTCTCTATATATATATATATATATATATATATATACTGCTAAATTTTGTTAATAAAATTTTATGGTTAATAATATGAATTTAGACTTGGAAAGTGGCCATGGGAATTGAAAATAAATTTCAAAAAATTAATTAAAAATAAAAAATGAAAGAATATTGCAAGAGATGCACCACTTGGAAAAATTGAATTCCAATTAAAATTCACTGGACTTGGTAATGAGATGAGGTAGTACCAATCTAAATCCATTTGACTTGCTTCGTGATAATACAACTATAAAGAATGTATAAAAACATGCACAAATCCATCTCTCTATAAAAAGAGATTGGAGAGAATTTCTTTTATCAGCCATGCAACTTCAAAGGTTTTTTCTTCACACAAATGCCCATCACGTTACAAAATGACCCATCGTAAAACTACAAAATGAGTACAACTCTGAGGGTTTTTTTTTTTTTTTTTTTTTTTTTTTTTTTTAATTTTAAATTTTTTAAGCTACGAAAATTTCAATCACCAATAAAGATTGAAGATTCAAAAGCGTGAATGGATCTTTTGGATAAACATCGTCACCAAGGTTCATCTTTCTGTGTAATATTTCCATTTAGTTTTGATTCTCTTAATTGATATAGTGATGGGTTTGTGTGTATGCGCATTCATTGAGTCAATATTAACATTTTTTGAAATCCTTTGGTCCTTGCTTGATGATTGACTTCTCTTGTAGATATCAATCTTGCACGAAGATGGCTTTCAACTTATTTGGTGTGACCTTATTGAAAACAATATTTAGCACATGGGAAGAATATCCAATGTCTCTCTCTCTCTCTCTCTCTATATATATATATATATATATATATATATATATATATATATATATATATATATATACTGCTAAGTTTTGTTAATAAAATTTTATGGTTAATAATATGAATTTAAACTTAACTGAGCCTTTTAAACATGAATAAACTCATGATTAATAATATATCCATGGGTTACATACTAGTTTATAATAAGTTGAGGCTAACAGTGGGGGCAAGTTGTTTAACATAACATGTAGGACATGGCACTGTGTACATTGGCAAATTGTGCCATTGTGGTATGTAATAAATAACGTCCTAAGGAATCGAACACAACCCACGGTAGAGGACGGTCCTTTCTTTTTTTCCCCTTTTTTTATTTATTTTTTTGTTGGGCTAAAGCACTCAGAGAAAATGATGGCGAGGGTCCAAGCCGCTCCACATTCACAATGACAAGTGACGACAGAAGAAGGTTGAGGGTTCCTTTTCGCTGTTGTTTCTTCCTTACCTTTACAAATGCTATAATGGGCTCACTCACCTATCAAATGTTCATATAACTCAGCCCAAAAAAGAAACGTTTTTATAAACTTCGGCATGGCCTGTTTTGGGGGAGCCTATTGAGTGAGTTTGCGCATGGGTCTAATATCTATTTTATCCAATTTTGTTAACTGGATCTAGATTCTTTTCCTACTATGGCCCAGTCACACATGATGACATTGTAGATTGACCACATTCACACTGTAAAAACTCTTTATTTTTCATAATCTTAGAAGGTATTTGGTACATGCACTTAAAAACTAAAAATGTGTTTGAAAATATGTGTGAAAATACGTGTAGATAAAAATGTGTGTAGAAATACATATAATATTATTTAAAAACTAAAAACATGTGTTTGAGTGGGTGTACCAAACAAGCTTTAGGTTCTCGGCCATTAAGAATTATTGCATTAGGTGCAACGCCCTAGATATTGGATTGAGTCTCAATCCTTATGATTCAAAGTATAATAAAATTTAGGGTCTAAATTTTGCCATCTCATTAACTCTAATTTAGTTTAACCATAGTTAAATTGTAAATGAGTTGACAAAAGCTAAACCTTAAATTTATATATATGGAAACAACCCTAAGGAGTGGAGGAGCTAGATATTGGTAAGGAGAGGGTCCTTTTTTATTTTTTAAGCACTCTAAGTAAAAGAGGGAAAGGTGCAAGCTGTCCCACAATCTACAATGACAATGAAAGGAGATCGAGCGGCCCTTTCTGCTGTTGCTTCTTTACCTTAACAAATGCCATTATGGGCTCACCTCTCAAATTTTGATATTATAAAATTTGACATGAGCTATTTTAGAGGAGCCTATTGGTGTGGTTAGGTACGGGGCTAATTTTTATATTCTCCAAATTTTGCTAATCAAATCCGGATTCTCTTTTGACTATGGCCCTCAACCAAGCTATGTGCCTATTCCAAAAATATAAGCCCAATGCATAATGGCCCATATCAACAGCCATAGCAACAGTTAGAGCCTTTTTTTTTGGATAATTAATATTGAAAAGACTTTATTGAGAGCGAGAAATGGATTACAAAAAGAGAGCCGACTGGGGCTGCTCCTTAACAATAACAATAACATCAACAGAAATATCTGGAGCTGCCCCTAATACAAAACAATTGGAAAATCTATTATTAAAACATGAGTAGCTCTACTGGACTCTTTGGGGGTCTACTTAAATTCCGTTCTGCATGCCCAGGACTCTAACCTTAACGTGTGCCGGGTTAGAACTGAAATTTTCCATGGATACGCAGAAATTGGGTTTACTGAGAGCATCCACACATATCTCTACATCACTCTCGATAATTGCAGCTTCAATACATGTGACACCACTCGAAGAGTCGCCCAATTAATTTCCTTTACTTTCGCTTCGATAGGTATAGTGGTTTTCAGTTTCCACTCATTTAAAGAAAGAAAAAAACCAATGCCCCTTCTCCAATCTCTAGCGACAATCACAATATAGGACTAGATATTGCCCATGGTTGCATCACAATTGACTTTGACTCTATGAAGTACGGGTGCGTTTCTAGATTCAGGTGTGTGTGCGAGTGCGGGACTCGGTAATTTTTGAAAAAGTAGGGTGCGGGTGCGACGGGGTGCAGTGGTTAAAAAATTATTAAAAATATTTTTATATAGTGAATTTAATATTTTTTATATAAAAAAATTCAAATAAAGGGTAGAGTTTATTATTAAAAAACAATTATTTATGATTTATTTTTAATAAAATCAATATTTTTGGTAATTGTAAACAAAAAACCACCTTTCAAGAAGGTTCATCTACTCTTTTTCCAATTCTCAAGCCCACCCACATGAAACAATTGACTTTCCCACCTACTTAATTTATATTCTTTTGTTATATACCTTTATTCTTCTTCTTCACATGTTCTAACCATTTCTTTGTGTCTTCTCATCTTCTTCTTCTTCTTCTTTTTCTTTTTTTTTTCCTCTCTCATAAGGCCACATGAAGTAGAAAAATGGAGGCTAGCTGCCCATTTCAGCCTGTTTTGGCGGCCGTATCGGTCTGTTTCGAAGGCTGTTTTGGCCGAGATCGAACCGATTCGACTCCTGTTTCCACCGGAATCAGGTTGAATCGGCGCAAATCGGGTCGAATCGATGTGAATCGAAAAAAAAAAATGAAAAAAAGAAGAAAAAAGAGGCGAATTGGTGCGTTGGGATGAGTCCGGTGCAGGTGCGGCAACCTTAGAGCTGCACCCGTGCTTTCTTGCTTTGACTACACCTTGTTTTTGGATTGGACCAAAGGGAAGATCTGATTGGAGATAATTTTTGATGGCTCAGCTGAATTGCAGTTGAGAACTCCTAGCTACAAGACACTGTATTTTGCCTAGCTTGTATGGACATATATAATTGGGATCTCTCAAACAAGGCCATATTTCTTGCCTTCCATGGCTGTTATGCACAGGATGGAGCTAGGACTTGGAGTTAGGGGGCAGCAGTATAAACTTTTTTTTTTTTTTTGAAACTCCAAATAAGCATTCATTTAGAAAGTTAAGTTTATTTATTTATTTATTATTTATTTATTTATTTATAAGTGTCTTGCTCTTTAGCTGCTTAGACCCTTTTTTTTTTTTTTGGGTGTATTGTCAGATGTGTCTGGGTGTTCACTTAGACTAGTTAGAATTGGTTTAGGTATTTTTTATTTTATTTTTTGTTTGTATCTTGCATGGGTTTGTTTTGGGGTGTTGTTTGGGCTTAAGTTTGTTATTGGTAAATTTTGTTGTTGAGCTTGTTAAATTTATTTCAAATTTTAGATCAATAAATTTTTTTATAGCCTTTAAAAAGATCAATAATATGTTGAGGGGGGCAAAGTGCAAATTTATTGAAACAAATTGCTTAAATTAATATATATATATATATATATACACACACACTAAAAAAAAAATTAAAAAAATTTGGGGGCCACTACCCCCAAGTCCAAGTATAGTTCCATCACTGGTTATGCAATTACTGAACCCAAGGTTAAAAATTGGACCTTCTTATGAGAGTTTAGGCTCTAGATGGATGTAGTTGGAATCAACATCTCAATAAAATCTTCTTGATTTTCATAAAAATAAATAAATAAGTTATAGAGGTTCCTTTTTTGACCCAACTAGACACACAGACATCCATAAAAAAAAAAAAAAAAAAAAAAAAAAAAGAGTAAATTACATTTCTATACCTCAAACATTTTAGAACTAGTCAGGAGTGACAATTGAAATACAATTCTTCTATCCCATTTTTTTTTTAATGACAATTGGAATTTAGAGATTGCTTTTTGATAATTGAGTTTCGACAAGATCTCCCTTTAACTCACTCTGATTCCCGATTAGCTCCTTTCCTTCCCCCAACTCTCCCAATTTACACAAAACAACTTGATCCTTAAGTGTTTTGACTCTGAAGTAAATTATCTATGAACATAGCACTAGATTTTCTATCTAAAACTACCGGACTTTTTTCTTCCTCCTTCAACATGTCAATCCTCTAATGAGCTTAGAAGTGGCTTTCACCATTTCAACCGTGTTCTTACGAATTTCATTCTTTCTATTATCAAGAAGTCTATGGACAATTCTTTTTTATTACAAATTTATCATCTCCATTTTCATGTGGAATGATGTCGCATCCTATATACTAATACACTTCCAAATTTATAATATTTAATCTTAAATATGAATTGAGTACATCTCAAGTGATGTTGTAGTCAATCAAAACCGGTCTTATGTGCTATTGTGGCGAGAGATTGGAGAGGGACATTGGTTTTTGCTATGTCCAAAAGGGTGGTGCATTTCTCACAAAATATATAGTTTAACTGGGTTCCAAGAGAAGCAAATGGTTGGCAATCAAAATAGAAAGTAATTGTCATCATAAACATATTAATGGGTGGTTTAAAGATGGTGCAACCTTCTGAATTTTTGTGACATACTTTCTACGAATCTCCTCGGTCTCCTTTTCACAATCACATAAGAGCCGCAACTTCTGCTCCAAGAAACAAAGAAGGAAATTAAATAATAAATAGTGTGATTATAACTAAGCAAGTAACTCGGTGAATTAGAAACTGACTGCTTCTTTTTTGGATTATCGTCTAATTGTCTATTTCTTTACATATTCTTTCCAACTCGTTTTGAAGTGGGTTAGGAAGTGTTCTCATAGTCCTAATGTTTGACAAATGTATTCCCAAGCCAATCATAGCTTGATTTAAAAGCATAACAAGGTTCTCAACTGCTTGTGTAGGAGTTTGCATAACGAAATATTTCGTTACCGTAGACATCCACGCCTAAAAATTTATTTGGCACTAGTTTTTCCATGGCATATAGTGACGAAAGGAAGTTTCGTCATGAAAAGAAGTTTCGTCACCAATTATTATATCTTTAGCGACGAAAATATGATTTAATTGTCATTTTTATGTATTTTTTAATATTTGGTGACAAATATTTTATTTTCTCACTGAATGTTGCTATTTGGTGACTAAATTTGTTTTCCTTGCTAGATTTCGTCACTATAGGCCAAATTTATTGTAGTGGTGGAATCTGAATTTCTGCTTAAGAAGAATGAACTATAAGAGTTTCTACTTGAAGTTGAAATTGTTACTAAATTGTTACTTAGACATGACTACGGGGTGGCAACTTTACTGAATAGGAAGACATGCTCATTGTAACAGCATGACTTAATACTAGTTTGAGTGCTCATTGTGAATAAGAAAATTCTTTTAGAAAAGGATATGCTTCGTCTTGAACAATTGAAAGAGGTTGAGACTTGAGAGATTGCATACTGAAGAAGAAAGACTTTGCATTGAAAGTATTAAAAAGAATGAGAGAATTATGATGATAGAAACATGTGGCTTGTTCAAACCATAAGATTTTTATCAACAACTCCAAATGAAAATCCTTGCAAGACGAAACAAAATAGGTTTTCTATTTAGATCTTAAATTTTTGGAAAAATTACACTTTATCACTCCAAACTATACACTAGATTACACTTTGCACCCTAAACTATGACCTTTGTTACACTTTGCATCCTAATGTTAGTTTTACTGTTAAGTTAGAAAAAAATTAATAGCACATGACTTGCACATGATTTTTACTTAAGTGGCCAAAACACCCTTTTTACAATCAATTAAAAACAAAAGATTTTTTTTCCAGCTCTCTCTCTCTTGCATGCATACAGGTACATCTCTCTCTCTCTCTCTCTCCCCCCAACAGCTCTCAAGCGTACCCAACAACAACACTAACTTTTGAAACAATAGCCAATCCAAAGTATCCAAGGAAGAGAGAATTGGAGTATGTGGAAATGCAAAAGGCCCTAATCGAGAATAAAGCCCAGGCCTTGGTCTGTGGTGAACTATACTATGGATTGGGCTTCGTATTTGTCCAAACATTGGGATTCATGAGGCTTACCTTTTGGAACCGATATGCTTTTTCGAAATACCCAAAAAACAGTTCCAAAGACCCAAAAAAACACCCAGAATACCAAAAAGACTCACTGAGCAGAAAACAGAGCCAAAATACAATTAAACCTAGAAAACAAACAGACCCAAAATCCCACTGCATTAGTTGTACTCAAAAACACAAGACAACAGATTCGAAGAACAAAATAATAAAAAATGGGTAAATACCTTTCTCATTCCTTAAAATAAAATCTCTCTGTACATGTTCATAGTTCATACATTATGCCTATGCTATATATACACTTCTCTGTACACAATCTCACTCACTCAAAAGTAGAAAATTGCACAAAGACTCAATAACACTTCAACCCCATAACACAGAATATCCAACACGATTTTTATGCGCCATTGGAAGCAATTTCCAGGCACCAACACATAACCCTCACCCACAATCTACAATCTTCAAAACTTCTAATCTATCAGAGATTAAGGCAGGAAGAAGACTTAGAGCAGCAAGAAGAGGAATTAGAGCAAAGCAGAGCTATAGAGAGTCCTAGCTAAACGACTTGTAGCTTTAGTCTTTATATTGCTTAAACTGTATGTAGTTTAGTTAGTCTTATAAATAGCATTAGTGGTGCACGTGTATGTTTAATTTTATGTTAAGAAGTTTGTTATAGTTGTTAAGTTAGGAAGTTAGTTTTTGCACTGTATATAAGGAACAGACCCGTGTATCATTATGCAAGTTAATGAGAATTTCACTCTTAACAAATCTCATATGGTATTAGTGCCTCATTTGCCATAATTTTCTTAATTTCTAGGGTTTCTTTCTTGAAAGCTTGAAGCTACTTCAATGGCTTCTGCATGCAATTCTTCTTGTTCTTCGTTTGAGCAAGATCCAGCATTGATAGAAGACATCTCAAATCCTCTGTTTCTTCATCATGCTAAAAGTCCTGGAGCTATGCTTGTGTTTGAGGCCTTGATTGGTGAGAATTACCATGCTTGGGCTCGATCCATGAAGAAGGCTTTGATTGCCAAGAACAAGTTTGGTCTTGTCAATGGTATCGTCGCTCTCTCTTCTCCATTGATAAAAACTCCAATAACAGTTGATGCTTGGATTCACTGTGACAAAATGGTAGGTTCTTGGTTGATGAAGGCAGTTTCACCTTAGATCAGAGTCAACATCACTTACAGAGACATAACATTAGAAATCTGGAATGATCTTAAGGACACGCACTCTCAAGGTAATGGACCTAGGGTTTTTCAATTGCAAAAAGACAGTGCATCAATTAATCAAGGTGATTCTTCGAATACCACCTATTTTACTCAATTGAAAGTGTATTGGGATCAACTTCATAATTTTAGGCCTACTCCAACTTGTTTTTGTGAAAATGCACTTGCAATATTTCACAAAAGATTGAGAATCTTCAATTTCAAGATTTAATGATGCAACTTTTGATGGGACTTAATGATTCGTATTCTCAAATCACAGGACAAATTTTGCTAATGGATCCACTTCCATCCATTAACAAAGTCTATTCCTTACTAATTCAAGAAGAAAGGCAGAGGAATGTGGGAAACAACTCCAATGTTCACATTGAGTCTACTGCTCTTGCTGTGAAAGGTTCCAATTCCACTACTCTTAATCCCAATTCTAGTTTCAATTACTTTAGAGGTTCTGGTTTTCTTGGAGGGAAGAATTCAAGAGGCAAAGATAGGCCTATTTGCACTCACTGTGGAAAACTTAGTCATATCATGGAGAAGTGTCTCAAGTTGCATGGTTTCCATTTAAGCCTAAGGGAAAGACTTCCATGGTGAATCAAGTAGGCATTCAAGATGATTCTGCAGAGAAAGGTCAATCATCCAACACTGTTGCTCAGTTTCCTTTTACTCAAGAGTAATGTCAGCAATTCTTAGCTATGCTAGGAAATCAGATGCAAGCTGCTACTCAACTCAATATGGGAACTAAGGAAGTCCATACGGCTAGCAGTGTAATCAAGCCTTATTCTGATCTTCAATTAGCTACTTCAACAAGTGCTTCCAACCCTGTATATGCTTTCACAATGGCAAATATATCTCTTTTGGAAATATTGATTTGAGGCATTCAATCTTTTCTGCCCATGTAGTAAATAGGACAACCTTTAATGGAGATACTTGGGCTATTGACACTGAGGCAACTAATCACATTGTGCATTCTGTTCATTTACTAACCGAATTCACTGCTATTAGTTGTGTTGTTGAACTTCCTAATGGTGAGACAACTATGGTAACTCACATAGGTTCCATTTCCCTTTCAGCCACTTTAACTCTTTCCAATGTTCTTTGTGTTCCTTTCTTTTCCTTTAATCTTTTGTTAGTTAGTCAGCTCATAAAATCTTGTTCTTGTTGTCTTATTTTCTTGTCAAATTTTTGTTTTATACAGGACCTCATTTGTTGGAGGATGATTGGTGTGGGTGAAGTTCATGATGGGTTGTATTTGCTACAACACAGCCCCTCAGATGCTTGTACCTTTCCAATCAACTCCAAGGCTCCTGGTTCATCTTTCCAATCCATTTTCAATTATGTTTTGAAATCTATTTTCAATAATTCTCAATCTCATGTAATCAATAATGTTGTTGTACCTTCTTCTATATGGCATCTTAGGTTAGGTCATCCCTCTGATGCTAAACTTTATTCCTTAAAGAATGTACTTTTTGATACTATTTGTACTTTCAATAAAGATTGTGAGATTTGTCCACTTGCAAAGCATAAGAGACTTCCCTTTCCCTTTCCTAATCACTTATCTGATTCATCATTTGATATTGTTCATTGTGATATTTGGGGTCCCTATATTGTTCCTACTGTTGATGGACACAAATACTTCCCTACTCTTGTTGATGACTGTACTAGATCAACTTGGGTTTATCTCATGAAGTCCAAGTCTGATACTAGATCCCTTTTACAGTCTTTTTATGCTGTGGTCAAAACTCAATTCAACAAATCCAATAAAGTTTTTAGAACTGACAATGGTGTTGAATTTGAAATGACTGACTTCTTTAAGACTTATGGCATCATACACCAACATAATTGTGTTGCCACTCCACAACAAAATTCTGTTATGGAGAGGAAACATCAGCATATTTTGTGTGTTGCAAGAGCCTTCTGAATTCAATCAAATGTTCCTATTGCCTATTAGGGTGACTACATTCTGACAGTAGTACATCTTTTCAATAGACCTCCATCCCTTCTTCTTCATAACAAGACACCTTTTGAATTACTTTATGGCAAAGCTCCTGATTACACTTCCCTTAGAGTTTTTGGTTGTTTGTGTTTTGCCTCCACTCTAGCTCATAGTAGACTTAAATTTGATCCTAGAGTCATCAAGTGTGTTTTCTTAGGTTATCCTTTTGCTGTCAAGGGATACAAATTGCTTAATTTGCATTCTAAAAGAATTTTCATTTCAAGGGATGTCACCTTTCATGAGTCCATTTTTCCTTTTCAATCTATTCATTCTTCCACATCCCTTTCTCCTTCTAACCCTTTGTCTCAGATTTGCACTCCAGATGCTCCACCTTTACCTATTAGTGATCCTATTCAACATTCAAAGTCTGTTCCTTTTGTGGATTGCCACATCCTTCTTTTAAACTTGTTTCTAATCCTGAATCTAACATTCTTGAAGATCATTTCTCTGATCTTCTAGAAGACTTGTCTGTTTACTTACCTAATGATATAGTTGATGATCTTATCTTGCATCCTGATCCATTGCCTCCTTCTATACCTATTCCTTCATCTGTTCCTTCACTTAGAAGGTCTACCAGAGTGTCTAAACCACCTCCATATCTCCAATCCTATAAATGCAATACTCTTTCCACTAGATATCCTATTGCCAACTATGTTTCTCATCAAAAATTGTCTCCTAGTTATTCTCATTTCCGCAATAGTATTTTTGCTCTCAAGGAATCTTAGTTTTACCATCAAGCTGTTGGTGATCCTAATTGGGAAGCTACTATAGCAGTAGAAATTGAAGCTTTAGAACAAAATCACACTTGGTCTCTAGTTCCTTTGCCACCCAACAAAAGGGTTGTTGGATGTAAGTGGGTTTTTTGAATTAAGTACAAAGCTAATGGTAGTATAG
Organism: Quercus aquifolioides; assembly: GCA_019022515.1. Lineage (NCBI taxonomy): Eukaryota > Viridiplantae > Streptophyta > Magnoliopsida > Fagales > Fagaceae > Quercus > Quercus aquifolioides. The sequence goes on along the minus strand of CM032334.1, from coordinate 16,944,178 downwards.
AGAGATACAAGGCTCGTCTTCTGGCTAAAGGATATACTCAGCAGGAAGGGCTGGACTATACTGAGACTTTTTCTCCACAAGGCAAACCTCTGAAATTATTTCAATATTGGACCTTGGACATATAATAGTTCCGAATCGAATTTCTTCGAAAAGAAGATCTTTTGTCTCATGGTAGCCTTCTCCTGTTCCCTTACGAAACTTTCATTATTGAGTTAGCCATACACTTCACATGTTTCTAGCGATTCACATATGATCCTTTATTGAACGGACCCTATCGCGGCCAAATCAAAAAAATTGTTTTTATTCTCAATCCTAAAAACTTCTATAAAGAATTACAGGAAGAAATGGTCACAGTCAAACTTTTCTTGGCTTTGGTTGCTATGCAAGGCTAGGTTCTTCAACAATTACATGTGAATAATGCATTTCTTAATGGTGATCTCCATGAGGAGGTGTATATGTCTCTTCCTCCAAGCATGCACAGAAAGAGGGAGATGGTTTGCAAGTTGCAGAGCAGAGCTATAGAGAGTCCTAGCTAAACGACTTGCAGCTTTAGTCTTTATATTGCTTAAACTGTATGTAGTTTAGTTAGTCTTGGAAATAGCATTAGTGGTGCACGTGTGTGTTTAATTTTCTATGAAGAAGTTTGTTATAACTGTTAAGTTAGGTAGTTAGTTTCTGCACTGTATATAAGGAACAGACCCGTGTATCATTATGCAAGTTAATGAGAATTTCACTCTTAACAAATCTCATATAATCCTTGAATCCATTAGCTGGACAAAAAGAAATAAGCTTATGCACGCGAGAGACAGAAAGAGCTGAATAAGTAAATAAAAAAACTTTTGTTTTTAATTGCTTGCGGAAAGGGTGGTTTGGTCTTTAAATAGTGTGTCACTTAAGCAAAAATCCTGTCTAACTTAACAGTAAAACTAACGTCGAGGTGTAAAGTGTAATAAGGGTCATAGTTTAGGGTGCAAAGCGTGCATTCGAATAGTTTAAGGTGCAAAGTGTAATCTGAAATATAGTTTATGGTGATAAAATGTAATTTTCTCTAAAACTTTTATTCTATAATAATGAATTTTACCAATTAAGCCAACTGTAACTTACATTTGAAGTGTTTTTATATGTTTAAAAACTATCTTTAGCTTTTTTATTCATTCTTCTTAACTTAAATGGGGAAATTACAGTAAACCCACCTGTGGGTGGCTAGACTCGTTTTCGCTTTGCCTACTCGTGGTTCAAAACTTAATACTTTGTCCACCTGAGGTAATTTCCATTAGAGATCTATTACCCCACCTCTTCCTTTGCTGTTAGAAAAACATATTTTTAGGGAAAAACAAACATAACAAAAATAAAAAAGTTAGGGTTTTTGATTGCTTAAGAACTTCATCCAAAGACTTTTCATCATCTGTTAAATCCACTTCATCCAAGGACTTTTCATCATTTGTTAAATCCACTTCATCCAAAGACTTACCACTGCTACTCTTTTCCACATGTTCATCAATAACATTTCGTTGATTAGAAACCCTTTGTGATTGTCTATGCCCTACAACTTCTTCAACATACCATTCAATTTTGAAGCCTCCCTTGACCCAGAGCTCAAATTCCCACTACTACTCAACCCAACATCAGATTTCCCTGTTGGCATAAAAACCCCATCTAATCAAGACCTCGGCCTCAGCATATCGCCGAAGAGCAATGCCAATGTTTCTAAGAGATTGTGTAAGAGACTTGAGCAGCTGCTAGAGCATACCTTGAATCAATGGCCTGCTTGATGAATCTCTTCTGTTCTTTACAGAGACACAAAGCTTCATTTTTATCAGTTTTGGAGTTAGCACAACCCATTTTCTCAAAATCCAAACACTACCCCCACCACAACTGAACAAAAATCACTACATCAATAAGACCACCAAAAGCCATGGCAATCTAGTCCTTGAAACAAACCCCATTATCAGAGCCTTCACAGTGAAATGAATCATTCAAAAAAATATTAAAAATCCACTTGAACAAAAGCTAGTGAAACTAAAAATATGGACAATGAATATATAAAATCCGAAATTTCACTGCAATAGAACCACCAAGAGGCTTAAAAAACCCAACTTTCCACCCACTTCATGAAACTGATAAAAATGACGCTCTGCGTCTTTGTTCAGATGGGGTTTTTCGTGTTTCTGGGGCTCGTGAGGAAAAGTTTCAATGGTTTGTGTTTTTGATTCGTGTTATGTTCTGATTTGTATTAAAAAGGTGTTTTTCTAACGTCTAAGGATGAGGTGGGTAACGGAGAGCAAACAGATTGTAGTTTAGGTGGGCAAAGTGTTAAATTTTAAACCATAGGTAGGCAAAGTGAAAACATGCCAAATTACAGGTAGGTTTACTGTAATTTTCCCAACTTAAATTCATAGAACCATAGGGTGTGAGAGATGCTAAGATTTTTTTTTTTTTTTTTTTAATGAGTTAAAAATGGTGTAAAATGTGAAGGACTGATGGAATACTAACATTGGCAACTTTATAAAATGGGTCCAAATTGTAAGATCATATGGTCAAATGCCTAAATTTAAAACTTCAAATTGCATTTTTAGCCATTTTATTATCTCATTTCTTTCAAAAACTTTTTTTGGTCTTTTCCTTCCTTTTATCATTAGACCTTAAAAATTAGACAAAAAAGTTAAGGATCATAAAAAACAAATTTGACATTAGAGTAAGATCCAAAACACTATTGATTTAAACAAAAATATGAAACTTGTACAAATAGCATGAAAATAATTAGTGGACAAAATACGACTGCGTATTGAAGGATGGCAAGCCAAATATCTCTCTATGGCTGGCCGGGCCACCCTCATAAAAGCATCTGTGACCTTCATCCCCCTCTATGCCATGCAAACCACGCTCCTTCCCCAAAAGATTAGTCACCAGATTAACAAAATGAGTTGCAACTTCCTTTGGGGGGATATTGAACACCATAGAGTTTGTCACACGGTTAACTGGGACACTGTTACTTTACCCAAAGAGGCGGGTGGATTGGGAATCCCATCCACTCGGCATCGAAACCGTGCGATTCTCATGAACCAGGCTTGGCGCCTTTATACCAACCCAAATACGCTCTGGGCTCAGGTGCTAAAAGCTAAGTACTTTCCCCACGCAACCTTGTTTACTAGCCCGTGACATTCAAGAGGATCCCATATTTGGACTACTTTATCGTTAGGAGCCAAATTGTTATTACAGGGCATGAGTTGGATTATTGGGGATGGGCAAATTATTCGAATTTGGAAGGACCCTTGGCTACCACAAGGCTCCCTTTGCAATTATATCGAGGGCCCCCTCCTCCTTCATGACGAAGACCGTAGGGTTTGCTCATTGCAGTCTAATCACTCCTGGTCTTTCGATGCTCTCATTCTCCCTATTCCCCCCAAACTTCAAAGCCTTATTCACGGTATTCCTATGGCACGTTTTACTAGGCTTGCTGACACTTTCCTATGGCCCCACAATAAGGGTACCTGTTCTGTTAAATCCGCCTCTAAATTTCTCTGTCAACAGCAACAAGTTCCCTGGACCAAACCCTTATGGAACTGGATTTGGTCATTAACTTACCCAAAAAAGATCCAAATTTTCCTCTAGAAGGCTATGTGTAACCGGTTACCCACTAAAAAATTCCTTACTTTTGGGCGTAACCAGGTGGATGATCACTGTCCTTGTTGTCACAACTCGGAAACGACCATCCACATCCTTCGCGATTGCCCCTGGGCAAAAGAGGTTTGGAATCAATCTCCGGGTATTTTGCCCTTATCTTTCTTTCGCCTGCCGTTACAGGATTGGCTCAGGCGCAATGCAACAGCCGATGTTGTTATACTGACACATCGACTCCCTTGGCATGTTTATTTTCCTTTTACTTGCTGGAAACTATGGTTAGCCCGAAATGAACGAATTTTCAAGAATCAATCTCGGACCCAACATAGTCTTATCTATGCTACGGTGCAAGCTGCTACGGAATTTTACTTCCTAGTTGGCATTGCTAGACAGACCCATGTTCGACTCCCGCAGCTTATACGCTGGCACGCGTCCCCAAATCCTTACATTATACTAAATACGGATGGTAGTGCGCTAAGTAATCCAGGTGTTGCTGGAGCAGGAGGGATATTGAGAGATCATTTGGGTAGGTGGCTCTCAGGTTTCTCACTTCATTTGGGTATTGCAACAAATAATATGGCTGAATTGGCAGCTGTCCGGCAGGGCTTGGCAATGGCCTGGCATATGGGTTTTAAGTTTATCTAGCTTGAACTTGACTCTAATGTGGTGCTAACATGGCTAACAAATAAAAATGTAAGTTACCCTACTAATATGATGCCTTTAATTTGTGATTGTAGGAGACTTATGGATCAGGACTGGGTGGTGCATGTACGGCACATCTACCGTGAAGCCAATGAATGTGCGGATGCTCTGGCGAAGCGAGGAACTCACCAACGGAACCTTTTGACTGTGTATAGCAGTTGTCCTAGTTTTGTATATGTAAACTATGTAAGGGATTTGGCTGGCCTTGGGGTTACTAGACTATGTGCCCAAGGCTCTGTTGTTGGTGCTGTATAAACTCTTTTATCTATAAATAAGACCTCCCGTTTTCACCCAAAAAAAAAAAAATAATAATAATAATAATTAAAACATTTTTTGAATTACTTGTTCAAATTGAGAATTCTGACTAAACAAAAGTGAAAATTGATGTAAATGAATCATGAATCAAGGTGTCAGTAAAAACAAAATTAAGAGCAACAACATGTAAATTTAAAAAAAAAATTAATGACACATGAAAGAGAGATCGGAGCTTTTAGGTGTATTGTTTAATTTGTACATTATTGAGGTATCATACACGTAGGTGTATGCATCAAATTGAAGAACGAAAACAATGATGACAACACTTGATATTTTTGTATTAGAAAACTGTAGAAGTTAACCACTATGCTAAAAAGCGAAACGCACTAACATATGTTCTCAAGCTTAGGATTTGAAGTTGACCTGGGAAGTCCTCGTGTTGCACCCCTTTCTTTGTTTCTCAAAAAAAAAAAAAAAAAAAAAAACAAGTGAAACTGCTACATCAAAACAGGGAACATGAGTTAAATTTTATCGTTCTGATATGGTTGAAATTTATTGATCAATTTTTTTTTGATAGGTAGGTAGTGGGGAGGGAGAGATGTGGGAATGTGAACCACAAATATATCGCATTACAAATGATGTTGTTACCATTGAGTTATCACTTAATTTCTGATCAAACTTAATACAAAGGACCAGCATTTCAGAGAATTTGGAGGCAATATTTCACAATTTTCTTTCTATGTCAAAGAGGAAATCAAATTTATCAATGACACTGTATGATTGGTAAGCTTATATCATATAACAAGGCTCCTCTAGCATGGAATACATTCAAATGATTTATGAAAAGTATCCCTACTACACATCCTATGACGAAGGAAGTACACAGTGCACCCTTGTATTCAAACTTAACGATGGATGATGGCTCAGTTCAGGGACAACTTTGCAAGGGTCAGTGCTAATACCTTCACCCCATTTGCTATATCCTGATGGGAGGCATATTCTTCAGGCTTGTGGCTGTAACCTGCAAAATCAATTACTTATGTTATGTTCATAGCTTAAGCACCAAGTTGCAGCAAGTTGACATGCTTACTTGTGTCCATTGGTGGTTCTGTATATGCCTGTGTTACCCCATGCCATTGAGATTGAGATGTACTTGTGTATATATTTTTGCACTCTTTTTTTATCTTAGTTTGGAAGTTAAGTTTGTTAGCCTATCACATGCATATAATATAGGCGAGCTACAATTCCAACACAAAACCAAAAGATTCAGTGGCAACAGACATGCTTTCCTCAATGACTATCTCAAATACATTAGCTGATGAAATACGATGTAACTAGTTGTTACAAATACAAAAGCAAAAGATTCAATGGCAACAGACATGCTTTCCTCAATGACTATCTCAAATACATTAGCTGATGAAAGATGATGTAACTAGTTGTTTCAGATAGGTTCCTAATAATTTGAAACAATATCTTAAAGAAAAGTACCATTGGTTTTCTATGAAAAATAAAGGAAATGTGGTATCACAGCATTTGATGTAGGAAAAGAGAAAACAGTCCATACCTTTGTAACATGGGATAAATATCATGCCCATTGGGGATACTCTGCATGAATGTTAAAATGCATGATCAGCAGCTATTTGTAGTAAGATAAGAGCAATGGCATTTTTTTATCATCTGAATTCCCTAAAAAACACATATTGCACAATTATTTATTGCGTCTGTATCACATCTAAGTCATAAAAATTCGAGCACCTTTATTGCAGTGGCACATCTTTTGTAGCACACACACTCAAAGGTTGCCTCACATGGCATAATGTTAACAAATCTGGTATTGGCTATTTTGGACTATAAATTCCAGCATTTTTTCCCAGCCTTATAAAACGATCCCTTCATTGAAAAAAATATGATGATTGCATTGTCTAAATAAAATAATTCTGATTTATCTAAATGAGATATTGGAGATATCTGATTAATAAGGTACATTTTCAATATGAAAGCCATGTGTAGATAAAGTGTGGTGCCTCTCTCTCTCATAAGTCATACCTGGCCATAAATAGTGAATCATGGTAAGCTCTACTAATCATCAGCTTGTGTGGTAGGTTTAACTCTTTTGATGCAGCTTCCATTGCCTCGGTTATTGATTTATCAGAAAGTGCTGGTGGATCCTGATTTACAATTTTAAATTCGGATAGCCTGACCTCACGGTCTTTTTCTATTTTAATTGCAGATTGATAAATCTTCTCAATTACATTGTTTCTTCGTTGTTCATCAATGTCTCTTGTGTCTGCCAAAACAAAAAGGGGGGTGGGGGTGAATCAAAATAGAGATATCAAAGCAATTATATAAATTAACACCTAATGCAGTATTTGGGGCAGGAACAGCATGATTGGATCATATTTAATCATATCTATGAACACTTTATACCAACTAAAAAACCATTAAGAACAAGATAAGGTATTAAAAACCATGGACAAAAACATTCTCAATATACTGGTATAAATAGTACCAATTTCTAGGTGTGATTTACTCGGGATGCTGTTAATTGCTCCAGGATGCAGCTCCAGAATACCTTAGAAACAGGAAGTATAAATTTATACAAAGGTCTACAATAATAAATATAGCAAAAAAAGAGGAATGCTTTGCAAAATATGCAAGATGTACTTAAGTGTTTAAATTAAAAAATAAAAAAAAAAAAAAAAAAAAGAAAAAAAGAAAAAAAAAAGCTAATACCTAGTTACAAAGAAAGCGTGGCTTACCAACTGTACCAACAGTATCAATAGATCCAGATTCTAATACATGTTTCTCAACAGCAAGTGCCAACTCTGCTGCTGCTAGTCCCGCATCATTTCTGATCCAAGTGATGAATACAAAATTAGTCACTCTTGTTGAAACAAACAAGCATAATAATATATAAGATTGTAAAAATGATATAATTCTAGAATAACTCAAAAATTTCCTGCAGGGAATGATTTTTATCAACTCTAACTACACAATTTATTGGAATTACTTTCATGTATAAGGGGTTGTTCTTCAAGTGGACAGATAGGGGGGAGGGGGAATAAAAGGAAAGAAGATAGCAAACAAGGAACTACGTAATCAACAAATACACACACACACACACACACATATATATATATATATATCACTGAGGATCTCAAAGTGGAAAAATGCATAAAATATGTCTAGTTCTAGCTATTACAATGATAGAAATATCTTGTAGATGAAAAATTGAAAAAGAAAATATTTAGTGAACTCTGCCATGAGAAAGGTGCATAAGTTCATGGTGTTATTTACTGCAGCCAGGAAAGAAGTGGTCACTTCTAGGCAAATCACCTATTTGGCATTAGGACAGCGCCCGCATGGCCTCCATTGCCTTCAAATTCAACTTTTATACTTGCAGGGGCTGCAATGGCGGTTACTATCCCAATAGAAATACCTGGATTGAAAACAAAATGGATTGATGGGAATTTAAAATACATAGTGAACATAAGGTTAACATCAGTAGTGAAATTATCTTACCTTCTTCTTCCAGAATTGGGCCCTGCTCTATATGCAATTCCACAAAAGCAGAGTAATTTCCTTTCCTTAAAAACACACTGGATAAGTCATCTTGATCTTTAGCATATCCAGCAGCTCTAGCAGCATCTAGAAAGGATTTATTTTGACCATCAACTGTTGTTTGCAGAGCTTTCACAAGTACCTCGCTTCCTGCCAATAAGCGGCTGCACATTTAAGATAATGTATGAGGAAACCCAAACAAGAGAATGGGATGATAAAATCAAACTTCCATCCCCAAGACATGAAATTTTTTTGTGGTTTTTAACAATAAATTTAACAAGTTAAAGTTGAGAATATATGGTGAAGGAAAATTCAGAAAAAAGGGTAATTAGAAAATATTAGCACAAGCATATAGAGAGATATTGTCAATAGAGTGACCTTCCCAAGCAGCCGATCCCAAAGCGAGTAGGCTCTTCTGAGGTGAATAAGATAATTTCCAGTGACCTTCTAGGTTTAAAACCAGATCTGTGGAAACTTCCAGTCAATAAATCATAGACCAAAATAATAGCCATACATATTAACTTTCAAGGACCAGAAAGTTAAAAGGAACTAGCACATAAACTTAGCTAAGTTTGGAAGTTTTAAGAGAGAGAAGAATAGATGATAAGAAGGGTTGGAAAAAGAGAAGAGAAGAGAGGGGAGGGAATAGCTATCCATTTCCTTTGTTTGGATATTCTAAAAACCAAAAGGAAGGAGAGAGGAGTATGTATCCCCATCCTTGTTTGGTTGTAGGGCAAAAAACAAATTAGAAGGTAAAATTATTATATAAATTGGCAATAGAATAAAACATGTGATAGAGGTTTATTTAGACAATATTGAGATATATATATACATATTTTTTTTTTTTTGACATCATTTAAATTTTAATATATTATTAAGGGTAAAAGGGAAAGGACAGATCAAAAGTCCTCTCCCTCTAAAAAGGGAAGTAGGTGGAGGGGAGGGCGTTTGAGGTGTTAAGGTACTCCTCCAAATCCTATTAAATTCTTTTCCCCTCAACTCAGAAAAACATCCAAACAAGATTGGGGGCACCCCCAACCTCTTCACCTCTCCTTTATGGCTTTACCCCCAACTAAACACATTGTTAGAAAGAAGGTTATAAAATTTATAATATCAATAATTTTGCAAAAACATAGAAAAAAAAAATTTATCATTTCAAATTTATGAATTCAGATAACAGGACAGCTGTTTGCATCCTTGGGTTGTCCAGCTATAACTTCAAATGATAGCAGACAAAAAGATGGGCGGGCGGGGGGGGTGGAGGGGAAGTGCCAGAACCCAATTTCAGGAGGCTTTTGGATCATGTTTGGATGAATGGATAGGTCTGCCACCAAGTCAAGATGACCAAACTTTCAAATATCCTGCTGGGTACTTCAAAATTAGCAGGTCATGCTGTCATTAACTCTCCTTTTAGGACCCCACTTTTTCTAGTTTTGGTGATGTTCATGTAATTATCAGCACAATCCCGGGATTACCATGGCACATAATATATGTATATTAAATATGCATATCTTATATGGTTAACAGATTTGTGTTTTAATTCAAGTTGCTAAATCTATCAGGTTCGCCTGCACAGAAATATTCTTAAGATTATAATTGATTTTTATTATTTTAGAAGACCTACTTTTTTTTCCCATTGCTCATCATCATGAACACCTTGTACTCTTCCTATTTTTTCTTTAATAATAGTTTTCTGATTACCTATCAAAAAAAAGAAGACCCACTTTAACATCAAACAGAAAGTTACAAACCTCTTTAGTGAATTGATAGCTTCTATAGCACCTAAAACACCAACGACTCCGTCATACTTTCCAGAGTATGGGATAGCATCAATGTGAGAACCTGTTGCTACTGCAGGAAGGTTTGGCTCATACCCATCCCTGCATTATATAGCTTAGTCAAAACCATTTAATAAATGGAAAAACTTAAGTATGGTACCTTAGGTGCATTACATTTGGTTCCCCAATTAAATTTAGACAAGTGGTTGTATTGACCAATGAAACACAAACAATATTTTCTTTTCTAAAGACAATTAAATTCAATGCAACTATTTGTTTGTATTTAATTGGGGAGCCTAATGTACTACACCCATAGTACTGTACCTAAGTCTGACCCTTTAATAATGTATTATGATAATGAACAATTTTACACAAGTAAATCAAGGCAGAGATGCAAATATGAGCTTAAATATGCACAAAAAAGCTAATTATAAAACTCTGATTTCAGTTTTGGCTGTGGAGAGAAGAACAACCAACCCTTAGTCTGACAATTTTGGGGTTGGCTATCTGTGGAGAGCGACTTAAAATATAGTAAAGCTTAAGTATCATGAAATACCAGCAGATGGAGCTAAAAGTTAGACCACTTATAAGAAAATGGAAAATAAGTGACAATGACATATGCTGATGACTTTACATTTTTGGGTGTCAATTAGAGATTCCTACTGGCCAAGAAACCTGAAGTAATCTCAAATAGAAGAAAAATAATGCTTTACATATGTGACAAGGTGGTGCCGTTCTACGCTATTAATCTGAAAATAGCAACCTACTTGTCTAGCCAAACCTCAAGTAGTAGGAACTTAGTAATGTTTTTAGTTGAATTGAGTTTAGATGAGGGCCCTACAATATATCTTTCACATTTTAGCATGGCAAACAGTTAATTACAACTATCTTCTAAAGATATAGTCATACACTCACCAACGGCCAAATATGTTACCAATGGCATCTTCTCTGACAGAGAGACCAGAGATCCCCATCAAGTTTTTGATGTACCTGCAGTTAATTGTTACAAATAAATCATATGAAGATGGATCCTAGGTATGAATTTCAAGAAAATCCCAAGAAAAAAAAAAGTAGAGGGAAGGAAAAGCCCCATGACAAGAAGAATCTAGAATTTTTATTACCATGTAAAACACAAAGTGTCTTTTTGTTTTCTTTGTCCCCAGTGTTATCGATATTGAAGAATATGTATTCACTTTGATTACATGCAGAGTTTAGTCCTAAATAAACTTTACCATGTATGTAAAAAAGACCTACCTAGTAAACAAGGCTATTTCTTGCACAGTTATACTCATATACACTAATATTGCTACAATATTCCACATCTAGTGATGCTAAATAATCAATCTATTAAATTTTATACACAGTATATACATCAAAACATGCTCGATATTCCAAGACCAGAAAAGACTCCTCTGCTAGGGTGCATTTTGTGATACCCCAGATTATATGGATTGGATCATATGAGTGTGTTGTGTGGGTGTGTGCTAAGCCTGACATCAGATGTTTACAAGATGGATCTTGGATATACAAGTGACTACAAAGAGCCCCAAGTACAACTTGACCAGTCCTTTTGGGGAATAAGTACAGATGTGGTTGGCGTTTTCCTTGAGTCGTTACACATTTGGTCATCCTATAAACATTTACCTCATTCATCAAAAAACAATAATGAAATTGAAATGTATGAACTTATCATTTCTAATTAAATGACTCGAGGAAATTGGAATCACCACCAAAATTAATAGCGTGTGATCATTTTCATGGAAAAAAAATGTTAAGGTCAATTATAATTGATTGCCCATTGCACATTGATTAGGCCACATGTCACATGCATAACCCAAACCTTAACATGGTGCCAAACACAACATGGTGGTAAGTACAGGGATGTGTATGGACCAATCAGCATGAGAGATCATGATTGCCGGAGGGAACTATAAATCATAGCACTCCTGTTTTTATGATTTAACTAGGACACATATCAAGTTCTTACTCAGGTAGTATGTAAGTGGCTGTTGTTTCAGAAATGGCCCAATTCAAGGTGGTGATCACAAATACCTCCTACATGAAATAAAAATGGGGCAATTCAATCTTCATGGGATCCCAACCTGCCCTGAGATTTTCTGCTTAGGCAACTCAACAACAAGCCAGTGGCCTGTAGGCCAACTAGCACTTCCTAATGTTTCCAACGAATACATAGATTCAAGTCCCCCTCCCCCACCTAAGATGAATCAAAATTATAAAGATAAAAGCAATAACAAATGAACTAAGTCTTTTTCGTCGTTCACCACAAGATTGGGATGAAGAATCTTTTGATCGGTTCATGGACATTGTTTACTCTTCGAAAGTGCGGGGGGTTGGCCCTGATAAGGTTTATTGGAAGTTAGCTAGGAGTAGAGGGTTTGAGGTTAGTAGTTTTTATCTCTCCTTCTACCCTCCTTCCCTTTCGTTCCCTTGGAGGTTGGTGTGGCACTCAAAGGTTCCCCCAAGGGTGGCTTTCTTCTCATGGTCAGCTTCTTTAGGTAAGATTCTTACAACTGATAACCTTCGCAAAAGGCGTATTGTTGTTCTTGATTGGTGTTACATGTGTAAGAGGTGTGGAGAGTCGGTGGATCATCTTCTGCTTCATTGTCCTTTAGCCTGGGAGTTGTGGTCATTGGTGTTTTGTTTGTTTGGGCTGCATTGGGTTATGCCACTTAAGGTTATTGAGTTGTTTGAATCTTGGCCAGGTAAATTTGGGCGGCATCACAATATAGATTTTTGGAGACTTGTGCCGCATTGCTTGATGTGGTGTATTTGGAGGGAAAGAAATGCTCGCTGTTTTGAGGGATGTGAACGGTCCTTACTAGAGATTAAGTCTTTTTTCTTACACACTCTCCTTGGTTGGAGTGTGGCTCTGTCGCATTTTTCTTGTTTTTCTCTTCCTCTTTTACTTGATTATTGTAACTTGGGTTCTTGATTTTCGCCCCCAAAGTACATCCCCAATGTACTCGGGTTGGCTTTTTTTTTTTTTTTTGGTTTATTAATAAAATTTTTAGTTATCTATCAAAAAAAAACAAACGAACTATTTCCTCACACATACTTAATAAACAAACTACAACCTTTTGTAGCATGCCAGACTTTCTAGTATATGTTTAGACAAAACAACTTAGTGTCTGTCATTTAAAGTGAAATTCATTTGTTAAAATCAAAATCAGAAAATGAATTTCTTATTCATGCATTTGACTCCTTGTATAACAAGGCCTTGTTGTGTTAAGTTGCATACCTGCGTGCCAAAACATCCTTCTCAGTGTACAGGATCCTAGTCACTGATGGGGCAGGAGTATCCGAGAAAGTCGCAAGTTCATCGATCTAATGAACATATTTTGCATCATTAATAACTCTAAAGACTAATCAACAACACACACACACTATGAGTGTCACGTCACACTCATAGTCATATAAAACCCCTCAGAAGAAAACCCAGCAAGTTAAACTGTAAAGCAAATGAAAACCCATAGCAATGAACCCATATACAAATTTCCGTTCCGTACCTGTTTCTGTAAACTTTCAGTGTCAACAGACAGTGAAGAAGAAGCAAAGTTTTGGATGAAAGAGTGAGGCTCGTGAATTGGGTAGCCAGAAAAATCCTCCATGGTTTGGGTTGTGGAGTCCTCATGTTGATGAGCTATGCCTATGATTGATGCAGAGGAGCAAAGACAGAGCACAAGAAATGGAAGAAGAGGGAATCTCTGGGCCATGGTTTTTGGGTTTCTGGGTTGGTATTATTATGCACTGATTAGCAGCTATAATATATTTATTAGGCGTAATTAAATTACATACCTGCAGGGCCTAGGTGCGCCCATGAACATGCTGAGACAGATATCCTCGGTGCAAATCTGATGCTGGCGTTATTTTGTCCTTTTTTGCGTGAACATAAAAAAGGATCCAACTTTTTTGGTTTTGTACTTTTGTTATAGTTATCTTTATTAAAAAAAAAAAAATGCATTTCACGACTTTCTAAGTGAAAAATATATTTGACAAAAAGGAAAAAAAAAAAGAAGAGTGTTTGGTATGCAATTTTGGGTTCTTGAAATCTATTCGTTAGAATACTTCTTTTTTTAATCTCATTTTCTAAAACAAAAATGAGAATACCCATGAGGATTCTTCTTTGAGTTGTTCTGAGACCACGCATTTTTTTTCATAATTTTTTTGTCACAATTCTAACATAGCAAACTATGAGTGGTTGTCTATCACTTACACATAGATCTACTATTTTTCCTTCACCACTCACACTCTACCACATGACAGTTGTGGCAAAAAAGTTGATAAATAAATTGTGATACCAAATTTTCTCTTCTCATTTTTAAGTTATATTCACATTTGTGCTGAAGTTTCGTGGGACTCATATGACAACATAAAAATTCATGCCCAAAGTTCTATATTTCCCCTCTTTCCCCTTTTCTTTTCCAAATCTTCTTCTCCCCTTCGTTGTGCTCCTTCTCCTTTTTGTGCCAATATAATAAAAAATCCTTTTACCAAATACACTTCTAAGTATTTTTTTTGTCCACTCCTGAGCAACCTCTTCCACTTTGAACCCTTTAGAGGACTTTTATTTATTGAATCAACCTAAGATCACACTCAAACTTATACCTAATTTCATATACTTAGGTATTAATCTGTGATGGATTTAAGCATTTATACATGCAACTATCATGAGTTCTTGTTGAAAAAAAATAAAATTTAGATGCACCTATCACAAGGTGACATTTAAACTTCTTGTGGAATTAGATATGCATGTAGGCATGTTTCTAAACTTATTCTTATCTGCTACCTCTTAGGAGAGTTGAGTATTTTCGCAAGTAAAATGAAAAAAAAAAACTAAAAAAGGGAATTCCATTGATGAAGTCCTTCAAATGGTTTGAAATAACCATATGAGAGCATTCTTATCAAAGCTTTTAAAAATGTTAGTATTTAGCATCTCAAAAAGCCACTTTTTCAATTTTAATAACTCATTTTAGAATACACCCAATATCAAATGTTCTATTGTTTTACCATTTCATTTAAAATAATATAAACTACATATTAAAATGATAATATTTTTTTAAAGATTGGAGCTACAATGAGCTTTCAAAGATGAAAGCTCACTGTAGCTTAGTTGCTATTTTTTTTTTTTTTTTTTTAATTTAGCATATTTGTTGTAGCTTGCTTTTTGGTGCTTTTTACAAATTTGATGTTAAAATTTAGCATTGATCACATTTAGCATTATTAATGAGAATGCTTTGAGATGATCCATTTAGCAAAATAGAATAGGAAAGTAATATGTAGTAGTCTAGTACATAGTAGATAGGAATAGGAATCGTTCATCCAAAAAAAAAAAAGTTCATTATTTTGTCATTTTTAATTTTAATTTTTACTTTAATAACTCTAATAATAATCTCAATTTTGAATTGGGTTGTTTTATTTAAACTATTTGTTTTCAAAAAAAAAAAAAAAAAACTATTTAATAAAGATTTTCCCCCCTCAAATACCACCACAAGGTGGTTTTAAAAACCACGAGTAGGACCAAATGAAATCAGTTGTGCGGAAGAAGCTATTGATACCTAGTGATTGAAAAGGCGGGAAAGACACCAAACCCTCTCTCTCTCTCTCTCAAAATCTGATTACTACATATAGAACAGAAATGGAAGAAGAGAGACACACATGCTTAAAGCTGGTGCCCCAAGACAGCGACCCAATCTTCGTGAAGGGCAGCTGGTTCCCCTCCCATTTCCACCTCTCCATCACCGACGGCCTCCACACCTGGATCTGCCATGCCTCCCAAGACGACGTCCGTGACCGAGCCGCTCTTTGGGACCAACCCGTCTCCGACTACGTCCTCTTGGCCGAGCGCTACCTAGGGTTTCAGCAACCCGGCTCTGTCTATCGCTTCACCGATGCTGGAGACTCCAACAAAAGGGTTAGTCACTGCTCTCACAACACAAACAATTTTTGAAATCAGTGCCCACAATATATATTGTAAAAGCTTATGTTTTTATTTTAAATTTTGGAGTTTATATACGTATGGTTGTGGATGAATCATATTGTAATTCAAACAAATGAGAGTGCTAAAAAAAAAAAAAAAAAAACTGCACATAATTGATAATACAAGTAAACCAACAGCTTGGGTGGGTTTGAAGAGAATGTATGTTTCTATGGTGATTAAGAACACTCTATTGAGCCTGCCTACTTATTATCTATCCCTGTTTCCTATCCTAATGAGTGTCGCTTGGCTTGGCGTATTGAGAAGTTACAGCGGGATTTACGATGGGGAGGGGTGGGAGATGAGTTTAATTATCACTTCGTTGGTTGGAGGAGGGTTTGTGAACCAATTCAAAATGGGGGACTAGGTATTTATGATTTGGTCTTGTTTAATTAGGCTTTGTTTGGTAAAATGGCTGTGGCGGTTTGCAATGTGAGAGGGGTGTTTTGTGGTGAGTGGATGTGGGGGTGGGTGCTCTAATACTGTGCAGGGGCATTATGGAGTTTGCCTTTGGAAGAGTACCAAGAAAGGGTGGGACACTTTTCTTCGATTTGTTAATTTTTAGGTGGAGGTGGGGGGGGCTTCCTCTTAAAGATAACTTCCCAAAACTCAATGGCATTGCTTGTAATAGGGATGCTTCAGTGGCTGAGCTGTTATCTCTCTCAGGGGATTGTTATTACTGGAATGTCATTGGGAGTTGGAGTCAGTTGCCTCCTTCTTTGCTGGAAAACCTCTTCCAGGCATGTTTTTGATTTTAGTCCTATTATAGGGTTTTGCATTCCACTGCCCAACTTTCTTTTCCATGGAAGGCTTTATGGAAGCCAAAAGTCTAACAAAGGTTTGTTTCTTCCTTTTGACTGCAGCACTGGGGAAGATTTTAACCACTGATAATTTGTAGAGGTGTCAAGATGCTGTGATTTATTGGTGTTGCACGTAAGAGGGATGGGGAGACTACTGATCATTTACTTATACACTGCCCTATAGCTAGAGAGTTGTCGAATATGTTGCTTTCATTGTTTGAGGTTCATTAGGTTATGCCAAGTGGGGTTGTGAACTTTTAGCTAGCTGGTCAAGCAAGTTTAGGCATAAATCTGCGGTGATTTGGGGCATGATCCCTCATTGCCTCATGTGGAGTATTTGGCGAGAGAGGAATGCTTGTGATTTTAAAGGATGTGAGAGATCTATTCCTGACTTGAAGTTGTCTTTCTTCTTGACTTTGTTTGAGTGGACAAATGCTTCGGGTGTTTATAGTTTTAATTCTTTGGCTGATTTTCTTGATAGTTGTACTTTTCATATGTTATACCTCTTTTGTATTTTTGGTTCCTTAGTACACTGCTTGTGTGCTTTGGTTCCTTGTTTATTTTCATTTTTTTTTTCAATGAAACATTATTTACTTATCAAAAAATACAAGTAAACCAATAGTGAAAGGTGCAAAAAACAAAAATTACTAAGCTAAACTAGCTACAATGACTGTTATATTTTGTTAAGTTCAATCCATTTTGGAATAGTTTAGAGGTTTCTTAGTTGGTTTTGGAATTTCATATTTTTTCTTACTAGTGCAATAATCCCTGTAAATAGTGTGATGGTGTAGCCTTTGTAGGGTGCATGAGAGTTAGAAGACAATTTTGTCCAGTGAGAGTGTTAGAGGCTAAGTTTTGTCAAGTGTGTTAGTGTGAGGGCACTTTTGGGTGTATTGAGATTTCTAGCTATTTTTTGTTTTAGTTAGTTTATGTTTGTGAGTTTTGTAAGAGGTTATGCCTGGTTGTAATTCTTACTATTCATAGTGGATTTTAGTTGGCATTGCTCATAGATGTAGATATAGAGTTTGTCGAATCATGTTTGTGTGCTGTGGTACTTAATATTTTATAGTTTGCGTGTTTTTTCTTTTTTCTTTTACATCAACTTGGCATCAAAGTTATTGGTTTGAGATTCTAAAGATGAGTTTTTGAGTTATGTGTGGTTGTAATTCTTAAGGCACTCATCCTGAATTTTTGAGTTAGGCAACTCTGATTGAAAAACAACTTTATTTTTATTTATAACGAAAGGGTCCACACTCCAAACAAGAAAATAACACACCAAGGAATGTTATGATGCTGAGAACAAGAGGGAGAAGTTCCATTTAAATGCAACCATTCAATAACATGCTTGAAAAGGCAAGAAATTAACACAAAAGGAATCTCAATTCTATTCCAAAATGTCTTTAAAAAAAAACAATATTTTAAGACGCGAGTGATAGACAAATCTCTCTGTTGTAGCCAAGAGTCTTGTAAGTCAATTGGTATCTTCTGGTGTTTCCAATGGAGACGTCTAGAGTTTAAATTCTCCCACCTCCAACTATTAAATTTTATATTAAAAAAAAGGCAAAAGAAAAAATCTCTCTATTGTAAAAGGAGTTGTGTTGATCAAAAACCCTTGTACCCAATACTTATCTAACTGGAATACTATTAAAAGAGCAAAGCTAAAGAACAGTTCAGATTCTCTCAGTCGTGTTATCCATCCAAATCCAAAAATATGAGAAAGGAAGAGGATTGGAAAGGTTCTAAACCTTTTGCAAGAGGGTAGGCAGAATTTAAAGAGAAATTTCTATCTTTGCCAAGAGACCAAGCAAAAGCATTATTTCCTTTGGTTGAGAGATTCAAAGGAATGGCCTGAATAGTTTGGATGATGTTGATTGGTAGTACAAAAGAGAGTACAATCCAATCCAACTCTTGGAATCATTTGACACATGACTTGCATAGATGTCATCTTCCCCTTGTTAAAAAGCCCAAAATTACGGGACATGAAGAGGCCCTTAGACAGACCGGTGATCTCTCCAAAGAAATCAGATTCCCCATTTTTTACTATACTTCTTAGCCTTTCTTCCACTAAAGGATTAGCTGCCTTGCAAGCAGCCGAAGTTCTTGAACAAAAGCTGTTTGTCTTCCAGGGGCCAAGAACATACTTAGCCTTTAGCACATGGGTTCAGAGGCATCCTCTTCATTGAGTAACCTCCAGTTGAGTTTGGATAGAAGAGCCACATTCCAGGGTCTTGAGTCTCTTGATGCAGCTAAACCCAGACCCCCACTCTCTCTTGGCAAATTTACTTTATCCCATTTAACCATATGTAGCTTTCCTTTCTCTTGTGTAGAGCCCCAAAGAAAGTTTCTCTTTTCACTATCAACTTCCTTATGACATATTCCAAGGAAAGGGGATTTGCTTTCCATCCTACCAACTTGTCTTGGACTTTTTGAACTTCCAAATCGAAATTTTTCTGGCCACGGTCAACATATTTTAATGGAAAGCCCAAACACCTATTGAATTTCTTTGTTACCAAAATTTCCAAAGCTGTACTAACAGCTTCTTATACTGCAGTGGAGGTGTTTCTAAAGAATAGGTCACAAGACTTGTCTTTACTCTTTGACATAAAATCATCTGCAAAGATCTTGTGCCTAAATTTTCACATCTTTCTAAGATCCATTTGAATGCTTTTCATAAATGAGAATGCCCAAATATTCCAAGCTCAAGATAAATAGGTAAAGGGATAGAGGATCCTTTTGCCTAATACCTAATAGGAAGAAAAGATTAAAGTCTACCCCCATTAAAAAAGATAGAAAATGAGGTTGAAGAAATACAAATCATGATAATGATGACTAACTCAGCTGGGAAATTGAACTGTAGAAGGATCTTTCTAACAAATCCCCACTCCAATCTGTCAAAAGTTTTTTCAAGATCAATCTTCAAAGCCATAATCCCAGTCTTCCCTGTTTTTTTTCTTTTGCATAGTGTGTAGTATCCCTTGAGTGATAATCATGTTGTCAAGTCGTTGTGGGAGTGTGTCACATGAGAAGAATGATAGGGAGAGGTTATGATCAAAATATGGACCTAGGAAGGATATTAATGACGTGGAGTGCTACATATTCCTGGGGCATTATCAATATCAATGCAAGAAGTTTTCTAGTTAAGTTAGAAGGGTTCAGGAAAACTCATGATTGTCAAAGGTCCCCAGATGCAACAATTGTTGTAGCAAATAGTGAGGATGAAGATTGTGGTGATGTTCTTTTATGTTGGTCAGTAATATAGAACTTGTGGGGATCTTATAGTTACAATTAAAGTTAAAAAGATGTTTGATGGGAGTGTGAAGACCTTGGGTAATGTGAGACTCGTGCTTGATCTTGGAAGAAATTTGAATTCTTTAGGCTGATTGGTTTTTTTGGGTCATGGATAATTTGTAGAAGTTGGAATTATGAAAGTTACCAAAGGAGCTTTAGTAGTGATGAAGGGAGAGAAGGTTTTCACACCCACAAGGGAGGATGAGACAGTTAAATTTGCAGTGCATGGTAGAGAAAGAGCAAAGATGAGCTTTTGGTCAAAGCACTACAAAGGAAAGATAATCATGGATGGAAGAGAGTGATATTTACTGAGAGCGTGATTAATACGGTTGTGAAGCCAAGTTCAAATGACAAGTTCAAGCACTGCTTGCACTCAATTGATCATATTTCTTGTTGAGGACGTGATGTAGCACCCCTACACACAAAAAGGGTGCAAGGAGAGTACTTAAGGGTTGCAAAGAGAGTACCAAAGGATTACTAGTGAAGACACTTCATGGGCTGGAGGTGGAGATTTGTTAAGTTCAACCCAAGTTGGAATACTTTATAGGTTTCTTACTTAGTTTTGGAATCCTATATTGGCTAGAAGAGCAATAAGGAGGTGCATAAATTCCTATTAGAACTGTTTTATTTTATTTTATTTTATATATATATATATATATATTTTATAAGAATTCCTATTAGAACTGTCAGTCCCACATTGATAAGAAAAGAAGCAAGGAAGTGTAATAGTCCCTATAAATAGAGTCATGTTGTAACTTTGTAGGGCGTGTGAGAGTTAGAGGAAAAAAGTTTTGTCTAGTGAGAGAATTAGAGACTAAGTTTTTTCTAGAGTGTTAGCGTAAGTGCCTTTGGCTATATTGTAGTTTTGAGTTAGTTTATGTTTGTGAGTTTTGTGAGAGGTTATGTGTGGTTGTAATTCCTATTATTTGATTGCTTTTTTTTAGTTGGCGTTGTCTTTCAAATTTCAATGTAGGCATAGAGTTGCTGAACCATGTAAAATTTTGTGTTCAGGTACTTGCTACTTTATTTTTTTGCATATTTTTTACAACATATTTCTTTGTAGTTGTCGTGGACTTTTGAGAAAGAAGGGACCAAGCTAGAATGGCGGTGGAAGTGTCAGCCGTCACCTGATAGTAAGGAAACTACAGCAGGGATATTGGACTTTCTCATGGATGCAAATATAAGGCTAAGTGTATGGTTGCACATATTTTTCTTATTGTCATATGCAATATTGCAATGTTATTTTCATATAATTCTTCTTAATATTTGGAGTTTACTTAGCTGCTGAGACTTCTAACTAAATTCAGATGTTACCAGTTAGTTATTGTAATTGATGCTTTAGATATGTGGCTATTGTTGTCAACATGGATAAATTTTCTAGGCTATCTTAGTAATTTAAGTTGACATGATATGAAGATGACTTTCATTATTCATGAAAGAAATTTAGCATCTGTCAAGTATAGAAGTCAACATCTGCAATACTGACTATTGAGAGCATTGCTTTAAAAAATTTGATAATTAAAATAAGAGAGATGTTACGTCCATAACATTTTTACAACAAATCACAGGTGGTTAGTTGTTATTGGTTTAAATTTGAAACTAACACTAAGATTACTTTCTTGCTCCAACAATAACAACCAGTAACAACCTGCCACTTAGGATTTGTTGTAAAAATGTTGTGAAAATGTTTTGAACATATCATTTCTCTTAAAATAAAGGATGTAAAAGCAAAAGCCTGAATAGTGAGGTTATCAAGTGCAGTTCTCTTTAAAGTCTTGCATCGAGTTTTTTAGAAATGTGATTCGTGAGATATCTGTAGCTTGTTGATTTTTTTTGTAATAAAGTATATTAAACCGAACAATTGTGTCTAGATCTAGAATGTTGGGGAGTTGTGAGACAAGCTATAGAGTCATGATATACCTCAGGTAGTATGTGTCACAATAATGAAGGTCCATCTGCAGTGCTGCACAAACGATGAATAAGTAACTATATACAGGCTGCTTGAGTAATTGAATGAGCTAAACACTTCTATAGTTATAAGTTATGGAAGATAAAGAAGGCTAGGCAGGATTGATGTTCCTGGCCCAAATATATACCAAAAGCTAAGCTCCTTTTCTAGCACTGAACTTCCTTATGGATCCTGCAAATGAGCCTATGATTTGAACCTGTTGGGCTGGTGGGTGTGGTCTAAAATTGCCAGTCGTACAGGATAGGTGTTTGTTCAAATCTGTGGTAAGGGTTCTTTGGGATTAGTAGATACAATGCTGAGATTTGTTGAGATTCAATGCTGATTTATACTTTCTCTAAAGCTCTTTGTTCAGCATAACTTTCCCCCCTCTGGTGCAAAGTGGAGATCACTATTACTTTCATGCAATATTTGGGGGAAAGGAGTGAAATTTTTTACGGAGATTGGAAACATCACAATAAGTTGCTTGCATTCAATTTTTTGTTGATTGAATCGTGAAACATTATGGAAACTATGAATTAGCCTATATTTGCATAATGTTAAGATGGACTCTTCTGGGTTTTTCTAAGCAGTCATACAAATTCAATGTGGCATAAGTGCCTTAGTAAGATGTTCTTGAAATTCTGGCTTTGTCATTTGATACAATGCATAATGAATGAAATCATTTATTACTAGATTGATGCATAACTTTGAGACTATTGTAAGGAACTAAGGATTCCAAATTAGATTGTGGTATGTGTAGATCAAAATAAATCTGGGTTAAACATGTTACAAGAAATTTATTTGTGTCAGTATAACTGAGTCCCTTATGATCGGTTGTGATGCATCAATTTACAGTTACGTATTCCATGTTACACAACTCAAAACTTCAGAGTTTGATAAAAGATCTTAATTCACTAGCTATTGCTTGAAATGTTTAATTGACTCTCAGATAAGTTGGGATAATATCAGACTAAGGAGTCACATGGGATGATGAAAGCATTGTCATATATGAGATGCTGCTGTGTGTTGTAGCGTTGTTTGAATGTTTTCTGTTTCTTTAATAAATTTATGCTCATTCATCAAAAAAAGAAAAAAAAAAATCTAAATTCAAATTGAAATTTGAAGCTTATTCCTTGTTAGAAGTGATTACTCACTTTTTTCCCTGGTTTCCTTTGGTAAAATAAAATTGGTAGGTATCTTGCATAGTTTAGTAACTTGTTTGTTTGATACATATGATGGTAATGTATAATAGGAAGAAGTTGTCAGAAAAACTAAATCTTTTGAGATGCTGAAAGTGGAAGCTGAGAAGTGTTTAGCACAGAGTGAGAGAATTAACAAAGAGAGGGTGGATTTTGAATCTGAAATATATGCAAAGGTGTGCACATTATGTTATCTTATCATTTATATAGCATCTTTACTTTTTACTATTTAAATTATTACTTGATTTTGCAAATTGAACTCCAATTAGAAGTTATTGTATAATAATTCTTTTCAATATATTTTAGTTGAATGTTTTGTTGATTGTAATGCTCTGGAAATTGATTTAATTGATGTAACCATGAGAGACTACTACTATCAAAGAAAAAAAAAAGATATAATTTTTTGAGACTCCATTGATTATACTGTTTATGAATTATGAGTGAAAATGTTTGTTAACATTTTAGCTCTATTAAAAGGTGAATCCAATGTTATGCAACATTTTGTTTTTCCTTTTTCATCTCTTGGTGTAGCAACTTTGTCCTCGGAATTTAAGTCTCCTCAGCCCTCTACCAGTTGTGTTTGTTTAACAACACTTATACCAGTTAATTTGGTTTATTTTTTATTTTTTATTTATAATTCAATAGTTGGGAGAGGGGGGATTTGAACCTTGACTGTCTCCATTTGAAACCCAAGGAGGTGCCAACTAGTTGAGCTACAAGGCTCTTGACAGTCAATTTGATTTTTTGAAGAGAGATTAATTGCACACACTATCCAATAGGTATAAATGTGATTTTCTTTTATTTTTAGATAAGGCTGTATCTGTCATGAAGGAATTGAAAATAAGAACAAAGCCAGGAACAGTGGGATTAAATATACTCTACTGAGATTGAGTTGGTGAAAAAAAGTGGCAAACAGCTAGAGTTATTTTAAAACCCTTGAATACCTAAAAACTTCAAACCGCAACACCAACCCCCCCTCCCCGCGCACGGCGCCAAGTATTCCTTCTTTAACAAATATATAAGAGCACTTTTGTTTGGCATCCAATAGCCTCATGTTTAATATTTTTATCAGAAAGAATTGTTCCTCTTCCAGGATTAATAAGCTTTAGGTGCTACCTGATTTATTACTGTATCAATCTAGTACATAGGCAATGAATTAATTTCCAAGATTTCTGCCTCTCTTATTCTTTTTTTTGTAATATGTAATATTTGGTTAAAAGATAAAAGATTGGATGAATGCCATTTTGGGGTTAATGCTTGGTTCTTGTTGTTATATTGGATGAATGCCATTGAGGCAATGTTTTGGTGAAATGGGAAAGGTCAATAAGAGATGCAATGTTTTGGTTTAATTGTTTTTTACATAATAAGTGATTTTTTAACCACATATTTATCATGATGTTTTGATCAATATCATCATATAATCATATGCAATGGATTTTTCCTAGCTACGTTTATTAACTAGAGAGAATCATCATCTTGCAATCTTTTTGCAAACATTAGGAATGACTTTGCCTTTTTCTGCTTCTAGTTTCTTGGGGTCTTGAATTCAAAGAAAGCAAAACTAAGAGATCTTCGAGATCAGATTTCAAAATATAAGGCTGCTGGGAAATTGCCTGGAGAAGAGGAAGAAGGATCCACTGACAAAACTGAAAGTTTTGATGATGGAAGTGATGATGAGACAAGTGAGGAAGAACCTGCAGAAAAAGTTTCAGGCACTTCAAAGGATATTCTAGTGGGTAAGCCTCGTGGCCGAAAGAGGATTGCACGCATTTAGTACCTCACAGGTCAAGTGTATATTCTGCCATGTTAGGCATTGCCTTACTCCCTTCTCTGCCATTTCTGTTTTATATACAATTTTTTTTTTTTTTAAGGGTGGGGAGGGCGGTTGTGCATTGAATTTTGTAAAGGTTTTCAACATGTATTGAGATTTTTAGGTAGTATACAAACTTATCCGCATGTCATTAACATACCACAGGCTACTTTTCTTCACAGCCGTTTCTGCTACTGAAGAGGATT
Organism: Quercus aquifolioides; assembly: GCA_019022515.1. Classification (NCBI taxonomy): domain Eukaryota; kingdom Viridiplantae; phylum Streptophyta; class Magnoliopsida; order Fagales; family Fagaceae; genus Quercus; species Quercus aquifolioides. The sequence continues at coordinate 16,919,015 of CM032334.1, read as the reverse complement.
TAGTAACAACAGTCACAACACAAGAATTAGACGTAGGCATTATTTGGTTACAAACTGAATCTCTGCCGGTGTAATGCTACAGTTATCCGCAGAAGAATACAACAGTCACAACACAAGAATTAGACGTAGGCATTATTTGGTTACAAACTGAATCTCTGCCAGTGAAATGCTACAGTTATCTGCAGAAGAATGACCTCAGTAAGAGTGATCTGGTAGAAGTAGATGCTAGAATTGCTTGAAAATAGATTGTTGTAGGACAGGTAAGAGTAGGAGTGGTACTTGGGAATTTAAAATGGAAATTTAATCTATTAGTGTAATTTTCTAATTTCTAAATATATTTGTTGAAAGAATGGAAATTTAAATTGATGGTACTAAAATTTCTGTATATTTAAATTGATGAGATTGAAAATAGCATCAATTTAAAATATAACTTCCGTTAGTTTGAAAATTTTAAGAAGTTTCATCCAAACAAAATTCTAGAACTTTATTTTGGGTTCAAAGAGTTCACTTGCTACTGTTTGGTTGGCGTGAATTTGGATTCCTTTGAATCTAAAGATTCCCATGAGTTTAAACTTTTGGTTCTAATTGTTTCAATTCTTGAATGATTGGTTGATGATCCTGAGAATTTAGTTTTAGAATTCTTGAAAGTTTAATGTAGGTTGTTAGGCTTAACTTGGATTTTATTGAAAAGAAAATAATTGGGCATTTGTATTCGTAAGAATGTTAAGACATTCATGCAGACGTACAAACATTTTACGTTTGGGTATTTAATAATTTTTGATAGCTTATTTGCATATCATTTATTAAAAAACTAGCTCATCACACGCATTATGCACGTGCAATGAGGTTTTTTTTTTTTTTTTTTAGCAAAAAAAAAAAAAAAACTTGTGTTTTTATTTTACATATATAATTTTTATTTTGAGAATCTAATTTTAAGTGGATAAAGCAAATTTGAAAATTAACAGAAGAATAGTCCTATTTTTTAGGCAATGTTTTAGTGGGTGTTAGAATTGTATTTTTACTGGATTGTTCTTTAATTTTGTCTTTACTTAAACATAGAGGTATAGGGGCATTTTTGAGCTAAAAAATGAGGAATCCAAATAGGGGAAGCCCTTTAAATAGTAGTATAGATATAGATTTTTGTCACCTTTAATTTACTTAAACATAGAGGTATAGGGGCATTTTTGAGCTAAAAAATGAGGAATTCAAACAGGGGAAGCCCTTTAAATAGTAGTATAGATATAGTTTTTGGTACCTTTTATGTTAAATGTGTGACAAAAATCTAAAACTTAATTTATTATTTAAAAAATAGTTTTGTTATTAAAAAAAAAAAAAAACTGAGACAAGAAAAGTAAAAAGAAGAAACTTTTGCCAAACAAACACTCAATTGCATCAATAATGGAGCAAAAAATATATAATTCATAAAAGCATATGGTAGATATCTATGATTTTTTTTTTCTTTGACAACGTATAAAGATCATCTCTTTCTCTCAAAGAAAAATGCCAAAAGAATGTTAAGATCAGACATAAGTTCAGTTTTGAAAATTTTGATGAATAGAAATAACAATTGTTAGCAAAACTAATTTTTTGGGTTTAGTATAGAGGATGGAAAATTGAAAAGAACGAAAATAAATATAAATTTTCTTTGTTTGGTTGAAACGAAAATGGGAGGAAAAAAATCATGTTCCTGTTACATAAGAAGTAATTCCTTTTTGATAGATAGATATGAGAGGTTTGACATCACACACCACAAAGAGTATCACTACAATTGGATTATCAATTGAACCTTAATAAGAAGTAATTTTTTATTATTATATAACAAAATAATGTTACTATTTTTTTTTAGAGAAATAATGTTATTAATTGAATTAATCAAGATGACATCTTATAAGAGTGAACATATCATATTTATTAAATTCATTTATTTCTCTTTAACAATAATTCATAAATATATTGAATATTCAGACCTTAAAATAAATAGAAAAAAAATGCAATTATGTATATTCAAGGTACACAAATTTTCAAATAATGTACATAATTTTGTATATTGAAAGTACATAATTTTTCAAACACAAGTTGGCTTTCGTGTGAAAACAAGTCGGCTTTATTATGGACGAAAATTCATACCCTTGGGTAAAGCTTTTTGTTCGAAATACAAGATTGGAGTTTTGGTACAAAAACTAGAATGGAGCAATGCTTTTAGGTCCTAGACACCCTAGGCGTAGTTTTCTTGTCAAAACAAGTTAGTTTTATTACAGACTCATTGTTTTACCGTGTGTACAAGGCTCGTTATTTTCCCTCATGTTCTTTTTTGGATGCAGAATTAGGAGCAAATCCATCTATGGTATGGCGGAGTTTGTTGCAAGCACGAGACGTGATACGGGAAGGGTCTATATGGCAGGTGGGTAATGGACAAACGATTGGTATCAATACTCATAAGTGGTTGCCCCGATCACCAAACTTCAAACCTGGGGCCGATAAGAATTTGAAGGTGGCTGACCTCATTAACACTACTACAAACCAATGGGATCGAGGAAAGGTGCATGCCATCTTTGAACCGGATACAAGGGAGGATATACTAAAGATCAACCTAAGTAATGTGGCCTCAAGGGACAGACTGATATGGAAAGAAAATAAGGCAAATATATTTTCAGTGAAAACGGCCTACCAGGTGGCTCTTAGACTCCATCACCCGCAAACAGGAGAGCACTCCCTAGCCAGTTTGGACCGGAAGATGTGGAAAAGAATATGGTCTCTTAATGTACCGCCCAAGGTAAGGAACTTTCTGTGGCGGGCATGCTCTAACATCCTGCCAACTAGAGCAAATCTGGTTCAAAAGAAAGTGCCAGTAGACCCTATCTGTATTGTGTGTGGACAGCATGAAGAAACAACGGGACACATTCTGTGGGAATGCCCTCTAGCCCGTAACGTGTGGGCGATGGTTAGGGGCAGAATTCAGAAAACAAGCTCCTCAGAGACTAGCTTCTTCCTTCTTACAAGACAAATGATGGAGAGATTATCGGGGAAGGAATTTGAGATATGGGCTATGACTGCATGGGCGATATGGACTGCGCGAAACCGTATCCACTTCCAACACACACAGCCCCATCCAAGGGAGATCCTCAAGCAAGCAAATGACCTGATGGGGGAGTACCAGAAACTTGTTAAAGATCTTGTGCAAAGGCAGAAAGCTTGATGCTTCATTTTGTCTCCTAGCTAAGACCATTGACGAAAACACAATGTGTCTTACTCAGTTTATACTTATTTTAGTGTTTTTTTGTTGGTTTTCATAGAAACTGTCGGCCACGATGCATGGATTGCATGGCCTTTTGTCTTACAGCTTCTAGGCAAAGTTTCTTTTGTATACTGTTTCTCTTTCTTTATTAATATATTTCTATCATTGATGTCAAAAAAAAAATATACACAATTTTGTATATTTAATGTAAACAATTTTTTTTAAAAGTACAAAATTTTGTATATTCAATGTGAACAATTAAAAAAAAAAAAAAACGTACACAATTTTGTCTATTCAAAACACAATTTTTTGATGGTGGACATTTTTTTTTTCACAAATTATTGAGAGTGTTAGGTTTGTATATTCAATATCCAAACTTTCAAAAAATATACACACTTCTGTATATTTGTTGTACACAGATTTTTAAATAATGTACACAATTCTATATATTCAATAAACACAAAATTTCAAAGAACATACACAATTATGTATATTAAATGCACACAATTTTTGATGTGTGGACATTTGTTTTTTCACAATTTACCAAGGGTATAAGGTCTGGACATTAAATATCAAAACATTTTTTAGGGAAATCAAAACACTTCTAAGAATGTCTTGAAACTTGATTTTAACCCTACGGGCTCAAGCCTTTAATAATTATATCAGTTACATCATCAGACACCAAATCGTCAAGTCTTAAGTTTCACCAATCATCTTTATCTTGTTATTGTCATTTATCAACACATTATATAATTAACACCAAGAGGTTGGTCCAATATCTTTTAAGGTCTCATGAGATTTTAGATTTGAAACTTTTAATTAGCATATTGGGACCACACCCGAGAGCTCCCCCCTCCCCCGATTAATGATTTGGTGTGTGTGAGATAGGAAGCTATATAAGGCTATCCACGGGTCAGGTCGAATCAAGTTTGGGCCCAACCCGCATCTGACTTGGCCTGATCGGGCGAAGTAGCCATCATCAATCCGCCACCAACCGAGAGATTGATTATATCGTGTGAATCAGACCTCCAACAAATGGCAGGCGGGTCAGTTGGGGTTAAAGATCTGATAAACGACGAGAAATTAGTGAGATTTCACAAGATCTAGTGGAAATCTCACCGGATTCGATGAGATTTTGCCAGATTCAGTCAAAATCTCATTGAATCTACCTAAGATCTTGCCAAGATCTGAAAATTTTCGCCAGAAATATCTTAGTAAGTTAGTCAGTTTGGGTTTTTCAATTTTTGGGGGAGGAAAACCTAAACTAGCCCTTGCTAACCGCCGAAGTATTTAGGTTAATTAGTGGTCAACTTGGATCCGATCGATTTCTTCTGGTGGATCGAGTCTCCGGTTGGGTTGGATAGCCCTAAAACTATAAACACCAGAGGGAATAATGTCAATATGTGAGTGTGGTTGGGTAAAACATTTGAATTGCACTATCGACTTTACATTCATCACATAAACCCTTAACCAAAAGTACTTATTATCGCCATGTCTATTCATAATCTTCCCAAGCACACCATATCCACTATAGTGACCCAATAGGGAGGCTTACAATTCATGGAATCCCATATCACCTACGTGTGGTAAAGTGGAAGGCTTTATATGTGGGTTGAATATTTAAAATGTCAACTATTCGTTTTCCCCTACTTTGTGCTTTGGAAGAACAAATGTTTGAGGGATATGAGCCCCAAAGTGGACAATTTTATTGACATAAGGATTGGGGTGTTAAAATGTTTTAAGCACAAAGTAGGGGAAAAACATAATGTTAACATTTTAGATATTAAAAAACAAGTAGTTATTTCAATCATAACATTTTGGGTTCAAGGAATTATTTTCCAAATTGGTTTGGAAGTAAACTCGATTAGTTATATTTTTGGTCGGTCTTGCATGGAGAGAATTATGTAAAGTGAACAAAAAAAAAAAAAAAACAAAAACAAAAAAATCTAAGACCACACCATTTTGTGCCACAACTTTGTTATAATTTTGACATGACAAGCTGTGAGTAGTAAAGAAAAAGTTGTGAGTTCATGTGAAAGTGACAACCAATCACAATCTGCGATATAAAATAATTGTGAAAATGGTGTAAGACCATTCACAGCAACTTAAAATACTACTTTATCTATTTTAACACACCACTTTATAATACACCCAACATCAAAAGTTTTATTTTTTTACTACTTCATTTAAATATTCTTTCTTTATTCTTTTTTTTTATTCGTCATCTATTTCTCTTTCTTTCTCTCTCTCTCTCTCTCTCTCTCTCTCTCTCTTCTTGGAAGCAATAACAACTAGAACAACTGCTTACCAGCACCACGCACAACCACTGCCAACAAAACCAGTCGCCACAACCCATGGCCATAAACTCACCATCCCAAAAAATATTCCATATCACAACCCAACCACAAACCCAACCATTTACTAAAAACCTAGCACCCAAACCACAACCACCACAAACCCCAACCACCCACCAAAAACCCAGCACCCATACCATAACCACCACAAACCCACCACATAAACCCAACCACCCATCAAAAACCCACAACCCATACCACAACCACCACAATCCCCACCACCAAAAACCACCACCACCACCACTCACTCTCACAACCAACCAATCTTAACAACCCGCGACCCACGAATTAAGAACACCAATATCATCGTGATCTATCGCCACCGCACATCCTTAAGCAAGAAGAGAGAAAAAAAGATGGTCTTGGTGGTGAGGATAGAGAGATGAGAGAGAGAGAGAGAGAGAGAGAGAGAGAATGCTGAATGAAGAAAGAGAGATACGTGAAAAAAAAAATAGTATTTGTGTATAACTTCTAGCTACTGTAGACTGCCAAAGATGACAGTTTACTATAGCTAAGTTTTAAAAAATTTTAAGTTTTAGCAACTTTGATGTTGAGGGTCTTTTTGGTATTTTCGTTGCTAAAATAAATATTTAGCTATTTTAGTAGTTTTAGCGTGAATGCTCTAAATTTGATGGGTAAGATTGAAAGTTAAAAAAACTTACTTTAATCTCAACTCTAAGATCAAAACTTTTAGGGCCCGTTTGGTAGAGGAGTTTGAGTAATGTTGTTTGTATTTTTTTGAAATACGTGTGGGTAAAAAAGTGTGTAAAAATGCATGTAATATTGTTTAAAAATTGAAAATATGTTGCTAAGATACTTTACCAAATAGACCCTTAACTTTTTAAACATTTTAGCTTCCCCACTTTTTCCTTTCACAATTACATTGAAAAGTGACATGTGAAAGTGACAACCGTTCTAGCTTTTCCTTACTCAAATTTGTAATACAAGATAGAAATTTTACTCTAATTTAATCTAAGTGTATATATGTGTGAAGTTTCCTTTTAAAGACTTGAATCTCAGCACTTATCTCCTACACTTCACAAATACTTATACTTGTAAAGTGACTATCACACCAAGTGTGTGCGTTTCGAAAGTTCATCACCATATAAGTCCGTTTAATTTTCCTTTTTTTATTATTGTTTTAAATAAGAAAACGGGATTTTATTAAAAAATAACTATAAAATCTAATTTATATTATTAGTTAGGTAACGTTTCAAACATATTTGGTTTCTAACAATTTGAGTTCTTTGGACTCGATTTGTTAGAAAAGAAATTTGTTTCAATCCTTATCTAACTGATAATATAATTTGAGTTTTATAGTTATTTTTTAATAAAATCCAAGAAAACGGCGTCGTAAATATTCTCTCGCGCGCGCTACATCGCACTCTCCCAGTCTCTCCCTCTCTCTCGGCTACACCACCATGGCCGAAACCGGTTAGTTTCTTCTTCTTCTTCTTCTTCTTAAATTTGTTCTGTTCGGAGAATTTCATTGCTTTCCTGAAACCTTTAAAGTAGTAGAACTTAAATATTCTCTTAGTTTCTTCAATGTCCATTGTTGTTGGGCTTTGATTAGATTTGATGTTTATGGAATCTAAAACCTAGATTTGGAATTTGGTTTTCATTTTTTACTGAGAGATTGAAGTTTTGCTCTAGGTGGTTGGGATTTAAAAAAAAATATTTTTTTGATTGATTGAGTAAATGATGTGATTTTTAATAATTGTTCTAGACAATGCTGTATATTTGTTTGCTTGATTTTTCCTTAGTATCAATGGAAATGGAATCTCTTTTTGTCTCTGTTTCTGTAGATGAAAATGCAAGCACAGGAGAGCAAGCAGGTCGAGAACGGTCGGGTTCTACTTCTGGTGATGAACTGGCTGCCCTATCTCATGCTCATAGGAAAAGAGGACCAACTGAGGGTCAGAAAACAGGTTAAAGTTCAAAGTGAGAGGGATATCAAGGTACCTGGCCATTGTCTAGTGCATAACTGTTTTTTTTTTTTTTTTGGGTGTCTGGATGCATTACTGTTCTATGCTTACAAGTTACATGTTTATGTTTTTACTTGAAGGGTGTATCTTTCCGGGAACCTAAAGTTGGAGATTCTTTATCTTGGCGAAAGCAGAGAAGTCAAAATCTATTGCCTATCTTAGCTGCAGTGTCGAGTTTTAATAAGTTTGACAATGATGGAAGCTTTATGCACAAATTTCTTCAGCAGCAAAATGAAGAAGCTAATAAACTTATGGTAAGAGTGAGGCATTTCTACATCTCATCCTAGTTAGTGTCAAATTTATGTTTTCCGACATTTGGGGTGGTATATTTAGAAATTGAAGGTGACCTTTATTAGTTAAACACTAACAGTACAGACTGAAAATGTTTTTCTTAAAAAAGGTGTTGATGCAAACTTATGCTCCAATGGGGGTGGGTAGGAAAGCGTTCATATTTTGAATATAGTTGTTGTAATTGGTAAATTAGTTATTAAGAACATGAGCTCTTGCTTCAGCGATTAATTGGAGTTAATCTTGTTTTTTGTTCTTTGTATTAGCAATGGCCAGGTAGAGGAAGACAAGACTAGGAAGATCGGTGGAGGTGATCACAAGGGTACCCATCAACAAGAGCACTGTGTTTTCTGCCTTGAGAATGCTAAATGGACAAACCATCTTATTGTATCAATAGCTAATTTCACGTATTTGATGTTGCCACATTCAAAGCCTGTGGTGCCTGGTCATTGCTGCATTTTGCCACTGCAGGTGAGATTAAATTGGTTCCTTCTCCTAAATGTTAAATTAGTTTATTTCCTGTTAAATTTATTGCTTTTCTCAATATGAAAAATATTTTTCCCCTAATGGATAGCTATTTGCCATGCAGCATGAATTAGCCACAAGAACTGTTGATAATAATGTGTGGGAAGAAATTCGCAATTTCAAAAAATGCCTCATTATGATGTTTGCAAAGCAAGGGAGGGATGTAGTGTTCCTTGAAACAGGGATGGGGTTCGCGCAACAATGCCGCCATTGCTTGATTGATTGTGTTCCATTGCCCCAACAAATTGCCAAACAAGCTCCTTTATATTTTAAAAAGGTATTTTCCTTATCCTAATTTTGTTATGATTGCAGCATTTGAAATTTGATTGCTTGTTATTTCTTGAGCTAGTGTCTGTGAAGTTGTTTGTGCTAAATAAAAAGTTGTACCATTCTTTCTTTCAACCCCTGCCTTATTGGTGTGCAATGAATTATCTTTGTGCTTTAAGTTAGTGAAAGGCTTGGTCTTCAAAAATAGCTTAGAAATCAAATGGCAACTATTTAGCAGGGCAGGGAAGCTAGAAAAAAGTTTGTTTTATTGAAGCAGTGCTATCACTTTGGACAAGTCATTGGAGGGCAACTTTGACAAATTTCATACATTTGTGTTAATAATGCTTGTTGAGAAAATGTCAACATTAAACTGGAGTTAAACATAAAACTTAAAAACCTTTTGAACATTTTTTTTAATGAGTGAGTTTGGCCTCAAGAAAAAGGGGAGGGAAATATCTTTCTAATGGACTTCACTTATTGTGCTACCTCTTGGGGTTCCAAAAAAAAAAAAAACTGGTTTTAGTTTGTGGGTAATATACTTGTGTTTTCATAAGGGTAATGTTCTTCTTCTACATCTTGATGGCATAAGTGGTAAATTTTACTATGCATATTTTTTGAGTGCAAAGAAGAAAAAGATGGAACCTGTGTTTCAAGATAAAAATAATAAGCCACTTAAAAAAAAAAAAAAAAAAATTAAGGAGAGAAAAATAATAAGGCAGAAAATTCTGCAGCATACATATTCACTCCAATTATTTATTATTACATCTGTTTGAAAACTTTTGTGAGTTTCGGACTTTCAGTTTTATATAATTAACCAGTTGACACTCCCATGCAATATTTCATTTGTGTTCATTATTTGTCCGTGGTGTTTTTTATTTTTTATTTATTTTTTTTAAATGTTTGATAATGATATTATTATCTGTCCTTATAAATTCAAAAAAAAAAAAAAAAAAAAAACCATGATTCTTCACAAGAAGGTGATAATTGGCATTTATCACCATTTTATATATATATATATATCTCTCTCTGTGTCCCTGTTTGATTTTGAATTACTGTATTTATGTATATGTTTTACAATTTTCTAAAAGTACTCTGTTTTAGGCAATTGATGAAGCAGAAGACGAGTGGAGCCAACACAATGCGAAGAAGCTTATTGACACAACTGAAAAGGGGCTGCAAGCCTCAATTCCCAAGGATTTTCCGTACTTTCATGTTCAGTTTGGTCTGAACAAAGGATTTCTACATGTCATTGATAACGAAGATGAATTTAAAAGCAGCCTTGGCATTAATGTCATTAGAGGGATGCTCCAATTGCCAGTGGAAGGTATGCATGGTCGGCGGAGATATGATTCTGTTGAGGTTCAAAAGGAAGCAGTTAAAAGCTTTGTCCAAGACTGGGAACCTTTTGATTGGACAAAACAGCTTCACCACTCGTGATTGCATCTGCTCTCATTTAGGGGTTGCTTGCAGTTTAAAACTGATATTATGAAATACTATAGGTGAGTCGGTGACTGAAATTGACATAAACAATTTTGTTTTTGTTCAGTTCTAAAAAGTCAATATTCAGATAATACTGTATATAATTGTATAGTTTATATAATGTTTTTGTTTGATTTGATCAAATTTGATTCAGATACTTGTACACCTTAACATCTTTAGGACCAAATAGCACCCAATTACTTGAATCTATTATAGTTCTGCAAAGTAAATTCTTCTTTACCCCAGGCACATGATACTTTCTCCAAAGGTACTTGCTTAGCATTGAAGTGAGGTGTGAACAACGTCTTGCCAATGTGAGGTATCGGAGGCCTTGTACTAATCTCTTTACTAAATACTTGACCATGTTCTGCATTTCTTCTGGTCGCCAGTCATATGGTTTGAGCATCTCGAATAAATGATCCAATCTTTTCAATAATTAACTTATTGTAGCATCATCTCTTTGCCTTTTTCCACAATAGACATTATTGTCATTTCTTCTTCTTCTTCTTCTTCTTCTTCTTCAGCAAGCCTTGTCACAGCAACAGACGCTTTAACATCCCATTCTTTGCTATATTCTTCTTAGTTGCTGGAAGTCGCCATATTTCCTTGATCAAATGGTAAATAGCAAACTACCTTGGGATCTATAGCTAACTACAATATCTTGGAACTAAGACTTGATCGTTGTTTAAAAAATTGAAGAAATGTATCTTGAAAATCTGGATGATGATGTGAGCCGTCACTCTTTAAAATCGAAGTGGCTTTCACATTGAGAAGTTTTTTTTTTGGGTAATTACACATAACCTACTTGTGGTTTGGGCGAAAATCATTTTGTCTACCCGTGGTTTGAAAAGTATAACTTAACCCATCTGTGATATGTTCCGTTTGTTTTCTGTAACCTACCTCTATTAAAATTAGGGGTAAATAAGTATTTTTGCTCAAATTTTATGTCTTTCTCCTCCCAAAACAAAAAAAATAGAGCAAAAATGCAAGAGAAACAAGATCAAAAAGTGGTATTTGTCTCTCTGTCCATTCATAGTAATTTTGAACATGAAGAACATACCCAAAAAAATAAAAAGCCTAAGCCCCATTGCCTCCCCTCAACCCTTTGGCTAACTCCAACACAAACAGAAAATGAACAAGAACCAATACAAATTAGAATAGACCAATAATTTCCAGCTTATGTTCTTCTCTCACTCCCATTTTTTCAGAAACCATACAATTCACAAACTAATTTTCATACTCTTTTCATTTCTCAGCAATTAAATAAACCAAACCACACACCAAAACAACAAAACCGAGCTTCCTGTGGATTCTTTCTGCCTCGCATGAAGACTTTTGTTCATTTTCGTTGCATCTAAGATTTGGAATTAATGTACTAATCGAAGACTTTCGAGCACACTTAACCCAACCAAATACCAACTGCAGCCAAGATTGGTCTAAAAGCTCCTGTTGTAGCTGGGGATTGATCACAAAGCGAATTATGAACCACTCATGAGGTAATGTTTTGAAAGCAAGTCCTAGTCAAATGAGACGATTGGAAGTCATCAGTAATTTGATTTCATAATTGTTAATTAGTTATGTCTATTTTATGATAAGGATACAACAAGAAGTATGACAACTTTAAGGAGTTTCTGAATCTTGCAATCTCTTCAAAGCACCCTTCTTTCTATCAAACTGGAAAAGTTGCTCCTTCCATGGAATCAAACGTTAGAAATTCTCCACCTTCGAGTTCCTCAATGGAATAAAAAATGAACAATTCTTCCAAATCTGAGCCAAGTAGCCCAATTAGAAAAGACAAATTTCGACAATTTACACGCTCTATATCCTCGTTCTTCCCATCAAAAAAGTCTCGTTCTGGCAGTTCAGCTTCTAAGAAAACGCTTTCACTATTCTCTACCTCCATACCATCAATCTTGAGGGAGGCAATAGGGTTTAGGCTTTTTATTTTTTTGGGTATGTTTTTTATGTTCTTCATATTCAAAATTAGTGTGAATGGAGAGAGAGACAAATACCACTTTTTAATCTTGTTTCTCTTGCATTTTTACCCTATTTTTTTTTTTTGTTTTGGGAGGAGAGAGGCATAAAATTTGAGCAAAAATACCTGTTTACTCCTGATTTTAACAGGAGTGGGTTATGAAAAATAAACGGAACATACCACAGGTGAGTTAAGTGATACTTTTCAAACCACGGGTAGGCAAAGTGATTTTCACCCAAACCACAGGTGGGTTATGTGTAATTATCACTTTTTTTTTTTTTTTTTTTAAGTTATCAATATTACTATGGGATCTGAAATTGACAATATTGTTAGAGATTTTGGTTATGTTTTTCTCTACACTCCAATTAGATTATCGTGGATGTTGAGGCAGAAACCTTATCAAAATAGTTTTCAAAACTCAAAAACATTATTAAAAAAGAAAAACCGTCAAATAAATTGATACAATGAACAACAGGTATCTGGCATTTCATGGTCATATAATGAAATATATATCTAAAGAAGTTATCGAGCTTATCATATAAAGGAAAAGAGCAACGAAGCCAAAAGAAAAGGAAAAAAAAAAAAAAATCAAAGAAAACTGCATCTAAAGTCAAAGCACCTCGTGGTGAAAGACTAGAAGTTATGTCAATATATGACAGCTTACTTGTCATTTGAAGCTATCTCATAAAGAAAAAAAGAAAGGGGAAAATTCAAGCGGCTAGAGACGGAACTAGGATTCATACTTGGGAGAAGTCAAAGCTTAAAACCAAATTTTTTTATTTTTTTTTATGAAAATAAAAACTAACATCTATTTCATATTCAATAAAATACTACATATAAAATAAGTATTTCTTAAACATTTCATATTATAAAACACATCAACGAAGTATAACATACGTACAAAATAAGTGTTTCTTATTTTGTGCTCAATTTTTGTTTAGTCTATCTTTATTTATTTATTTATTTTTGTTTTTGTAGTTAAAGAGGCATGGATTTTTTTTTTTTATTATTTTATTTTCTTGTAGATTAATATCTAAATATTTTAGAGGAGAATGAGACAAATATATATATATATATATATATATAAAAGGAAAAATCTTAATTTTTCTATACTAGTTTTTTTTAGGAGGGGGAGGGGGGCCACTACTAGTTTTTCTTTAGGGGGGGGGGGGGGGGCGCAGCCTCTTAGCTTGATATATATCTAGAAAGTCAATAATGACAAACTACACGCAAATGTAATGATACTCTACTCTATAAATACTCCCATCTCTTCACCATATCAATTCATCACAAACACAAATAGGCATTAAAAATACAAGAGAGTGAAAGAAGAAGGAAGAAAAATGTCATCAGAGTGCAAAGGTAATGAGCGTATACAAAGAGTTAGTGAATATATGCATATATGCATGCCACTTACATTACATATTATATATATATCTATGATCTATCTTTGATTTGATACAAGTTTTATATATGCATGCATGGCTGTGTAGGTAAGAGTTCATGGCCCGAGCTTGTTGGAGTGCAAGGGACAGTTGCAGAGGCAACTATCGAGAGGGAGAATTCTTATGTTGATGCTGTGATTGTACCAGAAGGATCAGCTGTCACAAAGGACTTCCGCTGCGACAGGGTTCGGGTTTGGGTTGATAAAAATGGCATTGTTTATATGGTCCCCACCATTGGTTAGAGGCCATTCCTACTCAAATGAATAAGGAGTTCCTATTATCCATGCATGCGTGGCATTGTGTTGGAAACTAAATAAGAGATCATATTCTTCGTGATTCTAACTTTTAAGTGTATTCGAAGTTAAATAATATACAAGTTATTCGTTACCTTTGGTAATTCTGATATGTAACTCATTATCTAAATATGCTGGCTGTGCAACGTACGCTAGCTTCTAGTATTGGCATTTGCGCATTGAGTATTGAGTTGAGTCTGTTGACTATCTAGATAAGGTGACCGTACTTTTTGAACTAAAAACTGGTCTGTCTCTATTAACATATCCTTTTAATTAGAGTAATATGAGGAACAAAAAGAGTATTTAATTATTTCTAAACGAAGATTAAATTTATTTATTTTTTAAAACCCGGACTTATAAATGATAAGTACTGGATTGTAAATTAATGACATAAGTTTTTTTTTTTTTTTTTTTTTTTTTTTTTTTTTTTTTTTTAAATTTTATCGCTTTTATTTATAATATATTACACTTCATCCTTTTATTTTTTGAGGCGTCTTTTGATTTTGGCACCATCCGATGGAATAGATTTTCAGTTTCAAAAAGTTAAAAATATCTATAATTCCATCATCTAGTAGTTCATATCCCTTGTTCCATCATCTTTATTTATAGAATGTTTAAGTTTCATTTTTTTTTTCTTTCTATTTTAAAGTATACATAAGATGTTAATTTATGGCCTTGTAACTCAATGATATTGCTTCATTTTTTAAAAAACCAAAGTTCGAATCTCCAATTTCTGCTTGTTATAATAATCAATTAATTATCAAAACAATGAATTTATATATCAAATTATAAAATAACATTTGATTAACACAAAATTTAACTTGCATATTAGAAAGAATGAAAACATATGATCCAATTGTGAATATATTAAAATATTAATTGAACAAGAAATTATTGAGTGGTATTATATAATATAAAAGAGTTACAATAGGTGTAATTTAATATTGAACTCAAATTCAAACACTCAATTTCGGACCAAAGAAATATTTAGGAAAAAATATTTTTAACACCACATATATATATATATATATATATATATATAATGGTATGTTTTGATAGTGATAGCACCCATCAGTAGTTTCTTCTATTCATACCTATGAGTTTGACCTTTAAATTTTTATTTCCATAATAATTTTTTGGAAAAAAGGGTAAAAAATATAAATTATAAACTCATTAAGTTTAATTGATTGTCATTTTAGTTATTTAAGTTTACATCTACTGTTTGGTTACATCTATCCTTCTGTCATAAACTACGGTTAACAACTGAAAATTAAAAACATTTTTGAACATTTAAAACGATTAATTTTAATAAAAAAAACATAAGAGAACAAGAGACTATCTAGGGGCTCCTAAGCAGTACAATAATGATCAGTTACCTCTAAAACCCAAACCCATCGGATAGAGCTGTGATACATAGCAATAGGTCAGCGTTTTTGATGCAAATGAAGCCCGTTGACTATGACATGGTTTAAAACGGCGATACGTACAGGATGTGCAGGTGGTGTTGTGGGCTGAGAAACTCCACCCGAACTATGTGTAGATTTTTTTTTTAAGGTGATGATCATCATTTGAAATTTGACTTAATAAATAATCTCATAATCAACTTATGATGAGAACCCCTTCATGTGAGAATATTTGATTGACAACAAGCACTATAGGGTCACCAATAAATGCTTTTTTTTTTTTTTTTTTTTTTTTTTTTTTAATTCGAACACAAATATGAGACAACATAATTCAAAAAAGATGTCATTATCGTTAGACTATCATTAAAAGCATGTTGATAACAAATTTTGTTAAAAACCCTAAAAGGCCGCATAAAGCAAAGTCCAAATTCTTGGTTGGCATGATATTTCTTGATAGGTTATAAATTGACCACAGTTAATTAAATAAATTACCCAAGTTAATTAATTAGATCAAATTTTATACAATATCGTGGAAGCACAAACAAATTACCAAATAATCTAGAGTGCAAAGGAAAGTAAATTTGACATGATGATTTGTTGACTAATAGGGAAAACCTTCACAATGCAAAAACCCCATTAGGAGAATTTCAGATCACCACTCATAAGAATCCATTAATCAAAATCAAGTGATTACAAGTACAAGAAATCTTACCCTCTTAGCCTATCCCATAGTACCTACCTACTGTAAAATACTTACGCTCCCAATTGAACTTGATTTTGTAAAGACTTATTCTCTTTACATGGATCACAGTACATGACTAACTCCCAACGACTTGAAACTTCTTGTTGGATACAAATTTCTTCAATACACACTTGTAGACCGCTTGGTCACAAAACCCTAAGGCGCATAAGAACGTTGTAGCTTCACAATGAGTATATAGAATATCTATACGAGTCTCTGTGTATGATGATGACTATAAAATAATCATTTTATATCATCTAGTAGGTTAGAGAATGAAACCCTAGAAAGCCAAGTCATCATGAGCCAAAAATCAGATCTGAAGATTTTGGATCTGCGGAACTCGATAGATCGAGAGGTATCGAGATTCATTAATATACTCTAGAGTAGTATACCGAAAAGTTTTGTCATTTCTATATGACTCTTGTGCACATTCTTAGGGAGAAAAATTCCATTTCTCATGCACATTCGTAGGGGGAGAGATATTCCATAGGGGAGATGCATATACCAAGGGAGAGAAGACATTGTTTGGTCAAGTTGCTCACATGTTTCACATCATGTTCTTGATCGCAATTTTACTTGTTACATTGTACTTGTCTATTTATTACTTGCTTTACCTTGAGGGTCTAATGTGTTTTGTGCAAGTATTTCAGGTTACAGGTATATATGTTCCAAGTTCATCACAGCTCCTATGATTCATGATAGGGGGAGTAATATGATAAGGGAAGTACTCTTTACTGTTTGTACCTGGTACCTTTGTAGGTTGTTAAGGTTATTGTTTTTCTTTTGTACCCATATTGCTTTTGTAAGCTTTTAGGGTGTGTCTCTATGCACTTTGTAGGCTTTATGGTTTGTACCTTGCTTTATGCAGCCTTTGTGCTTTGTTAAATCAGTACTTTTAACTAAATGTTATGCATTTTCTTCTAAGTGCTGTCACTCTTGTGCCCGTGTAGGATTTTTCCTAGATGCACATACTTCATGTACTGTGCATTGGTTGAGTGTTGGTCATTCAAGTGATTTGCCATGTGTTTGTTAACTTGAATGTCCTGATGTTCATTCCAAGTGTGAATGAACATTGTGATCACTTGTATAAAGTGATTACCTGTTTTTGGTCTTGCCATGGTTTGTTGCTTTACTCCATTGTGCTTGATCGCATTGTGCTTGCTCCATTTGCATTACAAGTTTTCTGCATACAATGAACTTATTGTGTTGTTGTGTTTCAGGAGTTACTTGTTCTTATGGTTCTAAAGCTTCACAGATCCTAGAGTTAGGTGTGAGTGAGTTTTTCAATTGTTCCCAACTCACGCGTTAAGTCTAGAGTTTGTTTTAGGGTTTTGTCACGGAATAGCTAAAGGGGGAGATTGTAAGGTTGAAATTTATCAACCATCTTGTTGGCTTTATTCCGTGCCAATTTGCTTGTAATTTAGCACTTAGTAACCCTGTATTTGGGTGGGATTCATGTAAGGGTAGTGTGTGAAGAGAGTGTGAAGAAAAGCTCAAGTATGTGCAAAGAAGCAGAGTTTCGTGGCTAGGACTCGCGGCTGACTCATGACTGGCAAGCCACCAACTGCAGGCACGTGAGAAGCACACAGGGGAGTTGAAGGGTCACGCCAGCTGTCGCACTACAGGACAAAAGTCTCAGGCTGGCCAGGCAGTTACTTCGTAACTTGAACTCGCGACTTGGACAAGCCGCGAGACCAAGTTGCCAACCAGCCCTGTTTGGAAAAAATTGTCTCTTCGTATTCCAAACACACACCACTATATATAGACCCTTATACCCACGAAATGTAGAGAGCTTCCAGAGAGAATTTTGTGAGAGAAACCCTAGAGCAAAATAAGATTGCCTCATCTTCAATCTTCATCTAAGAGACTCTACAAATTCCTCTACTCTCTTCCTCTCCATTGATACATCCTTGATGGGTCATTGACCAAATCCTTTTCTCACCACACTTACGTCTGTGAGAAGGTTCATTTGGTGCTAAGGGAAGCAGATTGGAAGGAACCAATATTCATTGGTTGATGCTATGGTTTAGGAGTGGAATCCGGTAAGCTAGAAAAGAAAAAGGTTCAGCGCAACCTCGTTGGAGCAGGAAGCTTGGAGGGCTTAGGTACCTGGGTAGATTAGGCTTGGAGGGTCTATTGCTGTTCATGTATCCCAACTACATTTTCTAGTGGATTATTGACCGCTTGGAGGGCGGCGGAGAGGTTTTATGCCGAGGGTTTCGGTTTCCTCTTCGATAACACATTGCGTATTGTCCTTGTGTTTGCATCTCTCTTCCCTACTCTTGTTCATTTCATTTTTACTGCTATGTTGTTTTAAATATGGATTAGAGTAGTTGTTGTACTTATACGCTTGTGTTTACACTCTTCCGCACTTAGCACTAAGTTAGTGTAAAATCAATCAATCCGTAACTTTAATTTGAGGGTCTAAACCGCTCGTGTGTTTTCGACACATTTCCGAGCTTTCAATTAATTTTTGATAGATACGTGTATCGAGTTAGGTGTTAAGCCACCAATTTTCAGCATTTTACACTTGTTTCTTTGTGCAGTTTTCATATCTTCAATACTACCACTTGTAAAATTTATTTAACATATTTCATGATATTTTTTAATCCACTTAAAACTACTTAAATATAAGTAAAGTACATTTTATCAAAGGATATGTCAACTGCATAAAAATATGACCCTAACATCTCTATTTGCAACATTTAAAGCCTATGATCCATGAGGAAGTTTATGTGCCAGCCACAAACACAACATTTGGCCTTATTGTATTTCCCACAAAATTCGAAACTATCATAAAACTCGAAAGAAGCACCTTAAGCTAAAAAAATAGGTTGGCATTTATTTAATGTGTTCTGATAACATTCCACAAATTTAGCAGATTCCTTAGGAATGTCTCTCTTCAATAAAACCTAGAAAATGAGATTGATCAAAGAATTACCGGAAATGATCATTAAAAGTTTAAACAACTAATTCTATTATCCAACCATGCTGGCTCCCACGCTAGCTTCCTATTATTTGATGAGTGATGACCGCGATTGCACGAAGAATATCTCGTGCTCGCTTTTTTAGACTAGACTTATCTAACCAGATTTGGATGGCTCAAATGGACATATACCTCTTTTCCAAGTTTGACATTTCCTGTTTTTTTTTAAAAAAATAAAAATTTGACATTTCCTACTGTATTGTCGACAAGATCCACCGCCGGCAAGTTCACATTCCGTACGCAATATCTTACAATTATACACCATTGACTTGTTCCGTACGCAATATCTTACAATTATACACATTCCGTACGCAATATCTTACAATTATACACCATTGTTCTTAAGTTGTGTATGAATCAAAGATTCAAAGTTATCTTTAGACTACATTTTTTGTACATATATAGGCCTTTTAGAATGCATTGAAGTCTGAAGAATAGAGCACCTTGGCGATAAGGTTTTGTAATCTATAAACAAAGAAAAATCCTTCGGTGGCCAGCTGGTTACGCAATATCTTACAATTATACACCATTGACTTTGTTCTTAAGTTGTGTATGAATCAAAGTTATCTTTAGACTACATGTTTTGTACATATATAGGCCTTTTAGAATGCATTGAAGTCTGAAGAATAGAGCACCTTGGCGATAAGGTTTCGTAATCTATAAACAAAGAAAAATCCTTCGGTGGCCAGCTGGTAAACGAAGATAAATTGATGAATGTCCTTCCAGTCATGAATATTATTGGGTTGAAACATCGCTTATCTTTTGTTTTCTCTTATGCGAATTCACTAGATCGTCAAAGCTTGTGAGCATATATATATATATATATATATATCATATATGAAAGGAGTACGAATCACATTTTTCTTCTTTCATTTTAATTTTTAATGAAAGTATTAAGAAAGAAGTTTCTGGAAATTGGAAGAGAGAACTTTGATAGAAAAAGAGAAATTCTCATTCATCAAAATCAGAAAATGTACAAGTAAGTGATTAGATAAACCCCCTGTTTCTATATATATCTAACAGAGGAGTTAAGACTAAAACAGAAAATTAACTAACTTCCTAATCTAACGGGATTACAACTGCACCATTAGATGCGTGCCAAGTGGACTTCTAATACAACAAATTGGGACTTAAGTTACACACATGCTAGGCACGTGATTTCATTAAACAACAATCTGCCGTTTTGTTCTTCAGCTTTGTTCTGTTCTTTTAATTTCACGCGTGTCGTTTTGCCTTGCACTTGACAATTGGTTTTGCCGTTTTCATCTAATTCAGTTCCAGCTTCAACAGAACGACAATATTTTTTCTTGAATTTTCCTTCAGCAAGCAAACCGTCGCAATCAGTGACCTCAAAAAGACAGCTTAATTATCTTTGAAGCCACAGTCAAACAGGAGACCAGAAAAAAAATCAAAAAATCAAAACCCAATGCATGAAACTCATTTAGTCAAAAATGATCAATCACAAGCCATCGTAATGATGCACTATAAATACCCCATCTTTTCACCATAGCAATACTGCCAATACATCACATATTGAAACACTGACAACAAATTAAAGTGCTAAAGTGAAGCAAAAAGGAAACAATGACCAGTTGCGAAGGTAAAGAACATGAACATGTATTAAGAGTTGTGAATATATGCCAGTTACATCAGTATTATTATATTGTCTTTGATCTATTATAATTTTTTTTTTTTTTTTTGGTCCATGAGTAGGTAAGAATTCATGGCCGGAGCTTGTGGGAGTGCAAGGGACGGTGGCTGAGGCAACAATTGAAAGAGAGAATCCTTCTGTTGATGCTATAATCGTTGAAGACGGCTCGGTTGTCACACCAGACTTCCGCTGTGATAGGGTTTGGGTTTGGGTCCGCACAGATGGCACTGTTTCCAAGGTCCCCGTCATTGGTTAGGACTCAAAGGGCTTGCACTACTTGATGGCTACAACTTACTATTCTTCTCATAGCAATGTTATTCTTATACTATGAATTCCTACTCAAATAAAATGTTATTATTATTATTATTATTTAATCAAGTTCAAAGGATCTTTGTGCATTTGTATTGCTTATGAAGTTAATTAATAAGACTGGTTCTATAAAGTTGATGGCCATGTTTTTGGATTTTGTTCAAATCTCCTATACTGCATGCCTGTTTGAGGAATAGATACGAATAAATATATATGCCTTCTCCTGATCTAGCACGAAGTGAAAACATTACTTCATACATTTTTTTTTATTTTAATGCAAGTCAAAACATTACTTAACTAAAAGTGAATATGGAAAAGAAAAACGAAGTTAAGATGTCACAAGTATGAGCAGAAACATGTAATCTGTATCATTGACGTAAAAAATATCCATTCGCTTGCACCAATCTTGTAATATATGCAACTTCACTTTTAAAAGGTGCAGGCTTGGCTATACTGGTTGTATTGCCTTTTGCCTTTTGGCCGTAATCAGCCATTAACCAAACCAAGATGTCTGCGATTCCTTAAGAAAAAACTGTCTGTTTACAGGTTTAACATTTACAAAAAAATCTCAAACTCGGGCTCCTGTAGAGGTTGACATTCTATCTAGGACATCCGTGTAATTATAATGTATAAGGTTTAAAAAACTTCACTCAAGCAACTTCCTCCACGCCTCCATTGCTACTGTGCTCTTATTAGGGAATACTTCACTTACATTCTCTCCACAAAATAACCTTGATCTTGTTGCCACTCTAAGATTCCACTAATGCTTCCATAAATGATGAGTGCGCGCATGCTTAGTTGGAAGTGATGTAGAATGGACGTACAGCACAAAATCCTTGAGCAAAGAGATTATCAAAAATCAGCACACAAAAAATCTAGGAAATAGAGAAAAGTACTAATAGAAAGCATTAGAGCCAATGATGGAATCACGTGAAAATTGGTCACCTAAAGGAAATCATCACAAGGATCAAAACTCATCACATTTGGCCATGACCTATGCCACTTTTAGGAAAAATTCCTTCTTTTAGCCTTTATTTAATTAATTATTTTTGGCTTTTTGCTATTTCTAGTAATTGTTTCTTGTAAATTTTAATTTAAATGTCAGAATAATGTTTCATCTATCTGGGACGTCTTCTAGAAATCGTAGGATTTGATTTTACAATTTTCTCAAATTTGAATTTTTTTTTTTTTTGGCAATTTTCCTATTTTCTAGCCTAATTTTGCGCCTAACACAAATTAGGAGTTTTAGTGTCTCTTAGCTGCCTTAAGAATGCAATGATAGCTCTAGGGTTCCTTTTCCTATTTAAAGTATTGTAGCCTCCAATGTTTTTCATTAACAAAATTTTAGAGAGTTTTCCCTTTTACTTTACTGGTGAATTCTGGAGTTCCTTATGAATTCAAAGAACCCTTTAAAAATTTAATTTTAAATATTTTCTTTTTCTTTTGGCCTTCCACATGCATCACAAAGATTAGCCATATGTGGCACAAAAGTATTCCGTTTAGGGCATATCATAGACATTCTTAACCGAATACGTCCATGAAGTATTTCCTGAACACATTAGAACATCATTCGGTCTTCAAGACTTTAGAGGTATTCCTTTGAAGTCTTAGAGGTATTGTTGAGTGGTTTGATCAATGAGTACCTCCCTTGACTGTGTTAGGGAGCATTGTGCATGGGGAGGGATATATATGTTTTAATACTATTATCTGTCACACAAAATATGTGAGATGATTTTAGAGAATGTTGTACATATATTATAAAATAATTGTTATAGAATTTTGTTAGTAATGAGTTCATCATAAGAAACAACAATTATAAATTACACACACATATTCATTATATTTATTCAGTTCAAGTAATGAGAAATAAATAAAAATAAATAAATAAAAATTTTGGAGGAATATTGTAGAATAGAAGTTGATATAGAATATGTCTTTTTCTTTGTCCTTAATTTTAAAATAATATACACATCCCAAACACTCACGGTCAATCACGGCCTTTACAAAACTCACAAGTCCACAACATTCAACCTTAACATCAAAATCATAATTATCGTTGTCACTCAATACAAAATGCAAACCCAATTCCTTGATTGTAGCCAACTCATACAAGGTAGGAATAAATTGGACAACAATGTTAGAGCTAGGTAGGTGTTGTCGAAAGATTGAATATAAATGACATCATTTTTTTTCCATGTGTATTTGACATGGGATGACATGAAGGGTTATGGGTAGATATATATATATAATAGTAAAAGTGCAAGAGGTGAAAATTGTGAATTGAAATGCAAAGAAGTTTGATTAGAAAAGTCTTAGTATATTGAACCTAATGAAACAAAAAGTCAATATTTAAGTTGTTTTTATCTCTAATGTGGCACTTGTGAATATATATTTCAATTCTCTTTGCAAATAATGCTCTAATTAGCAGAACATCATGCTTTCCCACATGAGTTCTCTACTAGTCGCTAATCCATGCGATGCACAGGAAAGCTATTAAATATAAAATTCAAAAAATAATGTCATGCACTTGACAAGTTGTCAAATTAAACAATGTTAATGACACATTCTATTTTACATGTTGCTAAGATAGAAAGTTGTGATTGGAGAAATAATATTGTCAAGGACACATTCTTATGCACCAATCACAAGTTCAAAAGTTTTATATTCCTAAACTTATTGATTAATGGTGTCTATTGCAGCAACTATGCTCCAAAGGAAAATAGATAAAAGACAACTCATCCTCATGTTCTCCAAAACAAAAATCACATACAATACTTGATTATATCATCATCGATGGCTTCCTTTTGGTCAATTTTAACACTGTTCATGATCTTTATGTCCTAGCATTCATCATTAGCCTTAGCATTCTTCAAAGTTCTCTAAATAGTTATCATTCCATGTTTTTCAAGCCTAGTTAGAAATTGTGCCAAGACTTATCATTCAAAGTTCAATTAAACGTTTCACCCTAACCCACATCATTAAATCCACCTATTTTCTTCTCCACACCCAAACCTACAATCAGTTATTGACCCAAAACATTTGTTGCAGAATTGATGAGAATGCAAAATGTCATATTTTTCTCCCTTAATGTTTAGTCTTCTACAATTATTTTGAGCATAAATGCATTATTCTTATATTTTGATTTAGGATGCAAATGGAGGCGTTAAGTGCAAAACGAAGCTAATTGGGCAATTCTGGACAGTTTCGACATCGCTTCGTAATCTGGGCATAACTCTCTCATCCGAGCTCCAATTGAGATGATTCAAGATGTTATGGAATGCCAAGAAAAAGCTCTACAATTTTCATGTTTTGAGTTTTGAGAGATACTTGATGCATCAAGGTCGAAATCTGTCTTGAATTTGTTGTACCTGCATTACTGACATTCTGGAACATTCCTTAGCCTGCAATTCTAATACGCGGATCTGACGCAGTTTATTTTCATAAGTTTTTCCAAATCTGGTGCACAAAAATTCTAGCTAATAACACCACTTTCCTAGATATATTAGGACTTTATTTTATTTTTAATATTTTCCTTAATTAGTTAGATTTGGGTATTATTATTTAGAATATTTTTAGGAGATTTTGTAGCCTTCTAAAAGGGCGAATTAACATGTAAAAGGGGAAGGAAAAATCAAACTTCAGACGTCTCTCTCTCCCCTCTTCTCTAATTTTCTCATTTGAGTTTTCATCATGGCCCGGCTTGGCTAATCTTTTATACTTGGTTGAAGGAAACAGAAGCCTCGGAATCAATAAAATTGTGAAATCTAATTTGTTTTTATTTTTATTTTTATTATTGTTCAATTTATGCTTTGAATATCGGATGTTCTTCTGTGCCTATTTCATGGTTGTCTTATTTAATTTCTAGGAGGCCTACTAGTTTATTATTCATTGCAATCTACTACTAGGTTAGATATCAACTCTGTAATTATTTGATTTCTCTAATTTGTGAAGCAACCAAGATTTAATGATTTGCTACTCAAGAATTATTAGATCTTAGGAAGAATGCTCGACTAAATTAAATGCAACCGCTTGTGCTTGTGTTTTTAGCTTCATCGATCTCTCTAATTCTTAAGGTTGCTACTAGATTAAACCTTTAGCGCTTGTCTTGGGTTGTTCAGTAGTTAGGGTTTATTAGATTGCTTGTTTTCTAATTAACTGCGACCATGGACGGAGCTGTTATTGGACTAGGGGGGGCAATGGCCCCCCCTAATTTTTTTTTTTTAAATATTACTATATTAATAGGTACTAATTTTAGCAATTTTGTTCAATAAAATTACACTTTGCCCCCTCTTAATAATGCCATCAATTCTTTTGAGAGTAATGTTATAGCCACAAACGTTTTTACAACGTTTATACAAACTATTGAGGTAGCAAATTCTTATTGGTTCATACACTTGCATCACTTTTTACTTATCAATAACTACTCACCACATTAGCAATTTGTAAAAATTTTGTAGTTTTAGCATTTTTCACCTTTTAAAGGACATAAAAAATTAATAGATTAAATCTAAAACAAAATATACAAGCCCAAAAAAATTAGCCCAACAACAAAAATTACCAATAATAAAACTAAAAAAATTAAGCCCAATCAATTTATTTTACCCAAAACAAACAACTTGGCCATTAAAAAATTTTAAACAAAAATCCTTAGTAGTAAAACAGTAGACTCAAAGGCCAGAGCCGCTGTACATAGCTAGCATCAGAGTTGCTCCCCCTAACTCTAAATCCTGGTTTCGTCCCTGACTGCGACTAAGGAGAAATAGGAAAATAGTTCCAATGGTGAATATTCAAAGTGTGAACTGATATATACTTGCATCGATGATTAGTTGTAAAATTCCGATGGTGGATGTTGACTTAGACCAAGGTTTGTTCTTTTGATTGATTTTGATATTTAAATTTGAATTGTTCCTTAGTTGTTTTTCTTAAAATTGTTTTCGTTATACTCAAATCCCCCCCCCCCTCCCTGTTCACGTAGCATAAAACTAGGCTAGACACCATAAAACTAGAATTTTAAGAATTTGTCTTAAAATTCTGAAACTTAAGAACAAAATCACCATATATAACGGAATATAAATGCATTTGGCTTACTCATTCTCTTTTGAATAATTAAGACCTTAAGGGATTGGACAGAGTCTACAAATTAGGCTTAAATATATTTATTATGCAATACCCTACTTAGATTTGGCTTACATGATAATTAGTTAGCAACATCCTAGTTAGAAAATAGAAATAAGTCAGATAACCACTGGATATCATTGAAATCGTGACAATTCTAAACCAATCAATTAAATAGCTATACGAATTAATTATGGAAAAAATCAAATACAAAACACAACCACAACAGAATTATAACCAAAAAAAAAAAAAAAAGTGGAAAATTTTAGAAAGCCAAAAAGTAGAACAAAGAGTAGAATCACTCACTCACCAAAATCAGGAGTAGAATACACGTTATAGTAGTAAGTTACGAAACAACAAATAAACAAACTATATATATATATATAGGGTTGGGTTCAAGTTACACCTAGTGTAACTCTAAGTAATGTTACACCACCCAATAACTTGTTATAGAATTCATATTTTGAAAATCTCACTGTTGAATTACATGTTCTATATGTTCTTAACAATCATGCCAATTTTCATGTAAATTGGATGTTATTTACCATTGATCTATTAACTCATATCTTATGCATTATTTTAAACAACAAAAACTTGAATTTAAAAAATTGATTAATGACATGGTTATTAATCTTTGATCACCTTCAAATTTTGCAAGTATGGAGAATATACAAATATAATGTAATCTAACAGTAGATTTGTCAAAATTTGCATCAATTTAAAAAATATTGAGTGGTGTAACATTGCTTAGAGTTACATCAGGTGTAACTTGAACTCAACCCATATATATATATATATATATAACACAAAATTTTGTAAACCTAACCCAATTTGTCTTGTTTTCACTTTTAAGCCAATGGTTGGGCTAGACCCAATTTGGATCATTTTTTCGATGTAGCACATCTATGATTCCAAAGCCGTGTTCGGGAATGGAGGAGCTACTACAGTTAACGATGTAAAGGAGTTTGGGTAGTTTAATCCGTCCAAAAAGAGATTGAATCTCATAGTGCTAGTTAGAGTTTGAAACTCTTCAAGCAAAGCTATTTGTGCAAATGGGGGGAAGCATAGTTTTAAAAACTGGAACAATCAAAGAACCGGAAGAGGGAGTGGTTTTTGGTTTTTTGGTTCACTCGTGATAGGGCAAATATGTATTGACCCCTTGCAAATTAGTTAATTATCCAAGTTAATTAATTAAGTCAATTTAACATGCAAAGCGTGGTAGCAAAAACAAATCACTGAATAACTAAATACAGCGAAAATTAAATTTGACACGAGTGATTTGTTTACAAATAGGAAAAACCACCGAGGCAAAACCCCGCTAGATGATTTTAAGGTCATCACTTTCAAGCTAGAATCTAATATTATCAATCATAAGCGGTTACAAGTATAAGGAATCTTACCAAACCCTTTAGTCTATCCCGAAATACCAACCTATAGTTGAACCCTTACCCCAATACCCAACTGGACTTGTATTGTAGCAGCAATCTTTCCGTTCAATGCACGAATTCCAGTACGTGACTAACTAATGTACACGAATCCCAGTACGTGACTAACTCCTTTGCACGAATCCTAATACATGACTAACTCCATAGCAACCCTTTGATTGATGTAGTTGATTTGCAATAGCTTCACATAGAAACACCAATAAAATCTTCAATGATGGAGTGAGAGACTTTGCTTAGTTACAAAACCTAAAGGCGTACAAGAAACGCGGTAAGAACTCTTTCTTCTATAGGAGGAGGCTAGGGTTTCAAAAAGAAAACCTTATGAAGCTCTTTAGGATTAGGTTTTTCTTTTCCACCTCCTTGTTTAAATAGGAGCTCAATGGGCTCTCTTATTTCAAATAGGTGTATACAAACCTTGAGATTTCCTAGTCCAATAAGGATTATACAAACTCATAAATAAATAGCCTTTTAGAATAAAAATGTTGCTGATTATAGTCTGAATCCCGTAAGCTCGATAGATAGAGACATGTGTTGAGCTTTAATGAATCTCAACAGATCGAGCTTTAACGAATCTCAACAGATCGAGCTTCGTCGAGTAGGTATCAAGACTTGCATATTGCACTTTTCTTGAGCAGTTCTTGAGTAATCTTCATGTCTTCAATGTAACCACTTGCAATGATCATCTTGAATCTACTTAGATTTACCCAAATACAAGTAAAGTGCGTTTTTTTAAAGGATATGCCAATTACATAAAAATATGTCATTTGTATGTTTTTAGACACCTTAAAACACAAGTTGTTTAACCTAGTTATTTAGCCAAGTGATTACTTAGATAAATTATTCAGATCTAGGTTAACACAAGAAAATCATATCATGTAAATAATGTGGAAATATAAAAAACACGTGATATGATAACCCAGGAAAACCAAATTGATAAAAAACCTGAGGATGATTTAACCTAACTATTCTCAAGGTAAAACAGATCCACTATGAAAGAATTGAAGTTTGTACAATAGAACTTAGACTACTATCATCCTATTGCTGTCTCGAGTAGAAAACTTACTACCACGACCATGTGATAGTTTCGAGTCCATAGACTACTTCTTTCTTTGATCAACTGCAACCACAAGTTCACCTACTTGTGACTTTGAGACTCCACTTAAAGGTTTTGGATCTTCTTTAAGTTCTTTGTGCAGACTGAAGTGATCACCAAGTTCTTGACATGAATCTTGATATTGATAATCCTAAGTGTGTATGAAGGTAAACACCTCTAGATCTCACAAGAGATTCAACACACAGCACATCAAAAGACTTTTAAACGTAGATAGGGTTTTTTCTTTTATACTTGGAGTAAAACATAAAACCCTACACGTCATATGGGCTTAGGCTGAATTGGAAATTCTGCAGAAAAATAAATCTGCACGAGATTCAATCGATCAAGTCTAATTTTCGATTGATCGAGCCTTGCAGATTTAGGCTAATAAATTCTGCAATAACTCGATTCCAATTTTACAAATAAACACACTTTGAGCAACCTAAACCTAAATTTTATGTTTTGATCTTGGTTTGCCAACACATTACAAATTGTAGTTCTAATACATTTAGTTCCTATAGTCTTAGAACCTAACATCCCTTACAAATCGGAGTTACACCGATGGTTGAACCGATGATATTATAAATAATTAATTAATAATTTTAAAATAATAAAGAATATATATTTTAAGTTTTTTAACTAAAAATATTCAGTTAATAATATATTAAAAAATTTTAAAAATAATGTGACTTTAGTTTCCATTTATTAAATTTAGCAAATAAAAATAACAAAACGCACATCCCATATAAAAAAAATTTATAACTATTAAATATCAAATCAACAATATATAATATATATTTAATACGTATCTATATATACTGACATGACCACCTTTTTTTTTTCTTTTTCTTTTTTTACCCTTCCCTTCCTTTTAATGAGCTTTAGAGCATTCCCATCATATGTGCTATACCAAATGCCATTTTACCAATCAAAACCTACTTTATCAATTTTAGTACATCATTTTACAATATGCTATATATCAGATATTCTATTTTAACATTACACTACCTTAAAATAATAATTGAAAAAACCCAACTATTGTACCGTAGCAGTAAAAATTGTACCGTAGCAATTTTACAGTACAATTCTACTAGTACAAATTGTTATTTAATTTGAAACACCTCATGCTACAGTACAATTGTTATTTAATAGATAATTAAAAAATTGTTATTTAATTATACAACATGCTATAGTACAATTCTATCAATACAATTGTACTATAGCAAGTTTGCTAAAAATGCTAAAACTTTTAGCATATGAAACACCTCATGAATCTTCTTTTTTGGTGTTTGGTATGCCAAATGCCAAATATTTGACATTTGACACACTTGATGGGAATGCCCTCACTTTGCTTATTTCAAGAAGTTGTAATGTGGCTCTAGGAGGGAGACATCAGGCAAGACATAATTTTTTTTTTTTTTTTTTTAGGCCCATTCTCCTTTATTAATACTTCACCTACAATCTCACTCTTTCAGTCTCAAAGTATTTTTGCTACAAAATAAAAAATTTTAGGAAGTTGATGCTGTCAAGGTAATTCACCTAAAAGATTCACATTTTAATCTTTAGTTCTTTAGGCTGGATTTGACGGAAAACAATGCAACTTTTTGCTGCAAAATGCATACATCTGAACAGTATTCTGAATCTTGTACCTGATTTGCTTGATTACTCATGTTTGTGTTTTCCATGGGGGAAACAATGGAGAGGTTGAGAGAGTTGAGAGATTTGAAGAAGAAGAAGAATGAGATGAGATTCGAGTTTTGTTTAATTTAGTTCACAATTTCAAAATTGTGGAATGACGGAGAGGCTGAGAGAGTTGAGACTTGAGAGAGATGAAGAAGAAGATGATGAGATTCGGGTTTTGTTTTGTTTAGTTCACAGTTTCAGAATTGTGAGGGGAGGAAGAGGGTAATTTTATCAGGTTTTGTATTTGGGAAAGAGAGATTTTTTTTTTTTTTTTAATTTTTTTTAATTGCTGATTTAGAAAATAGTGGGAGTAGCAAAGCCTAGCTACATGGCAAGCTCTAAAGAAGTCAACAAAAAGTCAAAGGTTTCGATTTTATAGTATATATATATATAAAATATTGATTGTTGTTTTTGATAGTCTAACTGTGAGCTGTGCTACTTCATCTCAAAACTAATTAATGATAAGGAAGACACGCCCAAGTATTTTATGAAATTAGATATCATGCTCCACAGGCTTGTTTGTTGAATTGTGGTCTCCCACCACCATCACAATGATGCTCCCGCATTTCAAACCCATGTCTTTGACTCTAATACCACTTGTTGGACTATGAGTTATGTCACTCAAACTCAAAACCAATTGGTAATAAGAAAGACATACTCAAGTATCTTATGGGATTCGACATCACACCCCCTAGACCTGTTTTCAAAGCGGTCATAGGGAGCTAAATTGTAGTTCTCAACAATGTGATATATGATTTAAATTTATGGCTTCCATTTTTTGATAAGCTTTCTTAATCATCAAGTTATGAAATCAATTGGTTTTTTATATAGTCAGGATTTTTGAACCCTAATAATTTATTCTACAACAATTTGCTTTACTTGATGAGTTAACTGCAAGCCATTGTCCATTTAACTGTTTTTACTTGTGGATGCTTGTGAAAGGAGATTACAATTACAATTGAAAAGCAAGCTGGCTCCCCTCGCTCCAGCTTCTTGTACGTTGTTTGATGAATGATGACCACAATTGCACGTAGCATATCTCATGTTCATTTTTCAAGACCACTCAAATTGACATATATATACATCTTTTCCAAGTTTGACAATTCCTATTGTGTTGTCCATAAGATTAGTCGCCGGCAAGTACACATTTCGTACTAGATATCTTACAGTAATATTATATCATTGACTTTGTTCTCAAGTTATTACGTATGAACTAAAGATATCTTTAGTTTTCGTCTTTTTCTTTTATTAGGGTTTTTGGAATGTTAATGAATAATAATGAAGCATAGCCACTTTAGCTATACGATTTTCTATTGTATTTTATAAACAAGCTGAGATTGATTTGGTCAAAGAAAAATCCTTCAGCGGCCAGCAGGTAAACGAAGATAAACTTACGAATTTTCTGCCAGTCATCGATATTGTTGGGTTGAAATATCGCTTATCTTTTGTAATCTCTCATGTGAATTCACTCGAATGTCAAAGCTTATGACCTTATATATATGAACGGAGTACGGTCAGTGATCACATTTTTCTTCTTTCATTATAATTTTTAATCTTTGAACGACAATATTATTTTCTTGAATTTTCCTTGAGCAAACTGATCTGATCAGTGACGTCTAAGGGCAGCTTAATTTTCTTTGAAACCATATCCAAAAAGGATAAACAAATAATAATAATAAAACCCAATGCATGAAATTGAGAAAGTCAAAAATGATCAACCACAAGCTATCGTATTCAGCACCAAAAAAAAAAAAAAAAAACCCACAAGCTATCATAATGATACTCTATAAATAAGTCATCTATTCGCCATAGCAGCAATACATCACAAATTGAAACATTAACACCATAAGAGAGTAAAGGAAAACGAAAACAATGGCATCAGAGTGTGACGGTAAAGAACATGAACATTTTTTCTAAAGTTGTAAATATGTGCCAGTTACATATTATATTGTCTATTTGTCTTTGATCTAATATAATTTGTTTTTTATTTTATTTTTGGCCAACTTCTATGAGTAGGTAAAAATTCATGGCCGGAGCTTGTGGGAGTGCAAGGGACGGTGGCTGAGGCAACAATTGAACGAGAGAATCCTTCTGTTGATGCTATAATCGTTGAAGAAGGATCGGTTGTCCCACAGGACTTCCGCTGTGACAGGGTTTGGGTTTGGGTTGATAAAAATGGCATTGTTACTAGGGTCCCCGTTATTGGTTAGGACTCAAAGAGCTTGCACATAAGGGCTACAGCCTACTATTATTCTCCAAGAAATGTTATTATTAAACTATGAATTCCTACTAAAATGAAATAAAAAGTTCCCATTCCGCATGCATTATATATATATGAAACCAAATATATAGGAGTTCATAGTCTTTGCGCATTTGTATTGTTTATGAAGCTAATTAATAAGACTTGCTCTATAAAGTTGATGATAATTTTCATGTTTTTGGACTTTGCTCGAATCTCCTATATGCCCTTTACTCTCTTTTCTTTTTTGGGATGACAAAGGCCGGAAAAAGTGAATATGGACGAATAAAACGAAGTTAAGATGTCACAATTATGAGCGAAAACATGTAACCTTTATCATTGACATAAACAATTATCCATTAATTAGCTTGCAATTCATCCTGTAATATGCTACTTCATTTTAGAAAAATGCTGGCCTCTATACTGATTGTATTGGCCTTTGCCATTTGGTCGTAATCGCCTATTGTACAACATATTATATTATAACAGTGAAAAATGTCCCTTTGAGTTTGAAAATTAATATAAAGATTTTAAATTCAATAAAGACTTCGTGTAATACCTCTTTTTTATACCTTCCAATGCCAAAGTGCCATGTCAGCTTTTAACAAATTAATAAATATGATTTACCACACATAATTATTTCTCTTAATACCCAATTTTAGAAACGTTTGGAACTTGAAAGTTGAAACCCAATCCTCCTTCCTACCACCCCTAAATCTCCAACCCAACATAATTTTCACCAGAGTTGGCACTGGAATCTAGAGAATAATCGGACTCTCTCTCCCTCTCTCTGTGGTTGTCTATTCGAACTTGGAAATCAAAAGAGGATGGTGGTTTAAATCATCCATGGTGGACGATTAGGTCTGGTTTGGGGTTATTGACTTGTTGTGGTCCTAGGTTGAGTAAGGAAGAGGGAGAGTAGCAAAGAGAGAAAGAGAGTGACTTTGATTTATTTTCCAAATTCTGGCAATAGCTCCGGCGATGTCTATGGTGGGTTGGAGGCAGTGGTACTTAGCATGTGTTTTAATTTTATCGGAGTTGATTTTCTAAAATAGGAAATTATTGAGGAAGAATTTTGTGAGATAGACTTTAATCATTACTTTGTGAAACTTTGTAAAAATATGATGTGGTATGTTGGTATTGAAGGGTGGTTTATACTGCATCCTTATCAAATTTGGACTCTAATATGAAATTTTTCATTATTAACTTTTTGTTATAATTATTTCATTATGTGTTATAACTCTTTTTAATGAATTTCTTGCTTATTTATGAGTTTTTCGCTTAAATTTTCTGTTACATTTTTTTTATATATATAATACTAGCTAGGGTTGTCCAGTAGTTCACTGACTCGCCCAAACCGACCGGGTCCAACTAACCCGAAGCCCAACGGGTGGACCCAAAACCCATGGTCGGTCGGATTCGGGTCTGCCTCTTACAAAAACCGATGATTCAGGTCGAGTAGCGGGTTAAGGAATTAAAAACCCGTATTACCTGACCCGACCAATGGTTTCAAATTATTAAAAAAAAAAAAATCGGTAATTTCAAGGAGAACACATGAAGAGAGAAGATTGATTGGACTTAAAGCACTGAGTTGTTTAGTGTTACACGCAAAGTTTCAAATCAAAAGCACTGAGTTGCTAAGAGTGATTGGACTAAAGAACTAAACCTACACAGTTACACGCAAAAGAAAATCAAAGAAAATCAACCAAATCTCTCATCTGAAGATTTAGAACAGCTAACCTTCAAATCAAAATCAGAGATTCAGATTTCCACTTCCCCCAAGCCATGGTCATGATGAGTCCTTACTCCTTACTCCACTTAGCCAGTTACCCTCCTTCAGCCTCAAGACCTCAACCCTCATCTCTCTCTCTTATAAATCAATCTTCTGATTCTTCTCTCCGTTCTCTCTGCTCTCTAGTCTCTCTAGTCTCAAGGGCTAATTTCAACATCTTTCTTTTTTATTTTGAAACACTTCACTCTAAGTCTCCGCCTCACACCTCAAGGGCTGATTTCAAACACCTCACACCACACCTGACACCGCCACCACCTCACACTACACCTGATTCCGCCGCTTCACTCTCTTTCCACCATGGGTCTTCTCAGCCTCTCAGTCTCGGCTTCTTAGTCTCAGATCAGGTAAATTTTCTTGCTTTTTCATCCTTCTTTTTTTTTTTAATTTGTGATATGGGTTTATCATCTTGTTCAAATCATTTAAACTTAAAGATTAGGGACCAAAACTGACCAAGAGATTGGATTCAAATATGAAACCCAAATTTTTTTTTATTTGATTTGTTGGGTCAAAGACTTGATTTATCACTTTTCAAAGATGAACCCCTAATTTGAGTATACTCGTTTGTGTTATCATTTTTCGAAGACTTGAGTTATCACTTTTCTGAGTGTGCTTTATGTTTATTTTTGTGTTTACTCTTTACAGACAGACATTATAGTTAGTTTGATTCATTATTTTAGTGTGCTTTGAGTGTGCTTTGTATCTACCCTGTTTTATTCCTTATTTTGGTTTTTTTCTATGATCAATATACTTGTATCTTCACTGTATTTAAAAAAAGAAAAAAAGAAAAAGAAAAAGATGAACCCCTAATTTAAAAAGATAAAATCCAAACACATTTTGATTGTATTTTATTGCTCATTTGTTTGATTCATTTTGCTTTCCTAACTTAAAAAATTGAAATCCTAATTTTAAACAATAGTTGAAAGTTGTTCAAGTAGCTACTCTTTTTGCTTCCTTTTCAAGATTGAATCCCTAACAGCTAAGAGTTCTCTGAGGTATCATTTCTCTTCTGTTGTTTCTCTTTTAACTTCTTGTAATTATTTGTTTGTTACTTTTGTCATTATTTTTGTTGTCGCTTTGACCTGTTGTTATTGTTGTTGTTGTGTCACTTGTGTGTTCTTGTTATTGTATTAGTAGTATCATTGTTATGGTATTTTGCTAATACTTAAATTTGATGTCTTTAGGTTATGGAACCCTCTAGTGATGCACTCCCTTCCCAAACAACACCCTCTGCCAAAGTTGAACCTGCTGCCACTCCAACTAATGTTAAGGCACTTCCACCTAAACCTAATGGTAAAGCCAAGGTGAGTGAGATAGCTGCTGATCGTGGTAATAATAGGAAAAAGTCTACTGCTTGGGATCATTTTGAAAAAATAAAGATTAGTGAGGGTCAATTTAAGGCTGTTTGCCATTATTGCCCAAAACCTTATTGTGCTAATAGTAAGGGACATGGTACTACTAATTTATTGAATCATGTGCCAAACTGTGTTAAGAACCCTAATAGAGATGCACTTAAAGGGCAACAAACCTTAGCATTTGAACCCAAAATGAATGGGGGTTTCATCTTGTACCAACAGCCTTTACTGTTGAGGCTTCTAGGAAGGCACTCGCTGAAATGATTATAATAGATGAGTTGCCTTTTAGGTTTGTTGAAGGGTATGGGTTTCAAAGATATTTAACAACCTTACAACCTAAGTTGCGAATTAGGCATATCCCATCTCGTCAAACTGTGGCTAGGAATGTGATTGGCATTTATGGTGTTGAGAGAGAGAAACTAAGGGAAGCCTTGAAAGGTCGTAGGGTGTGTCTTACTACGGACACATGGACTAGTATTCAAAATCTGAATTATATGTCCCTCACATGTCATTTTATTGATGATGATTGGAACTTGCATAAGAGAATTCTGAATTTTTGTCAAGTTGAAGACCATAAGGGGGAGACTATATGTAGAAAGATTGAGATGTGTTTGCGTGAGTGGGGTGTTGATGGCATATTCACCTTGACAGTGGATAATGATTCCTCTAATGGTGCTACCATTAAATTTTTACAAACAGTAACTAAAGATTGGAAAGGGACTATTTTAGAACATGAGTTCTTACACATGAGGTGTTGTGCACATATCCTAAATCTGATTGTGGGAGATGGTTTGAAAGAAATTGATGCGTCCATTACTAGGGTGCATGAAGCGGTGAGGTATGTGAAGTCCTCACCAAATAGAAATCAAACTTTTAGGAGTTTTGTGGAGAGATTAGGTATTGAATCCAAGTGTTTACTAAGTCTAGATGTACCTACTAGGTGGAACTCTACCTATCTCATGTTAGATACCGCTGAAAAATTTGAGAAAGTGTTCCTAAGAATGGACTTTGAGGATGATAGCTATTCTTCATACTTTTTGAACAAGGAAAATAGTGATGGTTTAGGATCTCCTTGTGAGGTTGATTTTCAAAATTGTAGGACATTTGTGGGTTTCTTGAAACTTTTTTACAATGCAACAAGAAAGTTCTCCAATTCTTTATATGTTACTTCAAATACCTTCTTTGATGAGATGTTTGTAATTCAAGAGAATATTGCTCATTTAATTAAATCTCAAAATCATCTCTTGAAAAACATGGCAACTAAAATGGAAGCTAAATTTGAAAAGTACTAGGGGAAAGGGGATAAAATTAATCAGCTTTTGTATATGGCTATGGTTCTTGATCCAAGAAAGAAAATGAGGTTTTTGAAGTTTTCTTTTTCTGAAAT
The DNA here is from genome assembly GCA_019022515.1 of Quercus aquifolioides. NCBI lineage: Eukaryota > Viridiplantae > Streptophyta > Magnoliopsida > Fagales > Fagaceae > Quercus > Quercus aquifolioides. The sequence continues at coordinate 16,881,972 of CM032334.1, read as the reverse complement.
TTATAGGGATGAAGTGGCTGATGAGGTGGTTGATTTGGTGAGGAAGACCATGGATAGGTTGTATGATTATTACTCTAGGGTTGATTCACCAAATGTGGTAGTACCAAGTGAGAGTGAGAGGACACATATAGAAGGTGATACAATTGGTTGTAGTGATCCATATGCGATGGTTAATTCACGATATGAGTGTTTCTTAGAGGCTGAGAAGTCTATAGGGTGTAGCAATGAGATTGAAAAATATTTGGCTAAAAATTGTGAGAGTAAAAGGGATGTGAAATTTGAGATTTTTGGGTGGTGGAAAGCCAATTCAGATAGGTACCAAGTGTTGCCCAAAATGGCCAGGGTGTGCTGGCTGTAACTATTTCTAGGGTTGCTTCTGAATCGACATTTAGTACTAGATGGCACATACTTGATCCATTTCTAAGTACACTCTCTCCTCTCATGGTTCAAAATCTTGTTTGTGCTCAAAACTGGCTGCAAACCCATGTCCCAATTTCTTTTCGCAAGTCAAAGGATGAGATTGAGGACTTGGAGGATGAATTTCATGACTTAGGTAATATGTTTAACTTCCAAACTTCTTATCTATTAAGTGTTATTAAATGTGTCATATACTTGAGCAAAATTTAATCTATTGCCTTAATTTTTTCTTTTCTAGTTTTGAATCAAGCAACAACAACAAGTTCTAGTTCCCGCTCAAGCAAAGGTGGTACCCGTACCACAATTAGTATTGGTGAATGATTACGGGTATGTTTCTGCCCTTGTAATTTTTGTTGATATTGGTTACTTCCCTTTTGGTTATTCTATAGCTTTTGTTCTTTGTCTTTATATATTATTGATAAATATTTTTTCCCCTTTATTGTAGGAGGAAGAAAGGTTGCATTTTGTATAGGAAGCAGTTTTTTTGGATATATTTTGGAAGCTTTTTTGGACAGATGTGTAGCTTTTCTAACTATACATGAACTCTTGCTTATAGGAAGGAAAACTTAGCATCTATGTATGTAGGCTTTCCTTTCTATAAGTTATGGACTTGTTAACTATAGATAATAGAGTAGTTCTTTACCGCATTAGGAAAGCTATTTTTTTGGAAATACTTATAGTATTTCATAATTGTAACTAATTATATATACTGCTGGGAATATTGCCTACTGCTTTGGTAGTTTACTGCCTTACAGACTTGTGTAGTAACTGCCTTCTCTGCTGCCTCTATGGCTTACTATATATATATATATGGAATTATGAAGATGTAGTATTTGTAGTAATGCTTGCTGCTATGTGGTTCTAGAAATTTAATTGATGCGTGGAATGGTTGGTAGGTTTAATATGTGTTCAGATTGACTTTTATATGCCTGAGTTTTCTTGAGGTAGTTTTGAGGTACTGCCTAGGCCTTTAGGCTTAGGCAATTTGGAAAATATTTATTGTAATGTGTGGATGATTAACAGGTGGTAAAAAAATGCCCAGGTTTGATTAATGTGTGGATGATTAATATTTGTTCAGGTGGTAAAAAAATGGTATTGCGTTTTTATTTGTTTGATTAATGCCCAGGTTTTACATGCTATTGATGTTTAACAGGTGCCCAGGTTTTGCTTTGTATTTTTTTTGTTCGCAAATGTCAATACTCAATATGTGGGTTTTGGAAAGTATAAATTTGGATTGATATTGCTTCAAGTAGAGCTTGAAGGCCCGTTTTAAAGGGTACTAGCCTACTAGGAAATATTAATTTGGACAGATTCAAGCAGAGCTTGAAGGCCCATTTTAAAAGAAATGAAGTAAAAAAGAGGCCCAATCTGATATGACAAGATTCAAAAACTTTTAATTCCTTGTAATTTAGAAAGCCCAATAATTTTGGCCAAAAAGGCCCAAAAAAAATTAAATTCAAGAAAATTTACAAATTTGGCCCAATATGTGGTCCAAACCCGCCAAACCGTTGAATTCGACCTGCCCCAACCGATGACCCGACTCGGCGGTCCGACCTGTATTTCGGTAGAGTGCAGGTCAATTTTTCAGCGACCCGACCCAATCGAGTCGAGTGCGGGTTAGGCCCAAACCTAGGCCGACTCGACTCGTGGATAGCCCTAATACTAGTAACTAGGACTATGCAAAAAACCTACTTGACTTGCCAACCCATCTGACCCAAATTTGACCCATGCATGTCTATTGTTTAAGGCGGTGTAGGTCGGGTTGGGTGCTTTCAAAATAGTAGGTAAATTTGATTGACGGGTGAAGATGTTTCTAACCCACCAAAATTTGACCCATTCGCCTAGATTATATATATGTGTGTGTGTGTGGATAAAAAAGTATATTATCAATATTAAAAAAGATGAGGTGTCAACTTAACCATCATACAATATTTGCCTTATGTAACCCATTAAGATAGAAAGAATAATTACTAGGTTACATTACACACACATATACACAAAAACAAAATAAATAAATAAATAAACAAAAACAAAAACAAAATTGTACCGCTTGAAGAATTATGGGGCATAAAATAGTAAATAGGCTAAACTACAAATTGAACCCTCTAACTTTACTCAAAATTCAATTCAGTCCTATAACTTCACTTTCATTCAATTCAATACTCTAAATTTTAGTTTTATTCAACTTAGTGTTTTTGTCTAATTTCGTTAGAAGGGTTGCCATTAAGTGTCACAAAACGGTGTCATTTTGGTATTTTTTTTGCCTTTAAGTGCGTTGAGACCTTTCTCTCTTAGTCGAGAGAAAAGGTTCTGAAAATTCTCCTGGAATTTTACCTCTATTCAAAGTGATATTGCTAAAATTATAGTTTTCCACCTTAACAATTGTGATTTAAAAAAAAAAAAAAAAATTCATGTGCCTAGCATTACTAATATAATAGTTATGGTTTTGGTAATTAATATTGTGTCAAAAGGTTTTCTTCCCATGGACAAAGGAGTTGGAAAGTTAGAAGCATTGAAATAACAAGATAGAGACACCAAAGTTTGAAAGAATATGGAGAGAGAAAGGAGCTCTGAAGAAAGCGACGCTTTGGAGAGAAGTACCAAAAAGTTTAACGAGAACCACTGCATAAACGAAAACCACTCTGAAAATACTGGGAACAAGAAGAATGCCTTTAGGAGCTACAAGGACAAGCTGGTTGAGGATATCCTAGGTGCATACAAACAAGCTTTTGGTTTTGAAGCTAACATGGATGAGGAAGTAGAGTCAAATGTAGAGGAGCTTAACCTTTGTGAAGGAATGGTGGCAATATCCCTTTCGAAAGAAGAGAAGGCTAGAATTAGAGAACCTTGAAGGCAAGCCATCATTGTGAAGACATTTGGGAGGAAAAGGAGGTTTCTTGTTCCTATCATCTAGGTTGACGTCAATGTGGATGCCTATTGGGAGAATGGATTGCATTGATGTTGGCAATGATTTTTTTCTTATTAAGTTCGAACTCCAATCGAACCTTAAAGTGGTTTTGAAAGGGGGACCACAGTTTGTGGGTCAACATTTTTTAGCCATTAAGCAGTGGGAGCCTGAGTTCAAGGCTGATGAGGCCTCACTATCCTCTGTAGCTGTCTGGATTAGACTACCTGCTCTGCCCATCGAATTTTATGATCCTATCATTCTTAAGAAGATTGGGAGAGCCATTGGGCCAGTGCTGCGCATTGATTCTCACACACCTAATGGTGCTAAGGGCCGGTTTGCTAGGCTCTGTGTCTAGGTGAATATTGATAAGCCTTTAATTAACTCTGTGATGATTGGCAAAATGGTCCAACCAATCCAATATGAAAGCATAAACATGTTATGCTTTGTATGTGGCCGTTTAGGTCATTGAAAAGGGAACTGCCGTGCTTTGATTAGAAATTCAGCTTGTTCTAATATTAATACTCCTTCATCTAACACTCTGAAGAATCCCAGTTCTTCTGAATCCTTGGAGAACGACCGGCCTACCTTTTCCTTAAAGGATTTTGAATCAATCCCTCAAGAGAATGTCACGGAACTAGAAGCTTCTGCGTATGGGGAATGGATGGTTGTGAAGAGGAGAAAGAAACCCAATGGGAATGGGAAGAATGCTAAAAAAGGCTCTACTAGGGACGAAAAATGGAGGCAGGACTCATCATCTCTGATAAGAGATCCCCAAGAAATCCCTCTAGACACGATCCCTGACAGTCAAAAAGATATGAAAAGAAAGGCCCCTGTAGTGACAACTGCGTCTAAAGAGGGGAAAGATGGCTTGCATAAGGGTTCAAATTATTAGGACATGTGTGAATCATGTTAGGAACATATGTCAATGTAGAATTGGCTAATCTTTTGAAAAAACGCACTTTACTTGTAATTGAGTAGATCTAGGATATGTTTAATACTTCAAGGAACAAGGTTTCAAGTCCAAGTGTTAAAGCCATGCAAATCTGTCCAAGAATCAAGTGAAAAAATGCTGGATTTTAAAGCTCGACAGCTAGCTCGACAGATAGTATCTATCGAGGTTTAAAAGGCAGCTTTTGCCCGATGCTCGACAGCTGCTCGATAGATACCCTATCCATCAAGATTTATGAAAATTAGATTTTCAGTTCTGATTTTCATCCAATCTGTGTATACATGTTTGAGCTTTCTTTTCTCACAACCCTAAACATATATAAGGACTATAAGGGCTGTCACAGCTGATGAAAGTGAGTACAACTTGATGCAAAAGTTTTACACAAGCATATTGTGACCAGAGACATATGCCTTAGTTCATCTTTCTCCTCAAGAAGCTGCTGTGTTTGTACGCTGTAGGGTTTTGTAACCAAGGAGCTTTGTGATCTTCATCGTGTAGATGAACTGAAGAACTTTGTAGCCAATATCTTTCTCAAGTTGGTGTGTAAGCCACATACTGGGATCCGCGCATCGATTGGTTAGTCACGTACTAGGAGCCGTGCATTGAAAATGAGAGATTCTCACTACAGAACAAGTCCAATTGGATATTGGGGTAAGGGTTCAACTGTAGATTGGTATAAGGTACTGAGATTCCTTTACTTGTAACCGCTTGTTGTGATAATAGTGGATTCTCGGGAGTGGTGACCTTAAAATCACCCGGTGGGGTTTTGTCTTTGAGGTTTTCCCCATTCGTAAACAAATCACCATGTCAACTTTATTTTCCTCTGTATATTAACTCAGTTGGTGATTTGTTTGTACTACCACGCGTATTGCATGTTAATCAAATTAATTAATTAATTTGGCTAATTAATTGGTTAATTCATCACAAGGAGTCAATACATTCTTGGCCTATCACAAATCATGGGAAGGCTAGTTATAGTCACAATGCCTTGAAGGGTAAAAAAGGTTTTTCATATAGAGACTCTGGTAAAGCGCCTAAACCTAACCATAGGAAATCTAAAGTTAGTCATGTGGTTAACCCCACTACCTTGGGATGGGAAAAAAGTAGATGGCCCCCAAAATCCCTAGTTGCTTCTAATTCTATCTTCAATTTTGGTGCTGGGCCTTCTGGAAATGACGTCTCAAGATATGGAATGGGCAAACTTACTAAAGGGGAAAATAATCCTATTAGGAAAATCAATAATAGAAGGGATTCAAAAGGATCCGACGGAGATTATAGGGTGGTACAATGCTGAAGAAATGGAGGCATGGAAGAATATCTTCCCATTTATGGAGGTAAGTGCTCGTCTGGGTTTCCTTCCTCTGGAGGACGAAGTGTGGATCACCACACCAAATCCGTACTGGCATTTTCTGACGGATCAGCCAAAATTCCAACCCTTGATCTCCCAGCAACACGGGAATCAATTCTGGCAACCCCTTTGCAAAAAATCTCTGATTGCCTTGGAGGAAATCCATCTGGATCCGATGATTTCACAGAGGAAAATTCTGCTAGGGAGGCCAATCAAAATGGTTCTCATGCGGAATTTGTTCAGGGTGAAGCTCCTACAGTTCTCAGTCCCATCAATATCACCCACTCTGGATATTTGCAGCAATCAAGGCCTGATTGGAGTTCTAAAACATGCGGTGAATCTATTCCTAGGGATCATTCGGGAGAAGAGAGATCTAAAACAAGCATGGACTTCGAGGGAGATAGGGGAGGAGCCATCCCCAACATGTTTTGACGCCCGACCCTCTCCTAATCCCATTATGAATATTTTAATCTGGAATTGTAGAGGGGCTATGAAGCCCAGCTTCAAGAAGACAGTGATGGACCTTGTCGAATGGCACCAACCAGTCATTTTTGTAATCATAGAAACTCGGATTGATGGTCTGAGGGCTGACAATATCATCAGGAGACTTCCTTTCGATGGGGTGTACTCTACTGAAACTATTGGGTATGCAGGGGGTATCTAGCTTCTATGGCGCTCGGATTTTGTAGTGATGGACATTCTCTCGGCCACCGAACAAGAAATCCATGCTATTGTTCAGGTTATATCTCTTTCTCAATCTTGGCTTCTCAGTGCTATTTATGGTAGTCCTAATTTTAGAGAGCAATGTTTGTTATGGAATAACTTAAAAACCCTGTCGGAGAGACACAATCTTCCTTGGGCGGTGATGGGAGATTTTAATGATGTTGCTAAGGAATAGGAGAAATTTGGGGGGAATGGGTTTTGTAGTAGAAGGGTTAATGCATACAATGACTGCATGGATTTTTGCAACCTTTTTGATCTGGGGTTCTCTAGGCCTAAATTCACATGGACTAATTGTCGAGATATATCTGATCTGATCCAGCAAAGATTGGATAGAGTTTGGGTTAACTCAGATTGGAAACTATACTACCCTGAGGCTTTAGTATCCCACTTAGCGTGTATTAGCTCAGACTATTGCCCTCTTCTCTTTTCTCTGGATCCTAACCTTGGTCAAAGGGGGGTGCGTCCTTTTCGTTTCCAACCTATGTGGTTAAGCCATGATAGATTCCCTAGTATTGTGAAGGAAGCCTGGGAAGGGAACCAACACAATGTCTGTCATGTTGTTGATAGTTTCACTCAGAAGGCCAAGTCTTGAAATAAGGAGGTTTTTGGGAACATTTTTTGGAAGAAAGGAATTTGTCTACAAGGCTTATTGGGGCTGAGAAAGCTTTGGCCAATACACCCTCTCAAAGACTGATTGATATCCATAAGTTCCTTTTAGGAGAGATGAAAAAAATTCTTGCTTTGAAGGAAGAACATTGGGGGATGAAAGCTAGGATTAACTGGCTTATTCAAGGTGAGAGGAATACTACATTCTTCCACATCTATACTCTTAACAGAAGGAGCAATAATCGCATCTCTGGAATTAATGATCCTGATGGGAATTGGGTTTCGGATATAGAAAGAGTAAAAGAGATTTTCCTGGGTGGCTTTAAAAATCTTTACTCTTCTGATTAGGTCATGTGTGATAGAGACCTGAACCCTTCCCTTTCCTTTGGCAACACTCTCTCTAATTCTGAGGCCCTTAACCTTTCCTTACCTCCTTCGAATACTGAGATTTTGTTTGCTCTCAACTCTATGAAAGCCTTCAAAGCTCCTGGGCCTGACGGGCTTCGTGCTGGTTTCTCCTAGAGGTTTTGGATGGTGGTGGGGGAATCTGTGAAATTTGAAGTGAAGAGGATTTTTCAAACCAAAAAAGTCCCCCCTACTAAATAAAACCCTTATTGCTCTGATTCCTATGCAACTGGGGCCAAAATCAATTAGCCACTTTAGACCTATTAGCCTTTGCAACACCATATACAAAATCGGGTCCAAAATCCTTGTCCTCAAAGTGAAGCACCTTATGCCCAACCTTGTCTCCCCCTCCCAAACTGCCTTTGTAGTATGAAGAAGAGGAACAGATAATGTTATTGTGGCACAAGAACTTCTCTATTGGATGGAAAGGAAGAAAAGGATGGCAGGATACATGATCATCAAGATTGATCTTGAAAAGGCGACCGTATGGAATGGAGCTTCGTGAGGAATATGTTCTATAGTCTAAATTTCCATAATGATACAGTGGATTTGATCCTAAGCTACATATCCACTACTTCTGTTTCCCTGCTCTTTAATGGAGAACAACTTGAGGAATTCCAACCTTCAAGAGGTCTAAGGTAGAAGAATCCGATATCCCCATATATCTTTATTTTGTGCATGGAATTTCTTAGCTCATTGATTAGTAAGAAGTGTGAAGATGGAGATTGGTGTAAGGTGAAAGCCTTTAGGAATGTGCCTAGTTTCTCGCATATGTTCTTTGCAGATGTCCTTCTCTTATTCGCAAAAGCCACTCAAAAAAATTGTGAAGCTGTCTCGAATGTCCTGGAGGAATTCTGTTCCTTAACAAGTTAGAAAATTAGCAAAGAGAAATCCAAAGTCTTTTTTTCTCCTAATGTCTTGGAAGAAGAGAAGGTGGGCTTGGTTTAGCAATTGGGGATTAATGAGATAAATAGTTTGGGTAGATACCTTGGATTCCCCATCAGGCACAAAGGAAGAAATCGGAATGAGTTTCAATTTGTTGTTGACAGGGTTCAGGCGAAGTTGGCTGGGTGGAAAACAAATTGTCTTTCCCCAGCTGGCAGATTGGTCCTCCTCAAGGTAGTTGTTACCCCCATTGCTGAATACTACATGCAATGTTACAAATTGCCTATTAGAATTTATAATAGAATTGACAAGCTTTCTAGGGACTTCCTTTGGGGCTCTAATGAGGAAAAAAGAAGACTGCACCTGGTGTGATGGGATAAGGTGACTGCCTCTATTTGTCTTGGTGGGCTTGGCATCTTCCAAGCGAAGGCTCAAAACTCTGCCATCCTGGCTACGCTGTGTTGGAAAATTGCCTCGAGCCTGAATGCTGTCTGGGCTTAAATGCTCAGTAAAAAATTTCTGACTCCTGCCAGATTAAGTGTAAGGGGAAGGAGATATCCTGCTTCTCAAACTTGGATAGCCTGCAAGAATTTGGGGGGGGGGGGGGGGTGATCTTTAATAAAGGGCTAAAATGGTCTATATCTAATGGTGAGGATGTTAATGCTTGGGATGACTTTTGGCTTGCCTCTGGTCTCCTTAGGAAGCAAATCCAAGGCCCCCTAGCTGAAGGGGAAGGGAATTTATCTGTCCAAGACTTCCTTTCTGATGATGTTAATATCTCATTTGTTCTCCCTGATTTGATCATGCAGGAAATAAGAGGCATTGTTCTTGCTTCCAATCCTGCCCGTGAAGATATCCTTATTTGGGCTTTCTCAAAGGATGAAAGCTTCTCTCTAAGCTCGTCATACATGCTTGCTAAAGGCTTAAACCCTTTGATCCTGGCCACTTCAAAACTGTGGGTTTGGAAGGCAAAAACCATCCCTAGAATAAAATTCTTTCTGTGGCAATGCTACCACAATAGCATCCCAACAAAAGAAGTCCTGGGTTTAAGGGGTTTTAACCTCAATGATACCTGTGAGCTCTGTGGTTGAGACATTGAATCTATTATCCATGTCCTGTGTGACTGTGATGTTGCAAGGAAAGTTTGGAGGAAGTTGGGAATTAATGATGCGAACCAAGATTTCTTTGATGCCCCCCTTGTTGATTGGTTAAAAAAGAATTGTGAATCCTGTGATTCTCTTTTGCAACCTCAGATTCCCTGGAAGTTTGTTTTCCCTTAAGCAATTTGGCTGATTTGGCTTCACCGGAATAGTTTTATTTTCCGGACAGGGAGGATAGATCCCAATATCCATGTGCACTGTATCAAGAAAGGGGCTGAGTTTTTTGCTATTGTCCTTGGAAACACCAACAAACCTCCTAGAACCCAAATTCAAGTGAAATGGTCCAAGCCTAATCCAGGATGGGTGAAACTCAATACGGATGGGGCTGTCTTTGGGGACCCTAAGAAGGCTGAAGAAGGTGGGGTGCTGCGATGTAGCAATGGTGATTGGACTGCTGGGTTTGCTAGGAAGCTCAGAACCACGACTAGTACTATGGCATAACTCTGGGCCCTCAAGGATGGCCTCTCTCCGGCTTAACAACTAAACTTACAAAACATTAACATTGAACTTGATGCTGATGTACTTGTTCATTTACTTTCTGATCCCACCTCTGTTAACTTCATGCTTGGACCTTTCTTGAATGACTGCAGGACCCTGATCAGATCCCTTCCTAGCTGCTCTGTGACCCACATCTTCAGGGAAGCGAGCAGATGTGCAGATAGGCTGGCCAAGATGGGAGCAGATCTAACTACTGACTTCCAAATTTTGTATGAACTACCGCCTGTGGTGGATAGTTTGCTAGCGTTTGATAAAGCTGAGCTCTTTTGTAATAGACTGGTTCTTGTTTAATGTTATTTAGACTATTTCACCAAAAAAAAAAAAAAAAGAGTTGGAAAGTTAAGTTGAGGATACAAGGTAAGGTTAGAGTTCTTTTAGAACAACTTTTTTTAGCTTTTTAAAAAAGTGGTAGTTTGAAAATTTTGTACCTAACAAAAGGAGAAGTTTAAAACAGCTACAGATAAAAAAAAATGTGGTATTTAATTGGAGAAAGTAAAAGGTAGGAAAGAGTCCGTTTGGTACAACTTAGGGAGCTTGAAAATTTTGTACATAGAAAAAAGTGAAATTTAAAAAATTGTTCTTGTTTCTCAAAAAAAAAAAAAAAATTGTTCTTCAAAAAAAATTGTGTTTTGAATTTAGTGTCCTTGGAAAAAATTAAAAGTATTTTTCTTTATTATTCAGTGTAACTATGTAACTACGTTTAACGTTTTTAAATTTAATTGGGGAACAAAATATGTGTAATGCCAGAACCCAAAAAAGAAAAGAAAGATATGAACAAAAAAGAAAAGTATTAAGGCATTTCATGATACTGTTTGCATCTTCTTCCTTTGCTTGAGCAAATATGAACAAATTATTTGCAAATCGGGGGTAATGGGTTCACTGTCTCATGTAAGTTTGATGCCCCTGAATCTGATGTCAACAACTTTTTCATTTGCCTCTAGCTTGACCCAACCCAATTAATTTATCCATGGATACCCAATTACCTTACCCAATTAGTATCCATACCTAATTGTTACCCAGTTTGTTTACCCATAGATATCCATACCCTACAAAACCCAATTTTTATAAAATCACCAAATATGCTCAAAAACCACTAAAAAAACCAAAATATCCTCAAAATCTCTAAAATGAGCAAAATGCCCATGAAACCTCTAAAATCACTAATTATGCTCAAAAACCACTAAAATGACCAAAATATCTCAAAATCTCTAAAATGAGCAAAATACCCACGAAATCTCTAAAATGACCAAAATACCCCCAAAATCACTAAATATGCTCAAAAACTACTTAAAATTACCAAAATATCTCATAAACCTAAAAAATGACCAAAATACCCCCGAAACCTAAAAAATGTCCAAAATACCCTTGAAACCCAAAAATTACCAAAATACCCCCTATACCTAAAAAATGACCAAAATACCCCCGAAACCTAAAATTTGACTGAAATACCCCCGAAACATAAAATTACCAAAATACCCCCCCAAACCTAAAAAATGACAAAAATACCTCCAAAACCTAGAAACTGACTGAAATACCTATGAAACTTAAAAATTACCAAAATACTCTCGAAACCTAAAAAATGACTGAAATAACCCCTAAACCTAAAAAATGACCAAAATATCCCCGAAACCTAAAAACTTACTAAAACACCCCTAATACTTAAATATTACCAAAATACCCCCGAAATCTAAAAATTAGCCGAAATACCCCGTAAACCTTAGAAATTACCAAAATACCCCCAAAACCTATAAAATGACCAAAATACCCCTGAAATCTATAAAATGATAAAAATGCCCCTAAAACCTATATGATGATAAAAATATACCATAAACCTAAAAAATGTTTGAAATATCCTCAAACCTATAAAATGACCAAAATACACCCTAAACCTGTAAAATGACCAAATACGCCCAAAACCTCTGAAATGACAAAAAATAACCCAAAACCTCTAAAATTACCAAAAATACCCCGAAACCTATAAATCAACCAAAATAGCCCTAAACCTCTAAAACAACCAAATACCCCCAGAAAATATCTAAAATGACCAAAACACCCTTGAAACCTTTAAAGTGACTAAAATACCCCTAAACCTGTAAGATGACCAAAATACATCTGTAACCTCTTAAATTACCAAAATAGAGATTTGAGGTATTTTGGATGTTTCGAGGGTATTTTTGTCAAGATTAAAGGTCCTAAGAATATTTCAGTCATTTTGTAGGTTTAGAGGGAATTTTGGTAATTTTTTAGGTTTTGGGGTTATTTGGTCATTTTTTAGATTCTAAGGGTATTTCAGTCATTTTTTAGATTATGGGGGCATTTTTGTCTTTTTTTTTAGGTTTTAGGGGTATTTCAAAAAAATTTATATTTTGGGGCTATTTCGGTAATTTTATAGGTTTCAGAGGTATTTTGGTAATTTCAAGGTTTCAGGGGTAATGTTTTATGTTTCAAGGGTATTTTGGTCATTTTTTAGGTTTTGGGGGTATTTCGGTTATTTTTTAAGCTTTGGTGGTATTTCGCTCATTTTTTAAGTTTTGGATTCTTTTGGTCATTTTTTAGGGTTGGGTGTATTTTTATCATCTTATAGGTTTTAGGGGCATTTTTGTCATTTTATAGGTTTCAGGGTATTTTAGTAATTTTATAGGTTTCAGGAGTATTTCAGTCATTTTTTAGATTTAGGGGGGGTATTTTGGTTATTTTATAGGTTTCGGGGATATTCTTGTCATTTTATATGTTTAGGTGGTATTTTGGTAATTTTAAGGTTTTGAGGTATTTCAAACATTTTTTAGGTTTAGAGGGTATTTTGGTCATTTTAAGTTTATGGGTGGGTATTTTGGTCATTTTTAGGTTTTAGGGGGTATTCCGGTAATTTTTTATGTTTTGGGGGGTATTTCGGCTATTTTTTAGGTTTTGAGGGTATTTTGGTAATTTTTAGGTTTCGGGGGTATTTTGGTCATTTTTTAGGTTTAGGGGTTATTTTGGTAATTTTCAGTTTTCGGGGGTATTTTGGTCATTTTTAGGTTTCAAGGGTATTTTGGTCATTTTTAGGTTTCAGGGGTATTTTGGTCATTTTTTAGGTTTCGTGGGTGTTTCGATCATTTTTTTAATGTTTCAGGGGGGTTTTTGGTAATTTTTAGGTTTTTGGGGTATTTTGGTAATTTTTAAGTTTTGGAGGTATTTTGGTCATTTTTTAGGTTTTAGTGGTCTTTCGGTCATTTTTTAGGTTTAGGGGTTATTTTGTTAATTTTTAGGTTTTTGTGGTCTTTTGGTCATTTTTTAAGTTTATGGGGTATTTTGGTAATTTTTAGTTTTCGGGGGTATTTTGGTCATTTTTTAGGTTTAGAGTGCATTTTGGCAATTTTAGAGGATTTTAGGAATAATTTGGTCATTTTCAAGTTTAGGGGCAATTTGGTAATTTTGATTATTGGGTAATTGGGTGGATTGAGGTTTATCCATAATAATTTGGTTGAGTTGGGTTTGAGTTAGATCTAATTAGTTAAATGGGTAATAATAGGTTAATGGGTAAATGGGTAATATCCAAACCCTACCCAAAATATTTGGATAATATCCAAACCCTACCCAATTACCTTCTACCCATTAAGAACTGCGTATTACCCAGAATAATTGGATCGGGTAGGGTTGGATATCCATTACCCAACGGGTATGGCCATCCCTACTGGTGGCCAAGGACAAAGCCTGCGTGGGACCACAAAAAAATTCTAAGGAAAAGAAATGGATAATAAAGAAAGGATGGTCAAGGATGGAAGGAGAGTGAAGATTTTGGGTTTATATAGAAATATTTGTTGGTTGAGAGATTGAGATCTATGGGGAACGGATAATGTTTTGGCGATGTTAACTAGACCAAGAATGAATGGATTGAAAAGGTTAAAGACTTGGGTATAGAATCTATAGATCTGTGGAAAGTTGTGTTTGGAAGGACCTAAAGCTATCAAAAAGGCAGACAGCACAGGTCAGGGAAAACTTGACTGAAAAGCAAGAGCTACCGAGAGCAACGAGCATTGATACAGGGAGAAGTACATAGATTGTTTTGAAAGCAACTCACGTGCAAGCATTCAAAAACAAGTCCCACATTGATTTTTTTTTTTTTTTTTTTTTTGGCTAGGTGATTGCGGGGGCTAGAACCCCTGAGCAACAGGTCATACAAGTACCTGGGTGCCAATAGGCTACTGAGGCCAATGGCAGTCCCACATTGATTTAGTATGAAGTTATAACTACTTATATATAATAAGCCGAAGACATTCTAATAACACGTGGAATAATAACGTGCCTATATTACAACTTTTTGTGCCGCCAATCACAAAAAAAAAAATTAAACATTCATTATTTAGTGATTGAAACTCGTGGGTTCTAGTTAGCTCAACTGGTAAAATTTCTAATGGTTGAATACGAGATTTGGGATTTAATCCCCTCAATCTCCGCCTACACCAAAAACTAATTGGTGTCTTGGTCTGATAACAAGGAGCGCTCATCAGGAGTAGACACCATAGGTTGAAACTCTCTAAAAAAAAAAAGTAAGATTTGTAGTAATTTTAACATTTTTCAAGATTATATGATAACAAGTGTTTAAAAAAAAAGGTTGTGTAACTCCAGCATTGTCCAATAAATATTATACCAACAAAATTTCAAACCAATTAAAAACCATAAACTTTTTGGGAAAATTCAATTATTGTGATGCTTTAATTTTTCTAAGCCAATAATCTACACAATAAATTGTCAAGATTACCCACTTAATTTTTCGCATGGCTACACATCAAACAATATCTATTTCTTTCTTAACACCAAAATCGAAATTTATTACGATGCATTGCCTCATCTAAGATAGAGTAAACCTTAATTCTAACAGAATAATTTTTTTTTTTGTTAAATTTTATTCTTGAACTATGATATTTGATTCTCTACATGATATTAACTTTTTTTTGGTTGGCATTGATTCATAAAATTATTTTTTTGATCCATCAAATTAACTTTGGTTCCGTTAGTATTACATTAATTTATTTAATTGATAATTAAATACAAAGGCCCACATAAAATTATCGTCTTAGGCCCCAATTAGATTGAGTTGGCCCTGTTGATATTGTATTTTATTTGGCCTTGATTGTCATGCCAAAGTACCGGTTTAGGCTATAAAAAGCAAAATTTGTGTCTTTTAAACATGGAAAAAATAAGGAAGAACATAGGAAAAATTATATTTATCCCAATCGGAGGTTGGATAAATCATTTTAATGAACCAAGAGTTCAAAATCCCAAATTTTCCATCTCTTGCTAAGTTTGAACAACGTCTACTAACCTTAACCGGGACTAGTAAAATATTTGACAAAAAATCCAATCATTCGATTGAGATAAATTTTTGTTCATTTTGAAGATCATGAAATTCTATTTAAAATGATAGTTCACGAACCAAAATCATAGTTAAAGTAGATGAGATATCATGAAAACATCAAAAGTCATTATTTTTCAAGTTAAAATTTTGTTTGATGTTTGGGCATTTTGCCAAATAAATTGTATAAATCCAGCCACGACGGGTGCGAAAGGCCTAAAACACATTAAAGTATGATGAATTAGCTATGCTACCAAAAAAAAAAAAAAAGAGGCTTGACAATATCCCCTCTGAATTAGGAGGAACTAATTTTTCAAGATAAGTGCTTGATGATTTTCTACACTGCGTCATCTCCCTTCCAAGTGCAATATCTCAGCGATAGTCTCATGTGTTGGGCCTTGCAAATAGCAATCTTTTTTGTAGTGCCATACGTGAGGAGAAATGTTAGAATTATGATTAAATGAAGAAATTCAACATTTCCTAACATCTTAAACTTTGGGGACAATAGGTAATCTATCAATTATTACTATCAAACATGTCAAAGGGGTTATGACTTTACACTTATTTGTACAATTGAATTTTGGAAATCTTCTAAACAAGCATGTATTGCCAAGTTCACAATGGAATTGAAATTTATCTCATTGGATAAAATATACTTGTACTTTGAAAAAATTTGAAAAAGTGAGAAAAGTGATGCCAAACTCACCCGTAGAGTGGCTTCATCATTTTTTGGATGATATGCCAATGTAGATGAAACTTGTGCCTCATGTTTGTATACATTGTTATAGCAAATCAGCAATTGGTAGGGCACAAAGTTGTATGACCACCATCGTACTTGCTAAAAAAGTGAAATTAGATATACCAATTACAAAGTAACACTTAAATATGTTGTAAATGTGAAGGATAATAATAAAGGTACTACAAGTTTGACTACATAAAACTTACAAACTGATATGATAATGAATGTGATTGGTGTGTTTCAAATACCTCAAAAATGAATATTTTAATTTCCTCTTTCTGATTGGTGACACATCAGTTTATAAGTTCAATGTAGTAGAAATAGAATTTATATGTACATGGTTTCTCAAAACACCTCCTATATCTTTTTATTGGGTGTGAATTTTAGAAATCTAACTGTTGGAGTGCATGTTCTTTATGTTCTTTAAACGCATGTCAAATTTCGTTTAAATAGGATGTTATTTACTATTCGATCAATAAACTCATTTTTTATGCATAATTTTAGATCACAAAAACTTGAAATTTAAGCATCTTATTGATGGCATAGCTATTAATATTTGATCTTCTTGAAATTTTGTTAGCATTGAGGATATAACAGGAACATGCAATCTAACGGTTAAATTTTCAAAATTCACATCCAATAAAAGATATAAGAAAAGTTTAAAGAGTTTCTTTCTAAACTAATTTAGGGATAAACCTTTTCCAATTTCTATTACCCCTACCACTACTCAAATTTGAATGTGTATTTTGGGTCTAGAGTTTTCCTTCTTACTACTTGTTCCTTTTGTCTCGGCATGGGAGCCACTACTATTTCTACAACTTTTCCTAGCAAACAATTTTACTACCACAACAACTTTTATATTTTTTACCTACAGGTACACAACCCTCCAAATTCTCCCCTTAAAAATGCTAAGTGAATAAGCTATTAGTTCTAATATGGGCTAACACTATCATCACATTTTTACCTACTAATAATAACTTGTCACTTAAGATTTATTGTAAAATGTTATGAAAGTAGCATTAGTCAATAAAATAAAGTATGCCTAAGAAATTGTATCCCTTTTCTAAAAAGTATTTTGAGTAGTTAATGTGAATTTAATACTCCGTTAAATAATATTTGTATACATTTTATAATATAAAAAGAGCTAAACTAAGAAACTATACTTGAATATTAAAAGAGCATATATAATCAAGATAAATTTATTATATATTTTATTAGCCAATTTATAATTGAATAATTTATTATTTATTATTTAGTAGGTAGTGTGCTGAGGGGATTTATTCGCAGAAATTTAAAAAAAAAAATACAAAAACAAAAATAAAAACCGAAATACACAAATTATTATTTTGAGTTGCGCATGTGGTGTGTAATTTTGAGAACTTTAATGTGGAACAAATTGTTGTTATGGTGAGTATTAGTAAACCCAGCCCGACCCAGTCGGTCGGACCGGTAACGCGGTGAACCGGCACATAGACCTATTTGGGTCATCAATTGGATCGGATGTGCTCAAGACCCTATTAAAACCAGTAAAACCCAGTGGGTTTTAAGCAAACTGTGTGACCTAACTGGGTTTTAACGACCAAACTGGGTTTATGAATTGTGCAAAATTACATTAATAGGTCCATCCTATTGACTTCTTTATTGTCTAATGTGTGATAATATAGTAATTTTAATAAGATAAAACCTAAAGAAATATAATAATAAAAAATGCACTATTCTCTCATTCTCTACCGATTCACACTACTCTACCCATCACTTTTCACTGTTTCAATTCCCCAAACTTGCAACTGTGCATTAATTTTCTTCTATGAACAGATCACTTTTTAGTTTCACGTAGCTAGTTAGCACATGGATATGAGTATATGTTGTATAGTTTATTGCTTAAACCTTATTTGTTATTCTTTTGTTTACGTCTTTTTGTGTTTTAATTTTTTATTGCTTTAAGTTTAAGTCTTTAACATTTTTTTTTTCTCTTCTTTTATTTACATAGTTTGAGATTTGCCCTTTTTTATTAATATACAGAATTTAAAGATATGTAATAAAATTTTATTTAACAAAAACTTTGTTTCAATCTTATGACATTCGTTTAATTTGCTTATGAATTTTATAGAATTTTTCGCGCTATTACTTGTGAAACCTGGATTTTGAATTATAATAGCAAGTCTAACTTAGGCATATGTGTAGACACCGCATTTTGTACTCCTTACGACTCGGGCCCCTGTTCCCTAATGATACTCAAACTCTAAGGCTTAAGGCCAGTTTAGAGCCCAATCAGATATCAAATTGACTTGAGGAGTATTAAAATGAAAAATGTAGCAAAAATATATTTTTGGAAATAAAATACCTAAGTGGCCCTCGGCTCACGTACGTGGGTAATAACCTGCATACATAAGCCAAAGCACGAGTACGCAGGCACACTCCTGCATATGCAACTAGGGTTTCAGAAGCATGAAAATGCAAGTTTTCTGTAATAATGTCTAAGGTTTGGAATGAATCCCACATCGTCTGGGAGCCATTCCAAACCCCATTTTTTCTACTATATAAAGCCTTACATGGTACATCTTTAGAACACACAAATCCCACAGGAAAAACCTAAGATTCACTAGAAAATAGTAAATCAAAAGAGAGTTTTTCACAAAACACCCTCAAGTCATATTTTATTTGATTGGGACCTTTTCTAGCCCCAATCCTTTGAGTTTAAGATTATTAATCAATGACTTGTGATAGATTTGACTGAGGAGAACGGTCAAAATCAAAGCTTGGGAACTCCTTTTTAATGCTATTACTTGTGAAACCTTGATTTTGAATTATAATAGCGAGTTTAATTTAGGTATATGTGTAAACACCGCATTTTGTACCCCATACGACTCAGGCCCCCATTCCCCAATGATGCTCAAACTCTAGGCCCAAGGCCAGTTTAAAGCCCAATCAGATATCAAATTGACTTGAGGAATGTTAAAATGAAAAATGTAACTTTTTAAATGAGCAAAAATATATTTTTGGAAATAAAAAACCGAAGTGGCCCTCGGCCCACGTAAGTGGCAGCGGCCTACATACATAGGCCAAAGCATGCGTACGCAGGCACACTCCTAGTTTCAGAAGCATGAAAATTGCAAGTTTTTTGCAATAATGTCTGAGGTTTAGAATGAATCCCACATCGTCTGGGATCCATTCCAAACCCCATTTTTTTCCACTATATAAAGCCTTACATGGTATATCTTCAAAAGACACAGAAATCTCACGGGAAAAACCTAAGATTCACTAGAAAATAGTAAATCAAAAGGGAGTTTTTCACAAAACACCCTCAAGTCATATTTTATTTGATTGAGACCTTTTCTAACCCCAATCCTTTGAATTTAAGATTATTAATCACTTGTTTAATGACTTGTGATAGATTTGGCTGAGGAGAATGGTCAAAATCAAAGCTTGGGAACTCCTTTTTGAGGTATAAAGCTGTAACCTTTTCCTTTCATTTTCTGCTTTTCTTTCTGTGTTTTGATCTTGTTTTTTGCTTAGTTTATGTTTGTACATGTTTGCTTAGGTTAGTTTTATAATTCTTTTTATGTTTTGAGCATGTTAGGTTGTTAGAATTAGGGTTTTTCTTTTATGCTCTGTTTTCTGTTTCATGTTTCTGGGTTAGGGTTTGTGAACAAGTCCACGCATGCATGCCATGAGCATGCATACGTAGGTTAAATCCTGCATACGCAGGTCTCTAGTTGCGTACGCAGGCACTTGCCCAGAAACCCTAATTCAAATCTCTTATGTTGTTTGGTTTGTTTACTTCACATGTTTTGCCTCTGTTTAAATCCTTTTCATATGTTTATACGTAACTGAGTCTCTGTCTTGTATGCTTGCTCATCTTTAATATGTTTAGATTAGGGTTTTATGTTTATGTCTTGTTTAAATACCATAATCATTCATTCACATGTCCATGCACAATGCCATAGGTGCTAAGATGCTGCAAGGTAAGCAAGATAAGTCACGTATTCACATGTGCATGCATGTTGTTTGTTTAATCCTCTCTTGATATGTACACAAAGTTGATGCCTCATTTTTTATTCATGATATGACTTGCCTGCTGCCACATTAATGTTTATTGCTTTGCTGCCATGTTTGGGTGCCTTGCCTTGAGATGTATGATAGGGTGTTCACATGTTAGATGAATGCTAGGGTTTCTTATTTGTGTTGGGGTTTGGCTCTCTTTTGCTTTAGGTTTGATATATAGGTCGTTTTGGGATAATGATGCCATGATTGTATGTTAGATGCATGCTAGTGTGTATGTGAGTTAGGATACAAAGTGTTGAACATGTTTTTAATAAGGTTAAGACGTAAGACACAATGATGGGAGGCCAACCTTAGGGTTGGGCGATCTTGGGTGCCTAACACCTTCCCAAGAACATACCTAAACTCCGAACCCACACTCTGGTAGTAAGATCAAGGGTCCTTCCTTGAAAAGGACACTATATATATGGTTCTTCGACCATTGCAAAAACTAGATGGTGACTCCAAAAAGACCCCTTGTGTCCACAATATGCCTTTTTTTGTTAATTTACATATTTATGTTATGATTTCTCAATTTTATATATATAATTTTAAAAGCCCCAAACAACTAAGCAATGGATTAATTATACTGATTCAACAAGGTATGTATACTTTCCAAACAGATATCCCAACAAGTAATTCAACCATAGTAATCAAAAATCAAATCTATTAACAAGGATATAAAAGTAAGAAGAAACCTCTAATTCAAAGGAAAAATCACTCCGAGAATACAGTCCCATTTGGAAGTCCACTATAAAGGAATTGTTACAATACTATATACTCATCAAACTTTTACAATCCTAAACTATCTATATAACCTCTTGAAACGCCTAACTTTCCTTCCTACTGTAGTAGTCCAAGAATCTCGGGAATACTTCTATAGAGATCTTCTCCACAAACAAACCTTGTACACACAAATTAGAGCCTCCAA
Source organism: Quercus aquifolioides (assembly GCA_019022515.1). Taxonomy (NCBI): domain Eukaryota; kingdom Viridiplantae; phylum Streptophyta; class Magnoliopsida; order Fagales; family Fagaceae; genus Quercus; species Quercus aquifolioides. The sequence continues at coordinate 16,861,027 of CM032334.1, read as the reverse complement.
CATTCCAAGTACTCTAAGATTGCAGTTATTAAAACCCATTTTGTACCATATGACTAAATCTCCCTTTACCCAATGACGAAAGTATAAGAAGCCTCAAGCTAAAAATCAAGCCATATAAGACATAAAATGCCAAATATTTTTCAAAAACCCTAAGCATGGATACGCATGGAAAGATTTTTGAGTACGCATGATTGTTCTTTGTGTATGTATTCAAGAGATTGTGGAGTTATATATGGAAACATTTTGTCAAAAATCTAATGCAAAATTTATCCCACATTGCTTGGGAATGAGTTTTGCACTCAAATTTTCATCAATAAAAAGCCCCATCACCCCTACTTTGGGGATCATCAACAAACACTCGAAAAATCAGTACAAAATGTCAAGATTGAAGAATGAATGGAGTTTTTTATTTAGAAAACTTTTTTGAGTTTCTTTTGTTCAAAACCTCCCTTGGTTCTTAGTGCAAGAGTGATTAAGTCTTGCTTATTATTTTGTGTTTTTTTTTATGTCAACATTCAGGCCGAGAGGTCGGCAACATACCTATGGGTAGAATGGTGACTAGTTTGTGAGAGATGAGATGGTGGTCTCTTCTCTATGTGTATCTATTAGGTTCTAAATATTTAGGATTAAATGTTTAGATTCTTATTTTGTGTATGTTGGCAAACCGAGAACAAAACCATGTCTAGATTAGGTGTTAGACATTACTCAAGATTGTACAAATTAAGATTCAAGAACATTCTAGCTGCATAAAGGAGAGTTCAAGTTCTCTGAAGCTCGACCAATCAAAAATTAGACTTGACCAATCAAAAATCACAGATAAGTTAATTCTACAGAATTTAAATCAGACTCAAGTTCGCAAAAACATTAAGGGTTTCAGTCCTACACTACAAGGTATAAAAGGAAAACCCTAATTATGTTTTAGAAGCTCTTGGAAGACTTGTGAGTTACTCGTGTGAGATTTAAGAGGTTTCTGTATCTTCTAACTCAACAAGCATCTACCAAAATGAGATCTACAATCAAGAACTTGTGAAAACAAGTTGCTACATAAAGACCTACTACTGATGGTGATCTGAAAACTTTGAGTGGGATCTCAAAGTCACAAAAGAGGAGTTTGTGTTCAGCAAATCCAAGATAGAGGAGTCCATGGAGCCAGAGCTGCACATGGTTGTGTTAGTAAGTTCTACTTAAGATAGCTTTAGATTTAGGGTTTGAATCTATTGTAATCTTTCATTCTATCATAGTGGATTTGTTTACCTTGAAGATAGTTAGGTTAAATCCTCCCTAGATTTTTACCTTGAAATGGTTTGTTTAATTAGTTTTCCTAGGTCATCATATTACTGTCTTCTTTAATTTTCTGCACTAGGTAATATGATTACATGAGTTCAACCTAGATCTAAATAATTAAACTAAGTAACTACTTGGCTAATTCATTAGATTAAACTAATCTGTTTTTCAAGAAGTCTAAACAAACAAACAGTATCAATCGTTCTACTTGAGCTTAAGGTGCTTAACTATGTGTGAGGGGTATGAGGAATGTATGGAATTGCTACCAATCATTTAGATTTTTTAAGATGAGATCATTGTTTTTAAACCTGGACTAGACCGGTCGATCCAACAGGGTTAACCGAGAACCGGTCCTTGGACCGATTCTATAAGAACCTAGTTCATCCATGAGCATGCAAACCATTGGGCCACGCACATCTTGTTGGTCAGGAATGAAAAATTAATAAATATAAACCAATTTAAGTATCAAATATATTAAAAAATTAAATGACACATCACGGTTTGACATCGGTTAAATCTCGGTCCGACCTCAAAAATCTTGAACCTCTCCCTTTCTCAGTTCATTAAACGGTCCAGGTTTCCAAAACCATGGGTGTGATTGGTCAGCTAATTTACAAAGTTAGTTTCTCATAAGTTTAGTTTCTCTAACACTAAGATAAGTCAAACCATGTCTCAAACCATAAACACAAATTCAGGGGTTTGTTATGCGTGGGATTTTGTTAGATACCTTACAATGCTCGGCCGTAATCAATACCTAATTTTGATTATCCCTTGAAAATATTGTGCAATACAATATAGGCTCATAGGTTGTGATTTTCTTGTATGTAAACCGGCTAATATATTCATATCAACCTAGGAAACCCCTAATCTCCTTTTCATTCTTTGGTGTTGACATCTTTTCTATTCTCTCACTTTTCTATTATTCCAATTAAATGGGACTAAAGATGTTAATATGTATATATACTCTATATTAGGTTCATTGTAATAAATAATTCAACATGATATGGATGTAGATCATTTGACGCTTTTTGCTAGACAGGTTGTTAATCAGAATAACGTTAATACTCTTCTATTTTCTCTCTCTACATTATTTTATTTTCTTCCTTTTATTTTAACGAAAGGAAAGTGGATAGTTTTTTTTTTCTAAAAAAAATCATTTGGAAGAGAGAGAGAAAGGGGTACCTATCTCTTGCAAAAATAATTCCTCATATACATGCAAATCCTTTCCAGCTAACTAAAAGTTGTTGGCAGTTCAAACCAAATGTCTCCCAATCAATTTGCCGTTCACCACTGTTAATTAGTCAACTTAACTGTAATGATTTCATGTGGAACTTTAGGTACAAGTCACGGAACTCATGATACTAAACTATTGCTCCATGTTTACTAGGAAAAGATAAATTATAAGAGCATTGCTAGGCACCGACAAAAGATAAATTATAAGAGCATTGCTAGGCACCGACAAAAGCCACATAAAATTTCATATTCCCTTTACTATTCAGCTTATTTGAATCCCTCTCATGTGAAATTGTTGGTAATAATTTTTGTGTCTCTATACTTTTTGAAATCATGAAATTATGAATGCATGTACTTAAGAAAACAATAAATAAAAAACAAAAAGAAAAGGACAAGATTTAAGAACCTAACACGTGGTTGGACAGGAATTAGCAACTGTGAGATTCTTAAACTTCTTTTGTTGTCTAGACAACAAGATAAGTTTTATGCTTCAATGATGGATTAAACCACTCCTGTTTGTTTGTCTTTTGAATTTGTAATTTCGCATTTGTTTTTCTTTCAAAATCAATGGGGGCCAAACACAATTACAGTAGGGAAATTAAAAAGGAAATAAGCTTGTCTTTTTTCTTTTAGGATGCCTATGCACAAAATATAATTATTCTGTCCTATTTTTTATGTCTCACTTTATTCTTTACTAATCATGATATGTCATGTGTTTGATTTTTTTACATTAATTTTGGTTATTTTATAAGAAAAATCAAAACAATACATGGTAAGTTATGATTGATGGAGTATAAAATGGAATATAAAAAGTGTAACCGATAATTTGCATTCCTTATGGACGAGGACCATATGACCTAGCTAGTGCATACAGAACCTTCGTATTAAAAAGGAAAACCATGAAGGGATTAAGCAGAACCAACATCTAAAGCTCATGGCTTGAGTAAAATAGAGAGTACTTGAATTGGAGAGGATTATATTTCATTGTTTAGAAGACAATACTTTAATATCATATATTAAAATATAATTTTTTTTGAAAATTGAGTAAACAAATATCCTATGAAGATTATCGATTTAATATTTATTTTGAACTTCTTAATTTTATTATTCTTTAATAACTTCTTAACATTATGCGTTTTAATTAAATATCATTTTTTATATTTATATTATATAACTATATGCATTTTTGAAGAATGAATAGAATAAAATTAGAAATTGTCTTACAAAGTTGAGAATTTTAGACACTTAAAAACGTATGCAAATTGTACTTTATTTAATATTTCAAATGTTGCAACAAGTGGAGAGGAGAGGAGGGATTCAAATCCTAATTCCCCATAAAATTTAAAAAATAATAATAATTAAAAGACCAGATAGTATTATTATAGAATTACAAGGACCTTAACAAAACTTTAACCCATTTATTGTCACTATGATATAGTTTTATTCTCCTTTATGACATCACCTTTGCTCTATTAAACGTTGAAAAATCTTGAATGTTAAAAATTTTTAAAATTGAACTTTTTTTTTTTAATCTTTGAAAGAAAAGACCTCATAAAAAATTTATTATTTTTCTTCAAGAAACAAAAGAATGCATTTTTCAATAACCCCACACTGTAGCTCCATCCCCGGAATTAGGTCCCATGCCTACATTAAATAATGAATCAAACCTCAATACTCCCATCCGGCTATAATACCCATTTTCTTCCGCAAAAGAAAAGAAAGAAAAGAACTGAGGATGGCAACTTGCAACGGTGAGATTACTTTGTATTAATCATCCATGCACAAGAAGTTTAATTATTGAGTTAATTGTGTATAACTATAAGAAGCATATACGTGGGTGTTAATGAAAACTACAGGTAAAAGTTCATGGCCAGAGCTAGTGGGTACTAATGGAGAGGCCGCTGTAGCAACTATCATGAGAGAGAACCAGAGGGTCAGGGCTGGGACTTTCAAAGAAGGATCAAGAGTGACTGCAGATTTCCGTTGTGACAGGGTCCGAGTCTGGGTTGATGAGCATGACATTGTCACTTTGGTACCTAAAATTGGTTAGCAAGCCCTTCAATGCAGTGTGGATTTTATGGATTACTTGCTGTCTTTGGAATGTATCAGTGTATGTGTGATTTTGTGACCTTGGTGTGTCTTTGCTATTCCATCATCTCTTTTTTTTTTTCAAACTTTTTCATCATCTCCTGTGTATGAAAATGTTAAATGTCTTTGCTGTGATTTTGACATTATTTCGGTGTGCTATGATTACCAAGTCCCTTTCCCCTACCTCAAATTATCCCAAAATCTGGCCATGCACTAATTGAGTTATAACATCAACTTTATTGAGAAGTTGTTGTACTAGCATACAGTTGATTCATATAATGAGTTTTTTATATATATATATATATATATATATGATTTAACAGTACTTCTTCATGATGGCAGCAACTTTTTTATGAAGCTCTATATAATAGTCCACCTTTGATCCATAAAGTATATGATCTTATGTTTTTTCTTTTCTTTTTGGGACCTTCTTTCCCCTTAGTTTGTAAAAATATTTTAGAAGCAGAAAGTGGAAAATTGGAGAAAGAATTTGGGTCGAAGAATGCATGCTTTTAGAATTTTGTTTGAGCAAAATTTACTTTCGCTCAAACAAAGTTGAGCAAGTGACAATCAAATGAAAGGAAATTTTTTAGTCTGAAGAAATTTCACTTGTGCAAAATTCAATTTCATTAGAGCACAATCGAGACATATTGATAGTTTTCTACAAAATTTTACAAGAAATACTAGACAAAGTGAATGTTTTGTGTTCCTAATAAGGTTATGTCTCTTCACAAATGACCTTTTAAAGTGCATTATCAATATGAACTCTTCGTTGTTTATAAATATTCATTTATATTCAAGTTTGTTTAAAAAAAAATGCTGGCACACCTATTTGAGAAATGCATAAGATTTTTCGAATTCGCTATGATCGGTAAAATCATGGTTCAGTTGTATCCTAGAAAAGATTTGCTTGTAATCCTTTTACAAATTCAATAGAGTGGAGACAAATATGATCTTAAAGAAAATGATTAATTTTTGCCTCTAAATATACTTCAATTCTTTGTTTTACCTTGATTTCCCCCATAATTTCCCAACACTATATCATAGAAGATGGACTATAAATCTCCAGTATGAATTATGAAAAGTGAATAATAACTTATACAAAAATCAAGTATGAGAGATTTTGGATTGGAACTTCGCCTACACCAAAATCTAGTGAAAGTCTTGGACCTAATGATAAAGAGCTAACCACATTTGATACTTGAATATTTAGTTTGATAACCTAAAACTAATTCTTCTTTTGCTTCCGATAAATCAAAAGGTAATCTCTCACATTCTAGTAGGGAAGAAAATAGAAAAATGATAAACCCTATAGGTTGACACCAAAAATTCTAACCTCAAAAATCATATTTTGATTGAGCCTCAACAATATCAACTTTACTTAAACTATTAGATAATCATAGTCAACATCATGAAGTAAACGTTATAGGTTAAAATCTTATCGTATTTATCAAAAAGTATAAAGTCTTAACATTATAAGAATTTAATAACTTAGAATTAAGAGTGGCAAAAATGAATCAAAACCCATTAACCCGTTTATGACCTACTTACTTTGAGTAAATCTTTACCCACTGGCATGATCGTAATTTCAATAGTTAGATCTTCAGGTTTGTGATACAAAACAAATCTTGATGCTCTAACGATTACAATGGTATGTCATAGGCTTTGATCGAAACACCTGATCAAAAAGTATCATACAAAAAATTTTCAATGATCATGGCTCACCTACACAATGGACCCGATCACGTCCTATTTTAAACACTTAATTTTGATTGGTTCCAACAATAATTAATTTAAAATTAATTAAGTGTGAATTTTGATTGGATTTCATTTTATTTTATTTTTTTAATAAAAAAATGTTTTCCTTTATGGCATCTTATGTGCCCTTTTTTTTTTTTTTAAAGAAAATTTCAACCTATAGTGTCCGCTCCTGATAATAGCTCTTTGTCATCAGACCAAGATACCAATCAGTTTTTTGTGTAGGCAGAGATTGAACCCCAAATCTCTTATACAACCATCAGAGACTTTACCAGTTGAGCTAACTGGAACCCACATTTTATGTGCTCTTTTGAAAAAGAATTTGGAGAGAGAAAAAAGATATGATCCATAAAAAATATCAAAAATAGCAGAAAATGCTCAAAATCGTTTCTATTTTCAGCAGCAACTTGAATCGCATTTTTGGCCTGGAAAACATTAAACTTTGGTTTTCTCTATTTCTGGAAAAGTTGTAGAGAATTGAATTTCCTTTTCAAAAAACACCAATCCCGAATCAATTGGAATTTTGAACAGAAAGTTATATCCAAAATACGAAACAGATGCAGAAGATAACACAAATTCAGCATCATCGTCAACTTTCTTTCAAATTTTCAAATGGGAATCAACACCAAATCTGTTTAAGCTTATCTAATAGGCTTATCCCCTCCCTTAACTTGAAAAGAAAGCTTTTGAAAAACAAGTTGGATAGAGAAACAGATACATTGTATGAAAAATTTCAAAAAACAGAAAAATGCTAAAAAAACGTTACTATTTTCAGCAGCAATTTAAATCACATTTTTGGCCTGGAAAACATTGAAATTTGGTTTTCTTTATTTCTGAAAATGTTGTAGAGAATTAAATTTCCTTTCAAAAGAAACCAATCCTGAATCAATTGGAATTTTGAGCAGAAAGATAGAGTCAAAATATGAATACAGGTGCAGAAGATAACACAAGTTCAGCATCATCTTTCAAAATTCAAATTAATGGGGATCAACACCAAATCCGTTCCAGCTTATCTAAACAGGATTATCTCCTCCCTTAGCTTCAGAAGAAAGCTAATAACTTAGTTTTAAAGCTAAGTCATCCCTTCGCTATAAATAGAGAAGACCTCTTCCATTTTCTAAACCCCCATTCCCTCTAGAGAGCTAGTGAGAAAGCAGAAAATAAAAGCTGTTGTGCAACCATTGTTCTTACTTTGGTTGAAGTTTAGTACTTCCTTGCTTTCTCCCTAGCCCTTTAAGTGATCACTTCCCCCTTTAATTTAAGTTTCTACACATGCTTGAATAAATGCTTCCAAGTCATTATTTGTTTCTTTCATGATATGCTTAGATGAACATACCTATATATCTCATTGATATTCCTTTTACATGCTTAGATGAACACTTCTAAGCTAATGCGCAACTTTTTCTTGAATGCTTAGATGAACATGTTTAGGTAGTTGTTTTACTTTTTTAAATGCTTAAACGAACATGTCTAAGTATTTTGATTTTCTCTAGATGAACATGTCTAAGGGATTTTTCTTTACTTTTTTTTTTTTTTTTCATAATTGCTTGTGTGATCAAATATGCTTAAATGTTTTGTTTTTCTCTTTGCAATTGTGTGGATGACAAATAGCATGATAATTCTCTGTTTTACTTCACATGCTTGGATGAACATTTCTAAGTTATTATTTGTTTTTCATAACATGCTTAGATGAACATGTCTAGGTAGTTGTTTCTCCCTTTTTTGAATGCTTAGACGAACAGGTCTAATTAACATTATGGTTTTCGCTTAAATACTTGGATGAATATGTTTGGGTGATTTTCTTTGTTCTTCACATGATTGCTTAGATGATTGGTAGGCCTAAAAATAAATTTTCTTTTGCAATTATGTTGATGACAAATAACATGACAATTTTGTTTTCCTTCACATGCTTAGATGAACATGTCTAGGCTAGGAATTCCTTGTTTACATTAATTTCTTGGATGAACATGCCATTACTTTCATGCTTTCTTTACATTTACATTGTTATCTAACAGATTTCACTTTTTGTTTCTCTTTATGTTAAATTCCCCAACACATGTTTGTTTACAATTCTTGCAAATTAACATATGTATATGATATATTGTTTGTATTTGTTTGACATGACATGATATTGGCCACCTTAACCTAGGAGACTAGATTTACTGGGCAAGATGGGTGCTTAATCCCTTCCCATCTCGTAAATTAGCCTCCGAACCAAGATCAAGGATTCTAGACTAGGCTCTTGTATATGCAATTTTACATTTTTTGGAATGTAACTAGGAAACAAATCAATATAATTTACTTTCTTAGATTGTATCTAGGACCAAAAAAAAAAAAAGCCTTTGTAAATTTTGTTACAATATTGATGTAAATTGTCATATATATTAATACAACAAAAGCATTTTTTATAGAGAAGGTTTTCTTATTTTTCCATTTAAATTAAATAAGTGGCGACTCTATGTAAAACCCTCGATCTAGGAGGGAGTATATTTTACAGTGAATTCAACATTTTGAGCATCACAATCCCACCCGTTCGAGCGAGTTAGGCCCAGTTTGAGAAACAATTGGTGGGCCGGGGTCGCAGTCACTCATAAACCCAACCGTCGGTTCCTTATCCTCTCTCTCTAACAAGAAAATCTAAACCCTAACGAGAAAATTTCTCGTTGATTTTCCCAATTACCAAACACTCCTCTAACCCTTTCCATCTATTTACTCCACCCCTACAACCCACCACTAATTAACTCATCCAAGTCTAACTCAACCACATCCGTATCAACTCGTCCTTAAAACTCACCCTCAACCTTTCCTTCTCCCTCAAAAGGTAATCTCTCACATTCCACTAGGGAAGAAATTTGAAAAATGATAACCCTATAGGCTGATGCCACAAATTCCAACCCCAAAAACCATATTTTGATTGAGCCTCAACAATATCAACTATACTAAAACTATTAAATAATCATGTTCAGCATTATGGAGCGGACATCATAAGTTGAAATCATATCGTATCTATCAAAAAGTATGAAGTATTAACATTGTAAGAATTTAATAAATTAGAATTAAAAGTGGCAAAAATGAACCAAAACCACCCATTAACTCGTCCTTAGCCCTTACTTTAAGTAAATCTTTACTCACCCAATTAAAGAAAATGATTTGAATTTTGTTTCCAGTGATTTGAATTATGTAGAATTGAAGTTTTCAAAAGAATTTTAATGTTTCACTTAAAAAAAAAAAAAAAAAAATTGAAGATCTGAACATTGGATTGTTTGGGTCTTAATCTTATTGATAAGATCAAGTATGGTCGGAATTTTGTGAAATATTTTTTTCTTTGAAATAGAGTTTCTGTGTTTTCTTTTTCTTTTTTATTTATATTTAAGATAATATTGCTTTTTTAGGGACGAAAGGAACCAGCGGCCCAGGCCCACTTAGAATTGTGGCTAGGTTGGTCCAACCGTGACCCTACACAATGAATTTATAAGAGAGGGGAACAAACAACCAAAGGGGGACTCCACCCGAGGAGAAAAATAAGGAAGAAAAGGGCGATCTTATTATGGGGATGAACCACTTTCTCCATACAGATTGGCCTGAGGAGACCACATTTACATAAGAATTATTACTATTCACTCTTCTCTCTCTCTGCGTGTTCTTTTTGTTTCTTTCTTTGTTTCTAGATACTTCTGTTCAGATCCATCTCTCTATGCCCCTTTCTTTTCTTATATACTCCTCCCTTTATTATATCTCAACCATCCATTCTCACCTAACATCCCTCCATTCCTGACGCTTGTCGCTTTTTACATTTGAAGAAGGTGGTGGAAGGAGTCTGCTTAGCTATGACTTACACTGTTCAAGTTACTTCCTCATCGATGCAGCTGATAAAGTTATTGCCCACCATTTAATACGGAGGCAACAGGCTATACCAAATCAGAAACTTCCCTGATGACCACTGATTCTCTCTCTTTAGATTCTCATTCCCACTTAGAATTCCTCAGAGTACTTTAACTCATCCCTTCCTCTCCTCAGGTGACCTTCCTCCTCGGGCCCATGGCCCATGGCATTCCCACACCAATGTTGCAACTTTTCAACTTCATCCTTGATCTCGAGCACCCACAATAGCCCCTTAAAACTTTTGCTATTAACTCTGAGGTAAAAGCAAAGTTTTAGTTATACAAGAAGACTACATACATGCCATGTGCATTCCCACGTGGTAACGTCCTTTCACCTGTCTCCTGCATGCTCCTAACACTTCGGAATCCACGATCTCACATTTATGGCGTCAAGCAGCTGCTTGTATCCCCATGTTCTACCGGTCGATCAAGATCCTACGGTCCCTATTTCCCCTCACTTATGAGCGGGAAAATTATCGCTCACCCTTTTACCTCTATATAAGGAGAACTTGAGGCTGGCTGAAGTTCATTTACACATTCTAGCAATCTGAGTTTAAGCAACCTCCCAAGTAGATCTTTTCCCTTTGCTCGTAGGTGTGTTCATCCTCACATCATTTTTTTTTCTTTGCACAAGTTTATTCTTTCGTGCCATAAAACTCCATGGGTAGATACGCTAAGCTAGTAGATACTCCCGAGGCTAGGGCTACCTTTAGGGCACAATATAGGATTTCCAACAGTGTTGAAATCCAACACTACGAAGATGGTGAGTGGTTGGTCTTAAACAGACCTCCCGAATCCGTGGTCATTCCTATGATCGCCTTCATCGAAGGCGGGATGGAACTTCCTATGGGAAGGGTTACTAGGGACTATCTAATAAACTATAGGTTAACCTCGACCCAATGCTCCCCAAATATCTTTAGGGTCCCCGCTTTTAGATTAATTTCCTGCGTGCCTGACTCAAGCAAAGGTATGGATGAGGACTTTCTCATCGTCTCGAGACTAGCACGATGGAATGCATTGTCCTACCCAAGAAGGGGAACCAGGTAGGGTTCCCAAGGATCGGGGACACACATAGGATTTTACATGGCTTTATTAGTATGAAAGTTTTCTTTCTTTCTTCCCTCCCCCCCCCCCCCTTTTTTTACTCACAACCCCTTTTGTTTTACTTGGCAGACGAATATCATACCACCTCAGCCAAGCACTTGGTAAATTTTAAGAACTTGAATCGGATCCTTAAGGCAGAGATCTTCCTACACAGGGACAAACAACTTCGAGAAGCTCACGTCATTCTTGGATACAAGCCCTCCACCAAACGTTTTCAAAGTCCAAAAAACGTCATCAAAGCCAGGGACCCCCGCTTGGCTTTAATTAACGTAGTCGTCCCAGGCTTTTTGCTGTCTAAACCTCCTTCGGACGGAACTCAAGATGCCCAACTTCCAGCCCCCCCTAGCTGCCAGACTCCTCTACTCCCAAGAACCACCCATCCCATCGGATGATGAAGCTAAGGAGTTCACACCCGAGCCTGCCCACCAGGAAGTCACTAACAAGGACTTCGAAGTATTCTACCAACAAGAAGATCCTGAAGACGCTCCCACACAAACGTCTAAAACCTACACAAGTCAATGCCAACCAAGAGGCCACAAACATCCCAAAAGGCATAGGATTTGAAGAGAAGACTCCTGACCTGCTGGCCTTGCTTACTGCTCACACAGGGAGTTCCTCCCCAGCCATGCTAGTGGTGACCCAGCCCCCTACTCCTGCCCCAACACACGCCTCTTCCACGGAGGAAACAAACAAGAAACAGAAGAAGATGCAAAGTAGCAAAGGCACCGAAGGTTCCGAGGAGGGAAAGGTCACTCAGTCCTCCCACCAGCCCCCTGCCAAAGAAGCCCAGACGGGGAGGGGGCAACAGAAAAAGACCTCCTCAGCAAGGACTGCTAAGGATGGAGGGGACCAACCCAAGAAGCCCGCCATCTGGAGGCCCCTGTTCACCTTCAGCTTGGGCAATCCAGTGCTTAATGACGCTAACTTGAAGGACTCCCAAAAGGGTAGCTCAGGCTTAATGGCAGAGTGCCTGAAAAAGGCATTATGCCTGTCCGAGGATATGGCGGAGCTGAGGTCTTTCAGGAAGCGTGAATTCTTCCTCACTTTGAAACAAGACCTTGGCAAGGTATATCTCTTTCCTGAGTTTACATCATTGACTTGTAAAAGTTTTAACCAACACTTACGTTTTTTTTTTTTTTTTTTTTTTTTTTGTAGGTCGGCCAAGCTGCCTTTATGGCCGAGGAATGGGTGGACCATTCCCTGGACATGGCCAGAGAAGCCAAGAATAAGTTAGAGGCTGCTAAGAATGCCCATGTAGACGCAAACAAGAAGCTCAATGAGACTCTTGCCCAGTTAATCGAAGTGGAGAAAGCTTACAGAAATGCTGAGTCCACCTTCAAGGGCTACGAGAAACAGGTAGCTGAAGCCTTGGAGGCCTAAAAGAAGGTCGAGAATAAAATGGCTCTGACTGTGGTGGAGCTAAAATAAGCAAAGAATCAGCTGGAGGCTAAAAATGCCAAGAAATCCCAGGCCGAGCAAGCAGCCTATGATGCGGGTATGACCAAGGCAGCTGAAAACCTTATTGCCCAACTCAGGGATGTCGCTCGGGCCTTCTGCTTGGAAGTGTGGGGCTAGGCCTTGAGCACTGCTAAGGTTAACACCGAATCAAAGCTCCGAGCTCCTGATAAGGTGTACTACCCCCCTGCGTTGCATTTGGCACCCACCCCTTCTTAGCCTCCAACAGATCCCAGCTCTACTCCCCCCTCTTCTTCGGACCAGCCTGCCCATATTCCCTCTGCTGCACATACCAAAGACAAGGAGCCAGAGCAGCCCCTTCCAGCCGAACGTGGTGTACGTGGAGATGGAGGAAATAACGGAGGTAGCTTAGCTGAAGAAGAAGAAGAAGGAGAAAGAGCAGGAGAAGAAGGGAGGGAAAGGAAATGAGACTTCAACTTAGCTCCACCTAGGACTTAAGAGAAAATTGCTATTTTTGTAATTAGGCTCGAGTGTATCTGATGCCTCTCATTTTGTACTTAATTTTTTACAAATTAATGAAAAAGACTTACAATTTATTTACTGCTTCTTTTAATTATTCAATTCGTACTTATCAATTTATATCTTACATTCTTGCCTTCTCTTTACAACAATTTCATCACACTAACCTATAATTTATTCATGGAATTTCCCTATCCCTCTATCTAATCTGAAATGATTTGAACTACAATTAATAGACCAATCCACAAAACTTGGGAAAAACTTCAACCAACACTTACCTTAATGTGGACTTAGAATCTCACAGCAAAACCATTAGCAATGATTCTAAAACCCGAGGAGATACTTAAGATGGTTTACTTTATTGTATATTTAAGCAATCCATTGCAAGGATCACCTTATTCCCCATCTGTGATCCAAGGAGACACGTTAGGCCCACATTCCAGCCAATACTAGGGATTTCTCATACAACGTTAATTTTCCCTAGGCTAGTGACTCGAGGAGCCGAACAAGACCTAGGTTTTATTTAACACTCAAAAGATTTCTCAACAATGTTAATTTACCCAAAGCTTGTGACCTGAGGAGTCGAATAAGGCCTAGGTTCTGTTAAACACTTAGAATATCTCCTACAATGTTAATTTACCCTAGACTTGTGACTCGAGGAGTCGAACAAGGCTTAGGTTCTGTTTAACACTTGGAATATTTCCTGCAATGTTAATTTACCATAGGCTTGTGACCCAAGGAGTTGAACAAGGCCCAGGTTCTGTTTAACACTTAGAATATTTCTCAAACTGATCATTTCAACAAATACATCCACAATTAGGCACAACCAAGCAAGATTTGAATGATAAAAGAAATTATTAATAATAATAGCGTCTTAGATTATTTACATTCCAAGGGCGAGGAATTACATTTTCATCCAAATCTTCCAAGTAGTAAGCCCCAATGCCAGTAATGAAAGTGATCCTATATGGCCCTTCCCAGTTAGGGCCAGTTTACCCTAAGCAGGGTTCTTGGTTGTCCCCACCACTTTCCTTAAGAACAGGTCTCCTGTAGCCAATGGCCTAGACTTCACCCCCTTATCATACCCTTACTTAAGTTTCTGTTGGTAATATGTCATCTTTACCGTTGCTACCTCTTTTCTTTCCTCGGCCACATCTAGGCTGTCTAGGAGTAAACAGTTGTTCTTTTCAACATTGAACTGATTAGTTCTCAGAGTTAGGAATCCAGAATCAAGAATAATTACTGCCTCTGCCCCATAAGTCATTGAAAAATGAGTCTCCACTGTTGATCTTCAGGGTGTGGTACGATAACTCCACAACACGTGGGGCAGTTCATCCACCCATTTTCCTCTAGCGTCATCCAACCTTTTCTTCAACCCAGACACTATAACCTTATTGGTGGTCTCGACCTGCCCATTCTCCTAAGGATAATAAGGCTTAGAATACCTATTCTTAATCCCTAACTCCCCACAATATCTTTGAAAGGCTTTACTGTCAAATTGAAGACCATTATTCGAGATCAGAGTGTGAGGAACTCCAAACCTGGTGATAATGTTCCTCCAGATGAACCTCTTAGCATCCATGTCCCTGATATTAGCGAGGGGCTCGACTTCCACTCACTTGGTAAAGTAGTCTGTGCCAACGATGAGCCATCTTCAATTCCCTATAACTTGAGAAAATGGTCCCACTATATCTAAGCCCCATTAAGCGAACGGCCAAGGGCTAGATAACGGATTCAGGATTCCCCCTGGCTGATGAATATTTGGGGTGTACCTCTGACATTGGTTACACTTTTTCGCATAATCCTGAGAGGTTCTTTGCATGCTAGGCCACCAGTACCCCTTAGTGAGGGCCCTACGCGCTAAAGACCTACCCCCTGTATGACTCCCACATATGCCTTCATGTAACTCTTCCAACAAGGGCTCCACTGCTTCTAGATACACGCACAATAAATATGGTCCTGAGTAAAACCGCTTGTACAACTTCTGCTCCTCAGATAGCCAGTAGCGAGGGGCACTTCTACGTACCTTCTTTACCTCACACTGGTCCTCGAGCAATGAACCCTGCTTCAAAAAGGTTACTATGGGGTCCATCCAGCTCAGCCCTACATGGAGGCTGTACACCCCTATCAAGGATACCCTTGTAAGACTAAAGCTATCCATATCCTCAACAATAACAACCCGAGGAAGACTTGATCCCAGAGAAGTGGCTAGCATTGCCAAAAAATCTGCATGAGAGTTTTGTCCTCTAAGGATTTGCTTCAATACAAAACCCTTAAACTAAGCCCGCGCACTCTATACCTTGGCAAGATACCCCTGCATCCTCTCATCGCGAGTTTCAAAGTCTCCATTGACTTGGCCTACAACCAGTCTAGAATCAGAGTACAAATCCACCACCTCTCCACCCAATTGTCTGACCATGGCTATTCTTGCTAACAGGGCTTCGTACTTGGCCTCACTATTGGTGGCTAAGAATCTCAGTCGTAATGATTTCTCCGTTATCAGCTTCTCGGGATTAATCAACACAATCCCTATTCCTGCTCCCTTTTGGTTAGATGCTCCATCTGTATAAACCTTCCATAGGGGAACAACAATGGCCGACATAACCAATACCCCCATAACTGATTCTCCCTTCTCGGGGGTTCCCTCGGTGAACTCTACTACAAAGTTTGCTAGGATCTATCCTTTTATGGCGGTTCGAGGCATGTACTTGACATCATAGGCTCCCAACCTAGTTCCCAATTTAGCAATCCTGCAAGTATAATCTAATTTCCTCAATAGACCTTGCAAAGGGAGCTGGGTGAGCACCACAACAGTGTGGGCTTGAAAGTAATGAGGAAGCTTCCTAGTGGCATGCACTATAGCCAACACTAGCTTCTCCAAAGGCAAATAACGCGTCTCAGCCTCCTGTAAAGATTTGTTGACATAGTAGACGGGCCTCTGAATTTTGTCCTCGTTTCTAACCAAGACGAGGCTAACGATGTAGTCCGTGACTGCCAGGTATGCATACAACACTTCCTCCTTCTCGGCCCTGGAAAGTATAGGAGGATTGGACAAATACTATTTAAGGTCCTCGAAAGCTGTTGCACACTCCTAGGTCCACTAAAAATCCTTCCACCTGTAGAGGAGTTGGAAAAAAGGACGACACCTATCCGCAAACCAAGAGATGAACTTGTTCAAAGCTACAGCCATTCCAGTCAACTTCTGCACCTCTTTGGGGTCCCGAGGAGGATGCAAGCTGTTAATAGCCTTAATCTACTCGGGGTTGACCTCAATCCCGCGGTGAGTGATCATGTAACCCAGAAATTTTCCCAAGTTCACACCAAAAGAACACTTGGTAGCGTTAAGGCGTAGCTTATGCTTTCTCAGGACTGAGAATGTCTCCTCCAAGTTGGCCAAATGCTCCTCCGCCTACCTACTCTTTATTACCATGTCATCAATGTAGGCTTCCATATTCCTCCTAATCTGTGGCTCAAACATTCGTGTCACCATTCGCTAGTATGTAGACCCTGCATTTTTTAGGCCAAAGGGCATGACTCGATAATGGTAGTTCCCATTGGGAGCACGAAAGGTCGTCTTTTCCTGATCAGGTAATGATAGTGGTATCTAATGGTAACCCTGAAAGGCGTCTAAGAAACTCATCCGTAGGTGTCCCACCGTGGCATCTACCAACTAATCAATTCTAGGGATGGGGAAGAGGTCTTTTAGGCAAACTTCATTCAAATCTGTGAAGTCCACGCAGACTCGCCACTTCCCATTCTTCTTCTTAACCACCACAGTGTTGGCCAACAGCTCGGGATAGAAAATCTTCTTTATGGCTCCAGCTTGCTTCAACTTGTTTACCTCTATCCTTACTACCTCGGCATGATCTTTGGATGATCGCCAAGGAAGCTGTTTACGTGGCAAAGCCCCAGGATTAACATTCAGTTGGTGATACATAAACCCAAGATCAATCCTGAAATATCATAAATACTTCATGCAAAGACATCAATGTTAGCCTCCAGAAACTTCACCAACTCTGATTTTTCCAAAGGTGGCAACTAGGATCTCACCTGGAAATATTGCTCCTGATCCCATCACTTTCTCCAGCCCCTAGGACAACTCCTCCGATGCCCCGGTCTGTTGCCCCCCTATAAGGCCCTTTAGTTGCTATAGGGCTGGATTTTTCATCACCGCAGTAGGATCTGAAGGCTGTCGCATGATCGCTAACACCAAACACTACCTAGCCATAGCCTGGCTACCCACCAACTCTCCCACTCTCCCCTAAGTAGGATATTTAACCTTCAGATGTAGAGTCAAGGACACAACACCCATAGTGTGAAGCCAAGGTCTAGCCAAGATAGCCGTGTAGGAGGAAAACGCCTCTACCACAATGAAGTCAACCCGCACTTCCTCGGCCCTAGCTTGTACAGGTAATCTTATCATTCCTCGGGGAACCACCATTCTACCATCAAAGCCCATCAACGGTGAGTTGTACCTTTCTAAGTCCTCGGGCTTCAATTTTAACCCTTTGCACAAATCAGGATACATGATCTCTGCTCCGCTTCCCTGATCAACTAACACCCTCTTTACATCATAGCCCCCAATCCTAATGGTAACCACTAAAGCATCATCATGTGGTTAGAGGGTTCCCTCCTTATCCTCCTCCGAGAAACCCAGGGTAGGGGTGACCATCAGTCTAGCTCTTTTAGGAGCCCAATCACCTACCTCCAAGTTACAACCTCAGCTTACAGACATAACCCTAGCACTCGAGCCCCCACTGTTCCCTAGCTTGGCAAAGATCACATTGATAGTACCCAATGCTGGCCGAGGAGCGCTATCCCTGTGAAAGTCAGTTCCCGAGTGACCAAGCTGTCTGGGAGGCTGAAGTAGAAATCGGTTAAGCTTCCCTGCCTTCACCAATTGGCTCAAGTAATCCCGCAGGGTTCTACAATCCTTCGTAGTATGCTTTCTGTCCTAATGGTAGTGGCAATAGAGGCTTTGGTTTCTCCTGGATGAGTCTCCGCCCATCTTATTAGGTTACTTAAAATAAGGCTCACTCTTAATTTTCTCCAGTATCTGATACACTTGCTCTTTAAACAATGAGTTGACCAGCTGAGTTCCCGAAGGTGACATTTGGTTGGAAAACTTCCTTCGAGGGTGACTACCTTGATATCCTCCTCCCCGAGAATCCCTTTTCTCCAGGAACATTTTAGCTTTACCTTTTCCCTACATCTGGTCCTCCTCCACCCATTTATATTTATCTATGTGATCCATGAGTTGGCACATGTTCGAGGTGGATTTCATCGTCAACGACTTCCTCAACTCATGCTTGGCAGGAAGCCCAACCTTAAAAGTCCTCACGGCTACATCCTTAAAATTTCCATCAATCTCATTATATGTTTCCCAATATCTATCCGAGTAGGTCTTAAAGGTCTCTCCTTCCCTCATCGCCATAGACAACAAAGACTCAAAGAGTCAACTAGAAGGGAACACCTTGCCCCGAATGCCCTCTTCAGTTCCTCAAAAGAACCCATCGATCCCTCTTCCAAGGCATCAAACCAACGCATAGCCATAGGCCCCAGACTGGAGGGAAACACCTTGCACATAAAGGCTTCATTATTGGCATTGACTGCCATCTTCTGATTAAAGTGAGTCACGTGCTCTATGGGATCAGTCCTCTCATTATAAATGGTAAACATCGGCTGGGAAAAACGATGAAGAAGTTTTTCCTTGTTAATCCTCCTGACGAAGGGTAACTTATAAATCTGTTGTAAGGCCTTACTCATTGCATCGTTTCCCATGCCACGATGGGAAGACCTTTTCTCATGTTTATTTCTACTCTTATCCAATCTATCCCAACGCGAAGAAGCTAAGTAGGACTCACTAGATGGAGTTCTAGACCTACGATGATATGAACAGTCCCTACTTCCCCTAGAAGCATCACTTGGTAGGGAGGATGGACTTCTTCTATCACGTTCCCTGCGCTTCAACCTCCTGCGCAAGTGATCAATTTCCAGTTGCAATTTCCTTGTCTCCTAATCATGCGAGACTTGACTCCTAGGCCTTGAATGACTCCACTCAGTACACTCTGTATGGCAAGACTCTAACATAATGCTTGGTGTATGCCGCGTATCTCTTCTTTACTCTAGGTTAACAAACTGGTTCTCCCTTTGCGAACCAACCGATTCCTCCCTATCCTGGCCTACATTAGCCATGAATACTCAGGACAAATCCACCACACTTTGTTGTTCCCACAGACAGCGCCAATTATAGGGACCAAAGGAACCAACGGCCTGGGCCCACTTAGAATTATGGCTAGGTTGGTCCAACCGTGACCTTAAACAATGAATTTATAAGAGAGGGGAGCAAACAACCAAAGGGGGACTCTGCCAGAGGAGAAAAATAAGGAAGGAAAGGGCGATCTTATTATGGGGATGAACCACTTTCTCCATACTGATTGGCCAGAGGAGACCACATTTATATAAGAATTATTACTATTCACTCTTCTCTCTCTCTGAGTGTTCTTTTTGTTTCTTTCTTTGTTTCTAGATACTTCTGTTCAAATCCATCTCTCTGTGCCCCTTTCTTTTCTCATATACTCCTCCCTTTATTATATCTCAACCATCCATTCTCACCTAACATCTCTCCACTCGTGACACTTGTCGCTTAAAGAAGGTGGTGGAAGGAGTCTACTTAATTGTGACTTACACTGTTCAGGTCACTTTCTCATCAATGCAGCTGATAAAGCTGTTACCCACCATTTAATGCAGAGGCAACAGGCTATATCAAACTAGAAACTTCCCTGATGACCACTGATTCTCTTTCTTTAGATTCTCATTCCCACTTGGAATGCCTCAGAGTACTTTGACTCATCCCTTCCTCTCCTCTGGTGACCTTCCTCCTCGGCCTTGTGGCCCGTGGCATTCCCACACCAATGTTGCAACTCTTCAACTTCATTCTCAGTCATCGAACACCCACAGCTTTTATTTAAATTAGCTTTTTTTTTTATAAATGTTAAATATTATTTAAATAAATTTTTTTGATACAAGATAGAAATTCTTGTATATGTGTGTGAAACTCACTATAAAAGAGAGGATTGAACCCTAAATCTATTATTCAACCATCAGAGATTTTACCAGTTGAGCTAACTGAAACCCACATATAGCCCGCTTATTTAAAATCCAATTTAAAACCTACCCAACCCGCCCAATTGCCACCCGTAATTAGAATGTACAGATATATTCAGATAGTCCTATATGAAGATTTTTTTTTTTTTTTTTTTTTTTTTCATTTAAAACAAAATCGGTGTTCTTTATACTTATATTTTTCTGTTACAGTGGATCCAGCACCACGATAATAAAACACAGTAATGGCCTCTATGACGAATATAAAACATTGGATTCATCAATTACCATAATTCAAGTGATTATCTGGTGATTAAGCTCTAATTTAACTAATAACGTCAGCCAAATAGCCAGCAAATAATATTTTTGTCAAATTCCGTTCTTAAAAAATGTGCATGTATATAAGAACAGATTACCTTGGGTGAATTCAAACATTTTGACTTATGGCAGCACCGCGCAATATTGTTGCCGTTGAACTTGAACTATTGCATTTTCAAACATTTCCTAATATTGTTTTTGAAATAGCGGAATTTGTCAGTAGTTAGGTGCACAAAATAGCTTTAACAAAAATCAGTTTCCTACATTATTTTCTTTATCTGTTGGGACTTTGGGGACAAACATAGTGAGAGACTCCCCCGTGTTTGGTATTTGTATTTGATTGTCAACCTTTTGTGGGTAAAGTATTAGTACTGTATTAGCTTAGAAACTTATTAAAACTCCATTATTCAGACTATACCATCAGCTATATATGTTTTACCAGAGAAGAGAAGTCAGAATATGACACCCTTGCTTATTACACACACAAATTCATTACGATTATGCGTTTTGTATAAATATATATATAGTAAACTGTATTAATAAAACATTAAATACTTCTTAACAACTGCGCATTCGACATATATATTAACAAAATCCTATCATTTAATAGAAAAAAAAAAAAAGTAACGTGTTAAAGGTGACCAGATCAGGTCAAGAACAGCTGGCCAAATGACTAGGTTTTTGTCAATAAAAATTAAAAAGCAACCAATCAATGTAGCAATAGCATGGTCCGGTTTATGGAGCACCATTTTCTTCTGCTTTTCCTAAACGTAATTTAAGTCCTCGATTACGTTACGCTTTAAACAATAAGTTGAAGCCATCTTTCTCAGGTTTCCTTCCACTTAAAGGTGCCTAAAAAAAATATTAGGCATAGCCCACAAAAGAAATTAATCCGGCATGAAGAGGATGTTTGGACTTTGCAACCTACCTTAGATAATATTCGCACAGTTGCATAACCAAGTTGATGATTATATATATATTGTGAGTTTCAGTCTTTCAGATAATGGTTTGTATGTGTTTATGCTTCTTTATTATTTTTCATGCCTTTTCAATTAAAAATACTTTTTTAGATTAGGACTAACTCAATACAATTTGAGGTCTAAGGCCTTGTTTGGATTTTGCCAAACTCATATCTCATATCTCAAAAAAACTGAGTTTTGTTAACTCATATCTCAAAATCCGTGGGCCCCACATGCACAAAGTTTGTTTGGCTTTTTTTCCATATGTGAACTCAGTTAACATATCTAAGAATTGTGGAATATGAGATGATAATTTTAAATGAGTTTTTTATATTAAAATATCACTTAAATAATATTTAATTAATATTTTATATTATAATATTTTTATTTAAGTTCCACTATTCTTACTTTTCAATACAACGAATTCACTTAATGGTACTTGAGTTAGATTTCTATTAATCTATAACATTTGGAGGAATGTTAAAATTATTACAAATTTTACTACAAAATACTTACAAATTGGTGAAATAATACATGTGATTGTTGACACTTTAATAAGATAATAAAAGAATATTTAAATTACTTATTATAATTGGTGAAACATCAATTTGTTTTTTTTTTTTTTTAATTGTTGTGAGTGTGATACATCAATTTATAAAACTTATGTAATAAAATTTGTAGGATATATCTTTAAGATCACTCAATTTTTGGGCATTTTTAAGAGTGGAGAAAAAAAATGTACAACTCCTTTTTAGCTAAAAAATAACTTATATATTGCCCCCCACATTTGGGGTGAATTTGGGACATATGCTAGGTTTTCAATTTTTAAGGTGGGATGGGGGAATTTGAACATGGACATCTTACGTCTCCATTAAAGATATCAAAAAAATGTCATTCCTAGAACTCATTAGTATGCACTAAGTTATATTGAAAATAATTCTATAAATTTTATTTTTTTGATTTTTTGAATTAAGTAGTAAACCATAACTTGTGAAAATTGAATTGGATGGCCACACATCACACGCTAATATTTGAACTTATAAATAAGCAAACGCTATGATTATAGAAAATAATTGGAAAGGCATGTTAATAAATTCAATGGCTATGGTATTGTATCCACAACTTCTTATAACATTTCATAAAAGGACCTGTAAGAGTATAATGCTTTTGACAATCTCAGATTCTCACTGGATATCATTCTTCAAAACAGAAAAAATTAAAACCTTCCTCGATCTCTACTTGAAAACAAAAACAAACAAACACTGCTCCAATAAGAATACATGTTTATGTACAAAAATGAACATTCAATTACGAAAAAGAATAAAACCAAAGAATTTATAACTCTATACTACATAAGGAACCGTAGTTTTGGTGCATATATGTCATGATTCTCATGAGTTCAATCGTCTAATGAGAACTTGAGCTTCAATTTTCTGAACATGGATGAATATCAAGTACGTATATATATCTTCAATGGTGTGCTTCATTTCTCTTTGGTAGCCATGCCAAACGGGCCCATGAGACGTGGGTATGGACTAGCTCGTGGCAAAGCATTACGAGCGTAGTGCATTTCATTGACTGGACATCCTGGTCCGTTAGTCCCAGGGATGTAGGTGCACCCAGAGGGCCCAGAGGGAGCGACAGGACCCCTCTGAAGAGACTGTAACCCTAGCTCTTTACGCAGCAATTCTCCTCCTTTGTACAATAGTCTGCTAGCTTTGCATGATTGAATTTGAACATGTTGAAGAAGAAACAGCACTAGCAGCACTGCCAAAACCTTATTGAGAAGCCTCATGATCTTGGGTGACAAGAAAGATAAACTAGTGTGAATGTTTTCGTATGATGGAGTTATAGTTTTTATAATGAGGGTGGTGGTTATTTTATTTGTTTAAGTATTTGACTGTTGACCACCAGATGTAATCGAATAGGTCATAAAAGGAAGGAGTCTTGAACTTGAAAACGAGGGTTTACTTTTTCACCTAATCTATGCAAGAATGGGTTTATACTGATTAAATAATTATTGATATGGTCTTTAAAGAATATAATAATTGAGTTTTGATTGTTTTGGTTTTGCCTTTAATGGTTTTTATCAATTCTTTTTTCAACTTTAACTTGTGGGAGATATTGCGTAAGGAAATTTCGTGATAGCTTAGTTGCTTGGGGCTTAGAATGTATGAACTTTGAAGTGTGATTGGAATGTGTTTGTGTTGGCCAAGTTTTCAACCAGACTTTACTCAGTTACTTGTAGACTTACATGTGTGAAAGTGGAAGAAGTCTAGCGAGATGGTGTAATCAGTTAAGTCATCCCATTAGCATTAGCAATTCCAATTGGGACTCTCTCTCTCACTCAACCCCAGTTGCGCCAAAAAAAAAATTTATCTTATGCAAATAGATGTACGAGTACCATTGCTCCTTATGCACATTTAATTAATGAGTATCATTGTCATTAGCATACATTCATTTGATTTACAGATCACCCAGCATATAATCAACTAATTAAATTCAAGATTTAGACCAAGCTAATTTGTAACTAATCCTACATTAAGTACCAACAAAGTAATTATAATTATACTTGTAGTGCAAGTACAGTAACTATAAATTAGTTTATAGTTGATCTAGATTCTAGAATTTAGTGTAAGAGATAAACTTCTCTACATCTCCATCACTAGTCAATGTGGTCCTGCACATATGTTCTCTCACACACACGGCTCATGACATGGCACAGCAAATGACATGCATGGATCCACCAAGAAGTAAAAATTGGGTATGAATCATGATCTGAGTCCAAGCACTTAAAATTGTGGTCTTCATCATTGTATAAAGTGATAGCTTGATTAGAACTATAGAGGTGTTTTTCTTTTTTCTTTTTATAGTTTAATAGTTGGAAACGGAGAATTTGAACCCTAAATGTCTTTGTTGAAAACACCAAAAGATATCAACCAATTGAGTTATAAGACTTGGCGTGTTGTTATTACTTCCATAGATTTGTGGACTTATTTTAGATTGGTTCATAGGTTATTCAGGTGGGGACCATAGAGATGAGAATTTACAAATCCTATACTATCCAAGTATCAAATGTGGAAATCCAATGATGCATCTGTCTTATTATCTAACCTTTCAGGCTTGAAAGACTCGGGATGTTACACCAAAAGGTATCAATCAGTTGAGCTATAAGAGCATCCACATCAGTCCATGGAAAATGTTTTCCATTTTACACTTCTAAAACCTACTTTTTCTATTTTACACACCTATTTTTACAAAACACCTACATCAGTTTGTCTATTATACACATTTATTCAAATAAAATATTCATTTCTTTAACCCAACACAACCCACACAGCCACCATCATCAGCCACCATCTCTCTCAAGATCGACGCCTCCGGCCTCCCACCGTGCAACAAGATCGACGCCAGAATCCACACAAGCCGATCACACCAGAATCCCAAAGAAAACCAGTACAAAAAAAAAAAAGATTGATGAGGCAAAAAAAAATGGATCAAAACCCATGAGATTCACGGCAGCCTCAAGCTCAAGCTCAAGCAGTAAGAAAAGATTCTAGGCTCAAGCTCAACCAGTAAAAAAAGATTCACGGCAACCTCAAGCTCAACCAAAAATGGATCAAAACCCACGAGATTCTAGGCAACGGACCCGTCGGAGAACTCTGTTCGTGTTGTAGGCGACGGACTCGTCTGGCGACTCGGCTTGCTCGACCTCGTTCTCATCGGCAGAGGTGGCGATCGGCGGAAGCTAGAGGAAGAAAGCTTGATAAGAGATGAGAGAAAGAGAGAGATGTGCTGTGCACTTGAGAGAGAGGGAGCTGAGAGTCCGGTAGAGAGGAGAGAGAAAAAACTATTAAAAAATTAAATACGCATGCTACAGTGCCCGTGTAAATTTACACGGGTACTGTAGCTCGTTGAAAAATTTAAAAGACTTTACATATTTTTAAACGGACTGATGTGGGAAGTTTTGTGGGTTAAATGTGTAAAATTCCTTTCTTTTTCTATTATACAAGAGTATACAAGAACTGATGTGGATGCTATAAGACTCTTAACATGGAGTTGTTATTATTTCCAGGGGTTTGTGAACTATTTTAGACTGGTTCATAAGTTATCCGGGTAGGGACCATAGAGATGAGAATTTACAAATTCTATACTATCCAAGTATCAAATATGGAAATTCACTAAAGCATCTGACTTATTATCTAGTCTTTCTGCTTGAAGGACTCAAGATGTTACACTATTTCTTT
Source organism: Quercus aquifolioides (assembly GCA_019022515.1). Lineage (NCBI taxonomy): Eukaryota > Viridiplantae > Streptophyta > Magnoliopsida > Fagales > Fagaceae > Quercus > Quercus aquifolioides. The sequence continues at coordinate 16,835,116 of CM032334.1, read as the reverse complement.
TTTTTCTCTTCTTTTTTTCTTTTTTCCGCTTGTCGAGTGTCAAAAAACTAATGCGGTTTTAAGTAAATAGAACACACGTAATTGTCTAGTAACTAGGCACAAACAAAATCTGGACTCTGGACTCTTGACCCTTCCAGGAGCTCCAAAAAAGAAAGTGGAAGCAAATGAGTTTTCACAATATCAAGTGCAGGTTTAATAGCCCAATTGTGAGGTTCAAAATCGTACTGGCTGTTTTAGGCTAGAGTTGATTATCAGGAGCATATTCCACACTCCCATAAAAACTAGAACCACAAGAATGGCGGTTTAGAAAGGCAAGTCCTAATGGTTTTTGGAAGCTACACGATTGGCTTATCGAATGTGTTCACCAAAAACCTTCAACAAAAATAAAAGTGTTCTCCGAACTGAGATGCTCATGAATTCTGGTAGCAGAGAAAGGAAATGCATAGAACATTGAAGGAGAAGGGTTATGCTCTGCCTAGCGGTTATCGACCTATGGGCAGGAGACAGCCAGACAGGCTACGCAGCAAGGTAATTTCACATAAGAAAGCAACTAAATATGCTCAAACAGGTTTTATTACTTGGCAAGTACCACTTTTCTCCATTATTTGCACTAAATCACACCCATTATTTCAAGTGTTTTTGTAAAAAGATAACCAAGTGACCATGTATCATCTCATCTCGAAAAAACTACTGAGACCACGTGAGAGGATAAACTACTGAGACCATGTGAGAGGACCGAGACTAGGATTCATGAGGTTAAGAAGCGAGGTTAAGAAGCTGTTGTAGGCATGCTAAATTCACAAAGCTCAAACTGCATAGGAGTATAAAATGAAATGTGTACCAGGATTTTCAAGATGACAATGTGGGTCAAATTATTGTGATGCAAATTTCACGCCCATTTCAACAAGTAACCAGAAACCCCAGGGGACATATCAAAAGCCTCATTTTTAAACTACTTCAGAGCTGGAAGCAACTGCAGAAACACTCTTTACAAAATGTTTTCCTGTCAACGAATATAACCTCACTCCAAATCTAAGACCCAACAATTTCCTCAGATACATTATTACAACGGACAAGAACCTACAAATTCGTAGGCATACTCCGTCATAGTTTCCTTTCATTGCCCATTTGAGGGACGGAAAACTGTATAGCCATTGACACCACATGCCAGATTTGAATAATCTGGATTATAATAAGAGTAACCATCCCCCTCCATGCTCCTCATGCCAAGTAGAGACAAATCAGAACCAGCAACCTGCCACTGGTTTGGAATTAACCCATCTACCTGCCCATTTACATAAGGTGCACTGGCTTGCGGAATGAAATCCCTCGTTGAGTCAAACTGGCTGCCAGGAGAGTGATAGCCCTGTTGAAATCCATCATCATGCATACTATAAGTTCGCTCAAACCTGCAAGAGCTAGATGAGGACCCCACATCACCTGGAAAAGTAAATTGCCTATTCAATAGCTGTGGCCCATTGCTGAGAGACTGAAAAAAAGGGCTGCCACTCGCTGCCTTCCCAACACCATGTTCATCATCGAGCAGGTCATTGATGATATCAAGATGTGGGAAATCCGCCAACACACCTTGGGTCTGCCGGCCAGAGGTACAGGCTGGAAATTGAGTGGATAATTGCTCCCGTGATCCACTGTGTAGAGGCTTGTACAAGTTCAGGTTTTGAACATCGTTCATCAGGGAAGAAGGATCATAGTGCATGTTTCTGCTGGCTTCCCTTTGAGAAGTCTCCATCCAGTGGGGTCCATTCTGTAAAACGTCCCGCATTACCATGCCATATGGAATACCCGATTTGACAGAGGTTGGGTCAACCCTCTCAGAGCTTTGGGGTAAAAACATTGGTGCAGATGCAAAGGTAGCTGGTTGTGAGAATGCTGAGGATTGATTCACCCCCGAACTCTGAGAGTTAATTTGAGTGAAACCACCAATACTCGAAGCCACAGGGTTACCCACAATGGCATTTCTATAGGACTGAGTAACATAACTATGTGTTACTTGTGAGGACTCGGGACCTAACCGGCCAGCGGCACTCACTGAACGGGCAAGTAGAGGGGCTGTTTGAACCATGGATACAACGGGAGCAGTTGGCCTGGGACCAGGAACTAGAGGAGCACTAGAGGGCCTTGACATCATAGGCACTTGCTGTGCCACGGCTTTTTCAGTGGGTTTTGGGCTTGCAGCTTTCTGGATCTCAGGTTTGGACCTGCTTGTTTGGGATGAAGTAACCATAGGTGCAGATTTATCGGTTTGTTGAGTGCCGCCTGAAAAAGTTTTCCCAAGTGTAACAGAATCCACCACAGCATTACTATGGTTGTCCATCTTTGATCGAACAGTTGAGGCTGGATTCTTGGGAGGACTTCTGGGAGAGGATGGTACTGCAGACATCTTATCTTTAGAGGGTCTTTCTACATCAACCTGCTCTTTGGTGCTCAGTTTCTTTTGCAGCAAAATTTCTTCTTCCTATTACATAGAAAACCAAGCTTCCAGTCATGCCAGGCTTATAGCAATTTTTCTATAAAAAAAGGCATATGTTGAAACCATGGGAATAAAATGGCTGTCTAGAATAGAAAGCAAAAAGAAATTAAGCTCCATTTGTTTCAACATAAAAACCTATTCCTAGGATGTGAAAATGATTAATTTTATAAAGGTAAGTAGCAGCATAAGAGGTAGTGGTGGTGGCAGCATAGAAGAGTGGAGGTAGGTGCAGAGAGGGCACAGGTTTTGTCCAGAAAATGTGTTATGTTATATAAAAGCATAACCATTTTCTGCTATTTTGGGATAATTTCTATTGACCATGAAAATGTTTTCTATTAGTAGTTTTCAGTTGCACCAAACATCAAAGGAGATAATATTCACATAGCTAAACATGCTATATATAGTGGACTTGACCTTCTTTACCACATGCTGCTCTCGCAACTTTATCCGATTCTGCAAGGAGAGAACAGACTCAGACTCAGATTCACCAGCCTTACAACTAGCAGATACATCATTTAGATCCCCTGCATCCTCTGCAGGCCCAGAAGGCTGATTATCCATCTCATTTGCCCAACTACTACCGTCATGGGTTGCCTTGCCTCGTTGGTTCTTCCCCCTACAAAGTTAGGGGAAAATAACATAAATACCTTGTACTCTGATTTAAGGGAGTACACAAAGATGGGTAGCCATATAGTTACCTGCTAGGTGATTTTTGGTGTTTATAATTTGGGAAGGAGTTCCCCTTATAGGGCCCAACCATTACCACTGACGGTACAGAGTCTGTAGAGCACGTTGAAGAACTGTCATCCATTACCGAATGGCTCTTTCTTTCAGCAACTCCATTTTGTACAGATGACAGGGAACTAATTCCACTACTACCAACTTCCATTGGAGGATGAACTTCTGATGTATCAGTATCCCAATTGACAGGACTAGCATCTCTGTCATCTGAATCAGGCTGAAGAACTTCAGGAACACCATCTACTGAATCAGATTCATCAGAAACATCGTCCAATATATCAGGCTTTTCAACCATGGGTTGCACATCCTCCATAATGCTGTCTTGTTTTTCATCATTGGGGTCTTCCTGCAGGTGATTGTCTTGTACAACCAAATTGGACCTTTCCTCTCTCCCTTTCTCCTTCCCTTTCCGATTATTTCGCTTTTGTTTGGCCTGTAGTACAAGTTAATAAGGAAATGTTTTAGCGATTAAATTAGAAAGCAATCTAATTTTTTTAGCCTCGCTTTCATTTAACAAGAAACATTTTTTGCCAACATCTAAATACAAAGCAATCTAAATTGGAATAACAGTTCTTCCATTAAGAGGTCAAATATCAACATCCAAATTGAATCTTATAAAAAATTCACAAATCATTTCATCAAACACCACAAAAACCCTATCAGAATCTTAAATACATTTCCATTCAACAATACAACTTGTATAATATATCACTCTATAGGCGAATTCAATCATTAATACGTAAGCAGTAATGTTAAAATCAGGTTACATGACTAAAACATTTAAATAATGAGCATGTGTCCCCCACATAATTAAGCCTTTACATTTTGTTAATTTTTCAAATCATTATTCATTATAAGGGATTAGCTATATTGAAACTGCTTCTACAACGAAATAACCACGCGTACAAATCATTACAACTCTACATGATTAAATGTCACTGCATTAACAAACATCAACTGCAATGTCATCAACATAATTGACCTTTCCATCTGTATTATTGAACCATTAAAGATACAAAACTCAAATTCGGTTGATGACCAAACTCTTTGGAGATTTAGATGTTTAAAAAAAAATTAAACCTTGTTTTTCTTTGATTTCTTTTCCTTTTCAGTTGCTCTGCGTTTCGCCTTCTGTTCACTTTCAGCAAGCCAAGCTGCCTCTTCTTCACGGATGAGCTCCTCCTGCTTCTTCAATGCAACAGCTTCCTGGTAGGCAACCTCAATTTTATTGCTGCATGTAGGGGGAAAAAAAACTTAGGGTATATACAGGAACAGACAAGCAAGTAAACAAGTTTGGAGCCCAATGGATTAGATCATCAAATAATTTACTCCCTTAGTACCACAAATTCCAGTTTGGGCTATCCCAAAATAAATGAAACTTTCCAAAAGAAAATGTTTAAATTTCTATACTACCTTGTCTTTTTCAAAAAAGCAAACAAGATTCATATTAAAACCCATGCCACCTATTATAAAACAAAGACATTTCAGGAAGATCACTATATCTTTTATCTTTGCATTAAAAACCTAGCAATTTCAAATGTCAGATATTTTCCATTATGACCCATTAGAGTGCATTCCATCAGTAAGGAGGGCGTTTGGACTGCGCGTTGCGCGTCCACGTTTCCTCCTGTCCGCGTTTTCCCTTTTTTTTTTTTTTTTTTTTTTTTTTTGGCCGCATTATTTGACTCTGAGAAACAAAAAACACTGTGCATGAACAGTGCATGCACTGTTCACGCAATAAAAAATATTAAAAATGGGTCCCACGGCACTATTCACACATTTAAAAATTATTTTACTACAGTGTTTTCAGTTTTCAGTTTCAGCAACAATAAGTTCAATCCAAACGGACCCAAGAACAAAGTATGTGTAGGCATAAAACCATGACTAGTTTCATTCTATAGCTCAATTAAAACATAAAATTGAAAATAAAACAAAAAGGACAACAAAAGTGGATACTGCAAAATAATACCCTCATTTTCAGGAATAGAATGGCCAATGTGTAAGACACCAAAAAAAATTTCAAATATTTTGAGTTTGCAATCCTATTTCACCTCAGGAGAGGATCCCCTCCAATTGAGGATTCATAGAAGCAATAGTACAGTTTTTCGTTATTGGTAAACAAGAAATAGTTTAGCATCAAACGAACAACCTGAAAATATGGGCAAGCACAAATATCTCCACAGTTCTGCGACCCAATTCTGTAAGACGCCTTTCATCACGCTCAATAGAATCTTTGTTGAAGTCCTCTCCAGAGTTTCCATCCTGCAAATAAAGGTAAAAGGTAGCTCAGCCATCCAAAGAGTTTTTTTTTTTTTTTTTTTTATTTGTAACGAGAAAATTTTGTTGAAAGAAAAAAACAAACCAAGTACAGCGGGGGTGTGCATAGGAAGCAATATAATAGAAAAGTTAGTGGGTGATGGAATTCTTGTGGTCAGTACTTCATTTTTTTTTTTTTTATTGTACTCTTGGAAACTCTAGTACTTTTCACTTCAGTTCTTCATTTTCTCTTAATAAATTATAGCTTTACAATACAAAAAAGTTATAGAGTGGGTGATCATAAAAATATCAAAACAATCTCTAATACTCTTTTTTTCTTCACTCTATCTCTATGCAGGGTTATAAATTATTAATTTATATTTACACAGGGAGAATGAGAAGAGAAAGATATTAATTGCAAAAGAAAACCAGAACCTGCCCAACATTCAAGTTCATGGTAATCAGCCATACACAACTCCACAATTTCAATAAAAGTTTTGACACAAAAAATAGTTTCAGAAACTCACCTTTGTACGATTCTGTGGACCCTTCTCATCTTTCGGAGGCAACAGATCCATGGCAGCCCTCTCAAGTAACAATAAGACATCATCAACTAATACAAACACGTCTTTGTCCACACGAACAATGGGGGCCGGCATTTCTTCAGCCTCCAACAATTTCAACCTCCCTTTCTTAGAAATAGTCTGGCCTTCAAGTGCCTTTAATCCACTATACAAGGAATCCATTACCAAAGTAGATGTGACTTCCTTTTCTATAAAGAAGTGCTTCACAACTACTTTTAGAATCACATCTGTCTTCTCCCTGGACATTCGACGCCTAGCATTTTGGTCAATTCCCAACCAGAACGCACGGAAACTGCAACAGTAAAAAAAAAAATTAGACTGAACAGAAATGTAACTAAAGTTGATAATTAATAACCACCACAACATAAAGCATTACCCAGGGAAGGGGATCAATAATAGTATTAAGGTAGACTTTAAATGTTTTCAAAAAAACAAGAAGACATATATACATATGCCAAAACACACAGCAGATGCAACACGATGGCATATCCATCGGCATACAAACCAAATGATCATTTCCTAAGAAATCCTAAAGAAAAAAAATGTGTGCGCGCGCGTGTGTATAAATATATATATATATATATCCTCCAAAACTGACTTGTTGAGTAATGACTGATAACCAGAGTTCTAGACTATATTTGATGAAGGTAAACGCACAATACCTTGACCACCTAGCTTTATCATCTATTAACTTCCCAAGCTTGCTTCTTCTTTCCTCCACAAATCGCCGGCAAATCTGTTCCACATTTGTTAGATATACCCTAACAAGTTCTCTCCTATACTGACAATCAAGGCAACGAAAAGGCCTGTCTGCTCTCTCCCTACAAACCAGAAGCAAAAAAGAAATTCTTATAAATATGAACAACTGCAGCAAATTAAACATAGAAGGTAATACAATTATACAACACACCCACACAATTACACCTCGAAATCCACAGTAAAGCTAACAAGTTTCTTTTTTTTTTTCTTTTTTTTCTTTTTTTTGATAGATCACAGTAAAGCAAAACAAGTTTCTAAAGGGAAATGACTCGGGTCAAAACTCATATGTACAATCAGGACGAAATCCCAGTGAAAGATACCACCTTTCAGATCAACTTAGATGAAAGATGCAAGCAAAATCAGTTGTAGACTTTATAATGATAGATGTACTTCAATAATAATACCAAAAGTAAAGCTTCAAGACTTCAAGAATGCATCAGCTTCGAATTAAGTATATTTCACTCACAATTGTGCATGCATAATGTCTAGTTTATACTAATTTATTGCCATGGGAAGGTGATGTATAATCATAGAAGGCACACTAAGCAAATCAAATATACAAAATGAATGAATTAAAGATGTGCAACTGCCATGCGGAAGCATTGGTTGGTCATGCAAAGAGTGAGATAGTAATATGCCTTGTAATTCTCCTTAAGCATTCAGTTCATTTAATATATAACCCCTCTCCACTTAAGCATAATACAGAGATGATTGATGGCAAAAAATAAAAATAAAAAAGGAGACATCCCACAAGTTCATTTGTTCAAATGACTTGCAATAACATGACCCCAATTGCCTATAAAAACTCATAAATGATCTCATATCAAGCCAACGCACAGAAAAAGAGAGAAGTTACTATTTCCAAACAAAGCTCTGTTTGGTTTGTATTTATAGAAATTATTTTGAAAAACAACAAGAAATTTTTTTTTTTTTTTTATAATTCAATAGTTTCAATGGGGGAGGCGGGATTTAAAGATGTCTCCGTTGATAAGGCTCTTGGCAACAAAAAAATGTATTTTAAAAATTAAAATAATAACAATAATTGTTTTCTCCACTAAAAAATTGTTTGGCAATGTGTTTTTTCCTGGTCCCACACCCCCCCCCCCCCCCCTAAACGATCACAATCAGCACCACTCAAACCATGCAACGCGTTCCAGTCCAAATAGTAGAGCAGTACCAGCATCTTCGACTCTCAGCAAAGCAATTTGCCGAAATTGACTGACCCAGAATGATGGGTCAAGTGTGAGCTCTCCGACACCACCACAGAAGAACAAGGCCATCCATTGTTTTCTTGACCTCTAAGGCCACCATGCACGGCTACAGCCAAAACATCCACCAATCAGCAGCACAACATAGACAGTAACCCAAGCACCTATCAGCATCTATGAAGCACGGGTGCGTTTCGAGACTCGGGTGCGGGTGCGGGACTCGGCAATTTTTGAAAAAGGTGGGTGCGGGTGCGGCAGGACTCGGCAATTAAAAAATTATTAAAAATATTTTTATTTATATTTTCTATTTATTTTTACTATTAAAATATTTTAAAAAAACACATTAGATTCACAAAACAAAAAAAGAAGAAGGCAAAAACCACAAAACAAAAAAGAAATGTCCTACCCTCTCAAATATTAAGGAAGTGGGCTGTGCATGTCCTTCTGGTGTTGGGCCCACGCTAGCTGTCTTTAGGCCCAATGCACTTGTTGAAGCTTTTCCACTTAACCCACCCAACCCTCCTCATGTCCACAAATTTAAGCCCAAGCCCACTTTGGTCTGGCAACCCAAAAGAACCCAAAAGAAAAGAACTGACCACCAGATCATTCCCGATGCGAGAGACCCAATCTCCAGGGAAGTCTTCATCGTGTCCATGCGAGAGACCCAACCAGTCTTCGTCGTCGTGTCCATCGATAATGCCGCTGATGTCGTCCATGGTCTCCGATGTCGCCGCTGCTGATTTTCTCAACTACGATAAGCTCGATGAAGCCAGGTATGAGTTTTCAGCGCTGTTTGACTCGACTCAAGTCTCCGATGTAGTCGAGTCTGAGCTTCTCGGCTCCGACGAGTCCATGGAGGCCAGGAATGTTCGCACCTTTTTTTTTTTTTTTGAATTTCGGCCTGAATCGGCCGTTTCGGCTTGAACCGGCCATTTCGGCGGTTTCGGCCGATACGGCCGAGTCGACCCGATTTGAGCCGCGTCGGCGCGAGTCAGGGCCCGATCTGAGCCGCGTCGGCGCGAGTCGTGAAAACCACGTGGCAGGACGCGGCCCGACGCGGCACGGACGCGCAGTCAGCAGCGTCCCTCCCGCGTCCCGCTGAGTCGGACGCGGGTGCGGCGCCTCTGGCGCCGCGTCCGTGCATCCCAGATCAGCATCACACCATACAAATCTGGCCAGACTGACCAACACACCCAGGCCCCTGTGAACCATCCCAACCACTGCATCTAAGAAGACCACCCAAAACAACCCACCTCAACCACCAGATCCAAAAAGACCACCCAAGTCACAGTGACGCATCCCAAAACAAGCCTCTAATGTGCATGGCCATCTTGGCCGAAAAAGACACCATTCTCAAATAGATATGGGATAAATGAAAGAAAGGAGGGAGCTCAGGTAGATGAGAAGGCAGACAAAAGGAAAACCCATTTGACAATCCATGGTTGCAACCCACAACCTAGAGGACCTATTACGCCATATCAATGAAGAGGTTAAGTGGGTTCAACATGAACAGCAATGACAGATTAAGGTGGGTTCGACACAATTGACAATGGGCAACCTGATTGCTGAAAGAAGAATAAGTCAAATGGTAGAAGAAAGGATTTCAAGGCCGGTAGCAATTTTATTTACAAAATTACCGCATCTTCTTATCTTAAAAAGAGAGAACCAATATTTGAAAACATCAAACAAACTTCAGCAAGTGTTTTATTTTTCCCTTCTTTTCTTTTTTTGATTTTAAAGTCGGAAAAAAAATAAAAAATAAAAATAAAAACACTTTAATAACTCTAAACAGGGCATGCATACATTAGAATGCCAGAGTTAACAAATAAGGAATACACTATCCTAAAAAGAATCATCTGCAATATCAGAATTTTATAAATAAGTATAAATACCAATCAAAATGTCAGAAAATGAAACATTGTTGATCAAACGCTAATGGGCAAAATATTCGCGAATCTATCAATTATAGCACACCTGATAACTTGAACTTGAGCCTTTATTATAAGAGTGTCGGCATCAATAAACCCATCTGACATTTTTGTCAGCTCCATGAATTTTTTCCACCCCCAGTCATGCTCTTTCTTCCAGAATCGGTGCAATGTATCTGCAAAATTTTCACTTACTCACTTGCACTGACGCAAAAGAATAAAAACTCCACACAACTAATCCAGTAATTAACCAACCAACCAGAATATTTAGATTTCTTCGGATCTTTATTAACAACAGCTATAGTGAACTGTGCAAAATGGCTCCAGCCTGTTCCACAACCAAAAGGAAGCTACATGATTACAACCACACTACCAAGAATAGCAATCACCAGAAAATTCCAAACTTTTTAAATATATCAAACCTGGAAGAAGTTTGTCATGATTAGCAACACACAGAAACAAAGAGAGATGATGGCAGACATCACATCCTTGGGGATAAATTAAAATGTACCTGCATAAACAGCAGAATGCTTAGGTCAAGAAGACTAAATGGTCTGACAATATTAATGTAATTAAGAGTTTTGCAAAATATGTTCTATATTTACCAAACCCTAGAAATTGTAGAAACTAGCAAGGACACGGATGCATTTATCATTGTTCAATACTAATTCACATTACTGAGGATGAAGACTTTTGAAAAATGAACATGTGATGTAGCTTCATTGTGATGGGTACAAATAATAATGTGATATATCTACATCAGAGTAATACAAATCATCTACATCCAAAATCAGGCATTTCATTCTAGCATGCATATTAATTAAGATTAAAAGAAAAGGAAAAAAAAAAAAAACCAATTTACAAATAGGTCGAAATTATCTACTAGTGACATTATTATAATTAAACAATCGTTCTCTGTGATTAATAGTAAAAATTGGAGTATATATAGAAGGATTTCAATTTTACCACTAACGCTTCATTTGGTTGGAGGGGTGGAAAAGTGGAGGGACGGCAAATTTTTTTGTTTGATTGGGATGAAAAATGAGAGGATAAAAAACAGAGTTTATATAAATTTACTCATATGCCCTTATTAAAAAAAATATGCCAAACTTATTATAATAAATAAATAAAATAAAATAAAAAGGAAACACCAATCGAAAAAAGCAATCACCCAAGTTTATTGAAAAAAAAATCATGCCCAGTAAAAAAAAACAAACAAACACAATCACATTAAGAACCAATACTCCAGTTAAACCCCCCCCCCCCAAAAAAAAAAAAAAAAACCCCCGTTTAAATAGTAGAAGAACCAAGCGACCAAACCCAAAAAAGAGAAGCAGCAGTAGTTTCACCCTCAGGAAAAAAAAACAAAAACAAATATATGTATATGTGTGTGTGTGTGTGTGTGAGTATATACAGCCAAAAAGTGAGAAGAGCAGTAGTTCAGTCATTTGACTGCAAACTACTCTTCTCCTCCCCCTCCAAATTGGAGAGATTCAATTTTTGTGGGCCAAGGGAGAAAATGCTTGGGCCCCACCAAAATCCCTGCCCTTTTCTCTCACAACCAAATAACATAAAAAATCATTCTCTCCTATTTTCTCCTCCCCTTTTTCCATCCTCCCCTAAATCTCCCCAACCAAACAAGCTCTAAAATTCATTACTTTTAATTTACTTATCAAAAAAAAAAAAAAAGATTCATTACTTTAAATGAATGATAAGTTGCATGCAATGTGAGGTACAAATGTTCTCAAAGTATCTCTCCCCATTAGACTAGAGGTTAGAATTTACACAAGCATATAAAGGAAATTAAGTAAAAAAATTCAAATGAGTTTCAGAGACGATGAAACTGCCTGAGGCATGTGAATGTTAAGTATGTAGTAATATGCATAAAACATACATATAAAGTACAGAAACATAACTTATCAAACAAAAAAAGTACATTAACATATCTATAAATGCTTATATACATATGTGCAAATTCATAGTATATTTCCGTGCATATTTGTACACTTCACAATTATATGAAGAAAACGAAGTAAAAAAGTATGACAAACAACGTATTCAATAGCTCGTACCATTTGTAGCCGCCAACCTCAAATTGATTACTACGAAGTTCTCTTTTGTTGATCTCTGAAAATTTTTCTATCCTCCACGTATATTTTCCATATAGTTCAGAAGGTTTTGGCCCTATAAAAATGTAACATATTTGTGAACAATTAATTATATAATGGTTTGATTGGAGAAAAGAACAAGAAGAAGTAATCAATAACTCTAGTAAGATGGTTAAACAACAATTATTTGACAAACAAACCTAATATTCACTAGATAGCATCACCAACTTTATCAATTGTATTTTAGTAAGAGCAAAACTTAGATACAGTACCTTAGGTACCCCTCTTAAATTATTCTATCTTTCTAATTAATTATCTCAACAAACAGCATTTAAAACTAACATCCTACTGTTTCCTTTCTTCTTTTTTCTTCCTTGACCCATGAGAGAACCTGATGGGTCATTGGCTGTGGGGCACTGAATGAGGGCGCTGAAGGTGCTGTGGAGAAAGCAGAGTGGAGGTGCGCCACCTAGCACAGCCGTGGTGATCAAAGGTGAGGGTGATGGTGTGGGATTGGGCAATAGGTGCGGGTTTTTGGGGTGTAGTCTACGGTGATTTGTTTCCAGGGTATGGTTTCTGGATGAAGAGTTGGGTCAGCCATTGGAGTTGCAATTTGCAAAAGGATTTTTTTTTTTTTTTTTGGGAGGGGGGGGGGGGGAAGGAGAAGCAATTTGCAGAGCCATGAATCTCACTATTCTCTAGGAATATTTTTCAATAAATTTTAAACAATTGAAAAAACAAAAAATAAAGAGATTATTTAACGCCGTTTTCTGAGTTATTTATCTAGACAGATGGCAATAATTTAAGAGGAGTACCTAAGGTACCGTATCTAAGTTTTTCCCTTTTAGTAATAAATAATAATTGAATTGGATGTGTATTGTGAGTAATATGCTTCAGCAAAGACAGCTAAACCAACCAAAAATATATATATAAAGTACAAGGCTACGAGAGGCCTCACACAAGAAAAATGACAGTTCATAAATGAAATATCTGCATCTCAAGAATTTTTTTTTTTTTTTTTTTTTGGATTGGTAAGTTAAGCACACACACCGTGGGTTCTGAACCCATACCTTACCCTTCATCCCATTATTAAGGGAGTAGAAAGTGCCATTTGAGCTAAAATCAAGAAGCAAGCAAACACAATCTTCTCATAATACTCTTAAAGCGATGGTTTACATCTTCATTCTAGGAAAAAACTTTAAATAAGACCAGTAGTACAAGTTTTAGAAACCCTGGGAGGAGCATCATGCAGTACGATTCTTTTTATATCACAATTTGAAGATATAGGTAAAAAGTTCCTTGCTTATTTCTCATAATATTAGAAGAAGTTTGAAGATTTATAACTGCAGTGAAAAAGTGTGCAAAATAAATTACACAAAAGAAAAACAGGAAAAATCATTAAAAGAAAGTTTTACATGGCTATGTCACTGTGTTGGACGCCCAAACTACATTTTTGAAGTACAACAGTTCCTTCATAAGTATTGTTGAAGTACAACAATAATGTAGAATGGAAGACGGTACTTGCGCACACCATTACAGGTAAAAAGACAAGCAAAAAGCTCTTACATAACATGAAGGGGAGGGGAAAAGAAGAAGAAATCATACAACACGCAGAAAGTGTTGGGTAAGTTTGTCAAGGATATAAGCTATAAGAATGTGTTAGATAAATAATACAAACACTTTCTAAGTGTCCACATTTAGGATAGCTTAAATTCTTGGCTGATTTGGCTTAAAAAATAAGTTGTATAAAAGTACAGTTGTACCTAAAAAAAAAGGGAGGCCTTAAATAGCCGTATATAAATTGGCCTGAAAAATAAGCCAGTTTATAAGCTTAAACAAACAGACCCTAACAACGGTAGACAGAATGCTCGACCATTTCTGGTCGTTTGTATATGTAGATATAGTTGAGGGGAAAAGGGTGTAACGGGACAAAACACATACCTCCATCATTATCATCATCAGTTTCCCAATCAGGAGGCGAAGTCGATGGGGTTCCATTTTCCACCTGCTCAGAAGACCGCCATTCCGCCAATGCTTCCCCGGATTGACAACGCTGCCCACTTGAAAATCCCTCCGTGGACCTTCCCACTCCAGACTCCTCACTCACAGTGCCAGCCATTTCCCACTTCAAAACTCCTTCCTCCACACTCCTGAATTTACTCACTACAGAATAAGAAAGCCAACAATAGAACAGTCAATATTGCATCTCAAACCACACTTTGCATGACAACAACATAACAGAAAACCCGGACCAAGATTACTTGTATATGCCCGAGGCTCATGAATTGCCAATTCTACAGTACAAAAAACTTTTAAAAAAAATCATTCTTTGTCGTTGCTGGGAATGTAGTAAAACAAAAGAACTGAAATTGAATTAATAAATTTTTCACAAACTGGGACATTAAAGAACCAAAACCTTCACTCCAACGATCCTAAAAGAACCGTTTGGCTCAGATTCTGTTAGCTCTTTCTTTTTCCCAAACCCCAACACAGCTTCAAAGCATGATAATTTTTTTATTAAAAAAACTTCAGTTTCTTTCCCATTTCCTCAATTTTATCGGCAACCAAACAAAGCCCAACATTTCACAATACTCTAAGCCAAAAACCCAACCCCGAGAAAAACCAAAAAAAAGTAAACCTCAAACTCAAAAATAGAAAAAAAAATAACTGCAAAAAAATCAAACACAATAAAAACAAAATCAAACTAAACGGTCAATGAAATTAACCCCCAAAACCCTAAAAAAAAAAAAACAAAAACAAAACAAAACAAAACAAAACCATCTAGCCGAACCCAATTGCATAAAAACCCACAACAATCCGAACCCAAAGATCGTACATAAATATTCCCCAAATAAAAACCCCGATCAAATTCAAACCTTGTGACGTCAACAAAAATTTTAAAAATAAGACATGGAAAATGAAATTGAGAAGGGCAATCGCATAGATCGAATGCGTATACGAACCTGGAAATCGAAGTCCAGAGCTTTGTCAATGGCCAATAAGATGCTCTGAGATTTTTGAGAGAGATAGGTCGAAGGAGCAGCACAGAGAAAGAAGAGAGAGACAGAGAGAGAGCAAAGACGAAACCCAAAAAAGAAAATGGTATTTATTTTATTTTATTTTTTTGGTAATAAATAAAAAAAAACATATTTTTTAATTAAAAATTATTTTTATTTGTCGGAAGAAAGAAAGAGAGAATGGGTTTTTGGCCTTTTTTGGAAATGTTCCTTTCCACACTCTCTATAAAGAAAAAAACTGGAAGCTTTAAAAATAAATTTAAATTATTTATTTCAATTTTATTTTTATATTTATAAAATATTTTACTTAAAACCTAAAAAAATTATATTTTTTAATTTGTAAAAAATGAAAAATGTAAGAGAGGGGTTGGTGACGTTATATATAAAAATATAGGGTCGGTGACAAGTGTGGGGCGTGCAGAGATGAAAAGAAAAGAAAAGATTTACATGCATGACCAAGGAAGCCTTTAGGGCTCTATAGTAGATTATTGCCTCCGCACATTGTGGGGCCACTTTGTTTGTTTTTTTTTGTTTTTGGTGTGTTAATGTTTTGGGTATTAGGGTTTTGTGATGATGGAGAAGGCTCAATGGTAAATGATAGATGGGTTTTCCAAGGCATATTTGGAAGGGCTTAGAGCATCTCCAGCAAAGTAGTCAAATTTTTGTACTGTTTAGCTAATGAACAGTAACATTTAGCTTTTATCTACTCACTTTTTCAAATACACTTCCAACAGATTCTCTATCTCATTCTCTATCTCATTTAAATATTATTTCTCCATTCATTCTTTATCATCATTTATTATTCTTATATTTATTCCCAACCATTATATTTTTTAATGAAAAG
Source organism: Quercus aquifolioides (assembly GCA_019022515.1). Lineage (NCBI taxonomy): Eukaryota > Viridiplantae > Streptophyta > Magnoliopsida > Fagales > Fagaceae > Quercus > Quercus aquifolioides. Next base: position 16,819,180 of record CM032334.1, on the reverse strand, counting down.
TGTTATATTTACAACATTTTTCGCAATACTTTCACAACAAAATTTATGTGAAAATTTGTTACTAGTTCTAATTTGAACTCACTGCTAAAATTTTTTTTTCCCACCAATATTAACTAATAACAATTTGTTACTTAAAATTTACTGTGAAAATATTATAGTAAAATTTCTTAATTAGGATTTTTTTATATATATATTATTTTTCTACCTTTCCTTTCATTTTCATCCACATTTTTTTTCTTTTTTTCCTTTTTTCTTTTTCTTCTTTTTCTCCTCCACACAAGACACACAGACCCTTTCTTTTTATTTTCTTTTTCACCTCACAAGAACATTCCAGCTCTTCACATCAGAGAAGAGAGAGAAAGAGAGAGAGAGAGCTTGGGCCTCCACCGCATGCCGCTCCAGCACTTCACCGCTGCTCCAGTCGCCGCGACAGCATCTCCACCGCCGCACCAGCCACCGCTCGTTGTCCTCCCCACCGATCGGCTTGGGTCAGATCGGCTTTTTTTTCTTTTTTTTTCATATTTTCTTGTTCTGATTCAATTTTATTTTAAGAATTGGATTTTGTTTTGTGTTTTGTGTTTTGTGTTTGGATTAATTGTTTTGCTCATGAACAGGTCTCTCTATTTCCTCTTTCTTTCTTTTTCTTTTTTTTTTCTGATTTCGTTTTGTTTATGAGAAAAAAAGAAGCAACGGCTTGGGTTGTGGGCGTTGCTTCTTGGGTTGTGGGCGGAGAAGAGCGGAGAAGAACAGAGAGAAAAAAAGAAGTAACGGCAACAGAGTGAACGAGAGAATAGAGGAAAAAAAAATAAAAAAATAAAAGAAGCAACGAAAAGAATGAGAAAGAAAAAGAAACCTGGAGGAGAGAGAAATAATTAATATAAAAAGGAGTGGGTGTAATATTTTATTCAAGAAATTTAATAGCTAATGAACAGTAGCCCATCAGATTTGTTGGGCTACTGTTCAAAAGCCAAAAAAAAAACTGGGAATGCCTAATACGTTGGAGCTTGTTTTTTTGCTCACATTCTCTATTATGGCTAATATTTGGGAGATGCCTCTACTGCTGGAGATGCTCTTAGGGATATGGATTTAGGTTTTGGGTGGCTGAAATGCAAACATATCTACTTGGATTTGGGTCAACTATGAAAACAACCTGCGAAGTTTCAATTCTTCCTTGTAACTATAGTGAAAACATTATTTTGGTCCTGTTGAGGTTCAAAATTAAATGGCCACAAACTAAGGCCCAAAGAAGTAAAAAAAAACGCTGGGCTCATTTCACACAAAAAAATAAATGAATAATAAAACTAGAAAGGCTGGGCTCTCACAATAAAGTAAAGGAGAGAAGAAAGAAAGAAAGGGCAAGAAGCCCAGAGGATGGGAATCCAGAGATCCACGAAAAAAGGGCCCAAACCAAGCAGAACCAGCGAACCAAAGAAAGCCCAGAAAGAAGAACTGGGTCGAGATCTCAAAAGCCCCCAGAGTCAGGGGATCCCTGGACGCGCGAAGTAAGATTGAAGCAAATTCAAAAAGAGATAAGAGACAAAGGGCATGCGGGCCTCATGCTCCAGACACGCAGTGGAGGTACGAAGCAAAGTGCAGGAGCCTGGTTCCAACCATTTGGAGAAAGTGACAAGGAAGAGTACAACTGAAAAAGCTGGAGCGCTGAGAAGAAAAGGCCAAATAGCTCCAGACCAGCCAACAGAGAAATCTGGAAATAGAAAACTAGCTAAGGGACTTTCATTTGGTCGCACCAAAAGCAAGAAACTATGAGAAAAAAAGGAAACGACATGACTCTGAGCAAACAGGCACGGCACAAACTCTAAGGGGCAAGAGGGGGAAATCATCGGTACCCCGGAGCTCGATCTGTGCTATAAAAGGAGGAAGGGGTCCATGCTACAGGGGCATTGGAATTCAGATTAAGAGATAGAGAATTCATTTTCGATTAGATCATTTTGAGGCATTCACAGTTGCTTTCTAAAGTCTCATAAAATTATAGAAAAGACTCTGTAAACTTAAGAGAAAACAGAGGAACCGTTCCCGGTATCCCAGAGACAGCCACTAAAGTACATGCTCGGATTCAACAAATTCAAACTTTGCAAGTTTTGGAAGCTTGAATAGCTATCAAAGTCTGTAATTTTTGAACTCAGTTAAACCTTGCACCACGTCTTAGTGAGCATTGTAATCACAACTAAAAGAAATTAATAAAAATGCACCTCACTAATTCGAGGATCCCTAACCTTTTCTTACATTATATTTACTTGTTGTGTATTCCTTTGCTGTTAAAATGTCATTCAATACAGATATCCTTGCTTGTTAGTTATTTGTATTGTAGGAAGCTTGTTTTGTGAACCACTTGGTTCTTAAACGGCCCCTTAGCTGCGGTGAATCGAGCCCAGTCCACCAAGAACATTTTTATTTGGCCCAGGATCCTTGGGCCATAGTGCTGAGAAAAAAGGCACTCTCACAGGTCCCTATATTTTAGAGTCACATTCAATTTAGTCCTTACATTTTTATAGCAGTCAATTAGGTTTCTATTATTTTCAAGTTATAGTCAATTTGGTCTCTACCATTAACTCACTAACAGAAAATGTTTATGTGGCTAATGGTATGCATTGTTGGCACACTTGAAGCTTATATGGCGTATAGAATAGTAAAATGAATTTTTTTAATTAAAAAAACTCAAAATTCCCTATTATTTTTCTTAAATTTTCTTGCGATCCAAACACTAATTGACTGGAAAATGAACCAAAACCACAAACCCATAACCAATGGAACTCAATACAAACACAGGATTCACAAACCCACAAATACATAGAATTTTAGCATAACCCACCTTCTAAAAGTACCCAAACCCACAATCAATGGAACTTAAAACACCTAGAAACCACACCCAAAAACAAACAACCACCATAAACATTTTGAAAATCAACCAACAAACCAAGCCCATAGTAAACCATAATCACGGAAACTAAGAGGAAAGAACCAAGACCCATTGCCATTCATGGCAGTGGTGGTCAATGGCCGAAGAGAGAGGGGGTAAGGCCAAAACATTAGAGAGGAAGATTTGGGTTTAAGAACCACCATATCTAGTGCTGGTGGACAGAGGCAACGAGCTTGAAGGGCGGTGGCTGATGTGCATTAATAATAGCTTAATTTTGCATATTTATATCCTTGTTAGAAAGCATTATCATACTTATTTTGAGTTAATTCATGCATTTTATATTTAGTTTTGGAATAATACTGAATAATCAATTTTGTTCTTAATTGAATCTATTGCATGAATTTGTCTTTTGTAGGAGAATGGAATTAAATAAGTGGATTTGTGCAAAAAAGAAAGCTAATGGACTTTATACTTTCACAAGGGTCATGATGAAGTTAAATAAGACCAACCTAATTAAATTTAAGTCCAATTGGAGCAAGGAATCAAAGGAAATTTGCACCAAATCCAAGTCCAATTCGGATTAGGATTCCAGTCTGCACATCAGTTAGTATTTTTGGCATAACTTTCGGCTCAGATGTCCAATCGAGATGATTCAAGTTGGGCTGGAAAGTTAACTTAAAGGGCTACAACTTTTTAGTTACCAAAAGTCCTAATTCTAACGCTAAATGGGTCAAAATAGTCGGTTAAATGAAGCCTAAAAATCTAGGATTTTCTCCAAATCAACTTGTAATAGGATTCCTTGACCTATTTGAAGGCTCTTTAGGGCAAAATTCAGGGAGGCTAGTGCTAGAGCTGGGATGCAAAACAGAAAATTGGAGCAAGAGGCAGTGCCGCATGTGGCTTCTCTGTAGCTTTTCTCCATGACAGCATTGTGACTATTTCTTTCTCTATTTTATTTGTCTAGTTTAATGTTTAGTATTTTATTCTTGTGTTTTATTTCAATTACCATGAGTAGCTAAATTTATAATTAGGGTTGAGGATGAAACCTTGTTAAGGATTATCAGTATTATTTATTTGATTTGATTTTTCCCACAATATTTGTTCTTTAATGATTTAAATTGTTCTTGTTTCATATCAATTGACCAAGCTGAGATTCTAGATATAAGTTCAATCATGTTTTTCTCATGATTTAGGATTTATCTTAATTAATTGAATGCTTGGTTTATTATTTATTGATTTTAAAATTGGATATCTCTTAGTTTCAAAAAAAAAAAAAAAAATTGGATATCTCTTGTAATTTGTTTGGCTACGGATATAATTGATGATTTGATTTTATACCTAGGAAGCGAAGAAGAGCATGCTTTAGATATTTAAATAGAAGTTTTAATGATAATATTCTCCATGGTAGCAAGATTGATTTCTAGATTATCATATAATGGTTGGGAAAAATTAATGATCATAAATATATGCTTGTTTACATCTCTTTACTGTTTAATATTATATATTTGCTTAGTTTAATTATTTGTATAGTTTATTTAATTTTAAAAAAATAAAATTTTTTATTAAACTAGATTAGGATTAATTTGGTTAAGATTTGATTAATTTTCCTACGTTCATTCAAGTCTCTGTGGGTTTGACCTCGTTCTTGTCAAACTATATTTTGGTACGGTTCGTACACTTGCGAGTACTTTAAAATTTCACAATAGTGGCCATGGGTTTCAATCCATTTTGTATGTCCGGATTTGTTCTTTCTTTTACCTTTTTTTTACATTATTTGTCTCTATTGTTCTGTTCTTTCTTTTCTGGTGCCACTATTACTCTTTCCTTTTAATTTTTCTTCGTTTTAAAAATTGATTGTTCGGTTTTGAACGTGAGGCTAATTTTGCTGTTTGTGTGAATTTGTTGGAATGCTGAAGTTAATTTTGATTTTAACAGTGAAAGTTAAATTCTACCGTGGCGAGTTGTTTCCACTTTCCATTGCTATTTTACACTTTGGTTTTAGTTTAGTTTAGCATAAATTTTGATTTTGTTGTTTTTTCTTTTTGACATGACTTTTTAAAAAAAATTAAATTACTAACATGGCATTTTTTAATACTATTCTAATGCCATGTAAGTTTCAAGTGTGCCAGTAATGCACACCGTTAGCCACATAGGTATTTTTTGTTAGTGAGTTAATAGTAAGAACCAAATTGACTGTAACTTGAAAATAACAGAGATCAAATTGACTGCTGCTAAAATGTAAAGACCAAATTAACTGTGATCTCAAAATGTAATGACCAAAATAGTGTTTTCGCCTGTAACTATTTAAAGTTTTATATCTGCCAAGTTGAATTATAGAACTAACTTTCATGTGTCCAATGGCACAAATCAATTGGTGGGTTTTCTTAATATGGTCACATGAGGTTCCGTGATTTTTACGTCTTAAGAGCTAACGAAAGTTAGTCTCAAGAGTTACTTTGATGGATAAACCTCAAGGAAGTGTTTTACAACTAGCCCAAACATTATAAGGGGTTTTTGTTGCATTTAAGCCTAAATTCAAACTAGAGAAATGGGCGTTCATTTTTAGGTGACTCGATGTGATAGGGAGTGGCATGAGACTATAATTTAACTCATTTTATAAAGAGTAATTCTTAGGTACTCCCGGAGTACGGAGAATGGTGCTCCCTCCTCTCACAGTCATGGTGGGGTCCACTATGAATGTGAGAGGAGGGAGCACCATTTCATTATACTCCGAGACTACCTAAGAATTTTCTTTTTCTAAATGGTAAACCCAAATTGGTTCAAAGTCGACGCCATTTTTTTTTTTTTTATACCTTTTATAAGGTTTTGGCTAGGTTCATTGTTGTATCCACTTTAAGTAGTAGTATCATGTTGGACAATTCAAGATATGTGATGTCAAGTTACCTTTTATATCCTCTTTTTTTTTTTTGGTAAACTCCTTTTATATCCTCAAAGTATATGTGTTGATATCAATTTGTACCTATATGGTCCATTTTTCCTAATTAAATTATCAAAGGAATTTGCACTAGCCTTCTGGCTGGCTCACGTTCCATGTGTTCACAAGGGCCGGTAAAATTCACTAGAATAACCGTTATTTTTATTTATTTATTAAACTTACTTTCTTTTGAATTTTTGAGAACTCAATCACAATTTCTGGAGTTGTTTGTCATTGTATTGTCATATTCAACTTGAATTTCCTTTGTAATCTCAAATTGAGAAATCGGTTCATCATATTTTTTTTTCTTTTCTTCAATAGCAATAAACATAATGTTCTTAAAGAATTTGGTAGAAAAATACAGTTTATGGCCATTGTCGAGCCATACGGTTCTATTTTCAATATGTAAGAATAAGAATTATATTTTTTAAATCTCCGCTTGATCTTCATCAATTGTTTTTTTTTTTTCCTTAAATGTTCTTATTCCTTGAAATCTTGTGAAGAAATTGCAAACTAAAATTGCAAAGAGACTAGAAATATTGTTTAATGAAAATAGAAAATGACCACAAAAACAAAAAGGAACAATAGGACCCCATATGTTAAGATGCAAACAAAGATAAAGGACTAGGGGAAAAATGTACCTCTTTTTTAATTCAATAGTCAGAGGGGAGAAATTTTAATCTTAGATGTTTCCATTGAAAATACTAGAAATTGTCGATTCAGCTACAAGACTCTAAGCAAAAATCAGTACCTTGTTTAGATTAATCATTTTTACATGCATTTGCCATTATGAAAGTCCTAAAAATAATTAACATATAGTGTTAGTTCAAAACTAAAGTAACCATTCATATAAAATGAATAATGTCGGTGGCGACTCTAAGAATTTTTTTTAGAGTGGTCAATAAGAAATTTAAATTATTCAAAATCTAATAAAGATAAAACTTGAATACATTGCCCACAAAAAAAAAAAAAAACACGCAAATACATGAAGTACTACAATTTATTTCTACTACCAAAGAGAAAAAGAAAAAAATTGATTGATAAGAGGTAAAGTAAGAACTAAGAATGCTGAAATGAGAGTAATAAAGTAAGAAAGAGTTTAAAAAGATAGTAGAAAAGAGAAAAATAGAGAGAGAGAGAGAGAGGCGGATGATATTTGCTACAATTACGAAACAAGTCACTAAAGAGAGCCAAATTGGTGCAACTGTAAAGTCAAAGAGAGCATAACTATCAACATCACCAAAGAGAACTCATGACCGCAATATTTCTCTTGGTACATTTTTAAGGGAAAAATTAAATTACAGATTATTTTTATGTAATGGGTTTAATGAGTTACAAATTTGAATGATTAGAGTTTTTTTTTTTTTTGTTAATAGGTTTTTTTGTTGAATAATTTGTTAACTTGTTGTTTGGTCTAGTATTGTTTTTGTTTAGGTTATTTTTTTTGTTATTTGGGTTAATTTTTATTGTTGTTACCTAAGCCTCTTTTTTTTTTTAGTTTAAGGGGTTACGGATTATGTTTGGGGGCATAATTATTTTTGGAGTAATCCTATGTCCACAACATTTTCTTAACAAATCTTATATGACAAATTGTTATTGGTGGGTAAAAAAGTGAGGTTAGTATTGACCCAAATAGAATTAGTAACAGCTTACCACATAAGACTTGTTGTGAAATTATTGTAAAAATGTTTTGAGTGTAGCATTACTTTTATTTTTGTTGAATCCAAATTCATGTGATTCTCAAGTAAGAGTGTTTAACATTTTAATTATGGTGGTCAAAATATGTTATTATTATTTTTTTTTTGCAAGTGTGTGTGTATATATATATATGTAGGGACCGAGTTTGAACACTTCTACTGTATGATGAGTGGACTCAGGCCCAACTAACCCAATACAATGAATTTGTAGAGAATGGGTTTAAGAACTAGGCCTTAGTGAGAATTGCAACAACTAAACAAGGTAGTGAATGAGTGGAACGAC
>CM032334.1:16618887-16803887 GCA_019022515.1 Quercus aquifolioides | reverse complement strand
CGTTTGGTTTAAGTTTGGGGGTGTAAACTCCTACAGTCTTGAGTTGTTGGATTCTCTTATCAAGCATGTATTTGAGTATGATTGAATTTGCTATGACTCTGAAATTTGTGATTGAGGATGGTTTTGAGAAAATTTTCAAAAAAATTTGCTATTATGTCAGGCAAAGTTTTGTGGGTACTTTGATTTAAATCTTTGTCCTTGAAAATAATTGAGCACATAGTCATTTTTTTTCTTTACTCCATTTTGCTTATGAAGAGAAGGAGTTGAATTAATTGGGTTAGGAAAGTTCAATCTTGCTTTGCTCTAGAACCCGTTGATGGATCCTTGAGGCGAAATCCTAGTTGATACCAAACATTAGAGAAAGGATCTAGGCAATTTTTGTCACAACCAAAAAGCTTTCCCAGCCGTCCTGATTATCACGCCATCATTGCATGGTGTATTCCCATAGTCAACCCCCTTGAGCCTTATTTTACATGAGCCTTTATTTGTTCTTTTAACTACATAAACCATTCCCATTCTAAGCCTGAAAAACCATGAATTTACCTTACATTTTGAGAAAATATTTTGGTGGAAATTTGCATTTAAAGAGAAAGTTAGTTCAAATTAAATTATCCACATTATGTTTGCTCTATTTGATCAAAGTGTGAAAAGAAAAGAAAGTGAAAGGCAAGAATCGAAAAAGGGTTAAAGTGGTTGAAAATTAGAAAAGACTATGAGTATTAAGGTGGCTGAACCAAAAAAAAAAAAAAAAAAACACTCCACTTATTGAGTATAGCAACAATATTGTCATCAGTATGAGCATATTGTCAAGAAAGAGCTATGGTGTGAATCTTGTGGATATCTTTTTTATTGTTCTTTCTACCAAGTATTTTCCCAGTTTGCTTTGATTTTCCATATCCATTTCTTTCTTAGCCCTCACCCTGTGGCCTGTCATTACAACCTTGATTAAAGACCTTTTGATCTTTGATTTTGGTGTTTGATTACATTAGTGGAGAGGATTTTTGAAAATTGGACTTATGGGGTGAAGTTTTAAGAGAATTCTTCTGATTTCAGTTGTTCTACTTTTATCTGAATTTGCTGGTGGTTTGGAGTTAAATTGACTATTTCACACACACACACTCAAGGACTTAGCTTTAGGTTGAAGTAAATGCTTAACTCTTGCTTGACAAATTACTAAATTTTTGATTGATTTTCTTGCTATCCTTGATGTTAAAAGAGTAAGTTACTAGTGATGAAATCTAAATTCAGATTATGGCTTGGTGAGTGATGATATTTCTCTATGGGGTCTAGTTGATAGTGTCTATAGTTGTCTTTTACTTTATTTTCTTTTTGTTTGAGGACAAACAAAGTTCTAAGTTTGGGGGTGTTTGATGACTTGTATAATTTGGCATAATTTATCACTTCTCAACTTTAAACTTTAGTCTAATTTTATTTATTTTTGTTGATTTTAGACTTCATTATTGTTATTTAAATTTTATTGCAGATTTGAAGGAAATAAAGATTTAACCAAATAAAAGAGACGTGAAGCAGCTAGAGAGAATATTGGGCTGAACAGAGGAATTTTTTTGGGCTGAAAAGAGCACCACATCTAAAAGAAAAAAAAAGGGCACCACGACTGAACTGAAAAGAGAGGCAGCTGAACACTAAAAAGAAAGAGGGCTAAAACAGAAAAAAAAACGTTGGAGAAAAAGGCTGAAACAGAGCCACCTTTTGGGCTGAAAAGAGGAAGATTTTTGGGCTGAAACAGAGCAACGTTTTGGGCTGAAAAGAGGAAGGTTTTTGGGCTGAAAAGTGGAACGTTTTTGGGCTGAAAAAGGGCAACACGTTTAGAAGAAAAGGGAGGCGCTGAACTGAAAAAGAGGCGCTGAACTGAGCAGAGGAAAAATACGTTCTTTGCTGGATAGAGAGCGCTGAAACTGAAAGAAGAAAAGGGAGAAAAAACGCTGAAAGCTGAAGCAGAGAAAAAGGCTGAAACAGAGGGGCTGAAACAAGAGAAAAACGCTGAAACAGAGGAAAAAACGCTGAAACAGAGGCTGACGCTGGAAGAGAGGCTGAAGCAGAAAGAGAGGAGAAGAAGCTGCGAACGCTGAAGCAGATTTTTTAGCGTTAATTTTCCTTTCAAATCTTCTCAGAAAAATTATGGTGAATTCGTTTATGTTGAATTTAATTTTTAGCATGAACTAAATTTTCTTTATTCTAGGAAAACGATGTAATCTAATTCCGAACTATGCTTGCTTTTCCATGTTAAATTGAATTAATTCTCTTCATGTTTGTCTGATTTATTCTGAGCTTACTGCTTCTAATTAACCGGCCATTAATTAGATGATTTTGATCTTGTGATTTGCCGTCGAAAGAGGGAATTATAGGATAGATCTTGAATATTTCGGCATAGGTAAATATAGAGATCGAAAGACTTGTATGAACCTGTGTAGTATTAAAATCATTGGTCTTAATGCTTTCTTGCTTTATTAAATTGCATACTCTTGTGTAAATTGATGAACAAGATGGTTTCCAATTGACTGTCGAAAGAGGCTTTTGGATGAGTGTGGAGATTACTAACAAATAGAGAGAATTAAATTTAATTAGCTAGATGAGTAAAGCATAGTGAGGAATTAGGTGAAATCGATTTCCTAGAAGTTTTCTTCCCATTAATTTGATCTTTGAACAACATATTTTTTTCCTCTGCTTATTTTCTTTAATTTGATTTTATTTTAAATTCCAATTACAACAACCTTAGTGACTTCTCTAGATAAAATCGAGATTAGCATAATTTTGGTATTTGTCAAAAGTAAGTTACCAATCCCTAAGGACGATACTCTTCTCATCACTTTACTATAAAACTACGATACTGTGTACTTGCAGTTTTGCACCGATCAGTGCCCGTCCCATCAGCCGCCTTCCAATTCTTTCTGTGGGTTGCAGCAACCAAGACAGCACTGTTCAGGGGTCATTTCCTCATTAATGCGGCCAGAACGTTAATTGTGGGCATTTAATGTGGAGGTGACAGTTTATCCTGGAACTGCTCCTCCACCATGCTTCCATGGCTGACACATTTTACTTGTTCTTTCTCTTAGGATGCTCTAGGTGGTTGCCTTTGATGGCCTGTTGCTTCTTTCCCCTATGGTTTTAGACTTTCTCAATTCGTCTTCGGACGTTTCCTCCTCCTCGGCGTGGGCCCTAAGCTTGGTACGAACTGGGCCGGGGTTGCCTAATTCTTTGGCCCCACAATAGCTCCTCAAAATCTTGCTGTCTGGTTCCTCGAACGGAGAGGAGGATTTTGATGTCCTCGGACCTTTGTCATGGCTTGTCAAGTCTTGTCCTCCATCAGTACCAGAGTCTTTTCACCTGTCCAAGGCACGTTACTGGCGCTTTGGTATATGGAGCGCGCCCTCATTAAATTCTGGCGGCTCTGTGTTCCCCACGTTCAACGGTATGATAGTAATCGAACAATGGAGATCGCTTTGACCTTATGGGCGGGAAAACCCACACGGTTACTTTTAACTGGAGGTATAAATACCTATTTGAACCGATTTGCCTCTTCACTTTTGCATTCAAGAATTCCTGGGCACGTATCTTGAGTTCAGTCAAATCTCTACCCAAACTCACGCCTCTTTTCAGCACAAAAAGCCTGTTCGATGAGCTTTTCCTCATTTCTGTAAGTCCTCCTATCTCTCTTTAAGTTTCTTTTCCCTTTATTCCTCTTTTTCTTTAGTCTTTCCTTGAGTCTCTTAGCCATTTCTAGGGATGGGTAGGTTTAAAAAGTTGGTTGAGTCTGAAGAGGCAATGGAGAAATTCATTGCCGATTATAGGATACCCAGTAACGTAGGTTTGAGGTATTGTGAAGAAGGGGAATGGCATATCAGGAGGAATAATGGTGAAGTAGTGATTCCCATAATCGCCTTCCTTGAAGGCAGTATGAGAATCCCTATGGGGCCGGTGATGAGGGGCTACCTTAGGCACTTTCGATTAGCCCCTACCCAGTGCGCCACTAACGTGTTTAGGATTTTGGGTTGTGTGGACGCTCTAAACGAGAAAATAGGGTTGAGGTTAACCCACCACGATGTGAACTGGTGCTACAACCTCCAACACCTCAAGGGTAAATCCTATTATATGAAGACGAGGGATGATAAGGTCCGACTTATTCAGTGCCTCCCTGAGTCCAGCAAGGGGTTAAACAAGGACTTTCTCATCATGTCCAAGGAATGGCATGACAGCCTTCACTGTCCGATAGATGAAGGGGTACCAGGTGGGGCATTCAGGATAGGATAGGGTTGATCTTTTGTGATGTCAAAGTTTGCAGTGCTTGGTTGCTAATACAAATATGCCTTCTTTTTTGCAGATCCGCACGCCTTTGAACGACACTTTCATCTGGTTAACAAGGGGGATTTGGAGACCATCCTAAGGGCGGAGGTTTTTGAGAACGAGGCAGACAACCAGGTTAGAGCTGCCCACAAGATCCTCGGCTACTATCCGATTCAGAAATCGTTCTCAACTCCGAAGTACGTGGTCAGAGCCAAGGATCCTAGGCTTCATAGGATCACCGTAGCAGAACAAGGGTTCCTGCTTCCTGAAGGGTCTCCCGTTCCAGTAGGTATTCCGTTGGCGAGCCCTTCTTCATCCCGTCAAGCTGTAGAGGCCGAGGAAGGAAGTCCAGAGAGGGAAGAAGAAGTCACTGATTTGGGTCCGTCCGAGGACGAATTTGGTGCATTTGACCAAGTCAATCTGTCCGAGGATCCCTCTGGTGACTTGGGTGACCCCAACTCGACTTAAGCAAACCTCCTATCAGTAGGGACTGGTTCTCAGGCCGAGATGGGTTTCAAGAGACAACCTCAAACCAGCCTACTCGACCTGATTGAGGGGCAGCCGGGGAAGGACGCGTCGGGGAAGTCACAATCCAAGCTTCCTCCTCCTTCACCCAAGCGTCAGCCTGTCCAGACTAGGTCATCTTCCACCCAGTCCAGGCTTCCACCTCAGCCAAGTCTGCCCCAAGGGTCTGAGCCCACTGATCCCAAAAATAAGAAGGACAAAGGCAAACAGCCCATGGGAGCAAACAGATCTCGATCCTCCTAGGAGAAGGACGAAGCTCGACGGCCCTCCAAGCAACAAAAAACTGGGCACCAGGGTCCAAGAAAGGAAGTGGCCCTATAAGCCGAGCCTCAGGCCTGGCTCCCTGCCCCAATGCTCCACGGGGAGCCTTTGATGGACAATGCTTCCCTTAGGGACTTTAGTGGGGGTGAAGGCACATTCATGACCGATGCGTTAGAGAGGTCTCTGCTACTCCCCGCTGACATGGCCAAATTGGAGAACTTGAGGAGGCAAAAGGTCGTCCTCAACTTGAAGAGGTACTTGGGCATGGTAAGACATCCAGCACTTGAGACTTCGTTGAATTTTGCTCTTTAGTTCCCAACTTATTGTGTGCTTGTTTCAATTGGCAAGTTGTCCAGGCCATTTTTAGGTTAGAAGAGGTGGCCAACAACTAGAGCAAGGCCTTTGACCTCGAGCACGACAGGCATCTGGACGCTGCTCGGACTCTTAAAACATCCGAGGCCGATCTCTCAAAAGCATGGGAGGAGTTGAAGGAGATGACAAGGGCCCGAGACAGCGCTGAGTCAGGCCTTGCTAGCTCTCAAAAGTAGGCCCAAGACCAGACGAGGCGCTTGCTCGAGGCAGAGGATCAGCTGAAGGTCACTAAGGAGCAGATCGTTGAGCTGAAGAAGAAGATGGCCGAGGCGGAGGGGGCCAAGAACGTTGCAAAGTGGGCCAGGGGCGAGGCCATGAGGGCTAAAGAGGAGGCTGAATTCGCCAGGACAGAGGCCGAAGCCTCTAAGGAGAAGGCCGAGGAGGCGGCTTATGACTTGGGAGTGGCTGAGACCCAGGCCCTTCTCAAGTCTCAAGTGCCTAAGGTATGCAGGCTCTACTGTTCCCAGACTTGGAATGAGGCCCTCAAACAAGCTGGAGTTGAGGCTTCATCTGACCTGTGGAAGGTGGAGCATGTATACTACCCTCCTACCATCCGTGAGGCTGCTCCCTCTAGCTCCAAGGCTGGGGTGGTTCCTGAGGAAGTTGGTACTGCTCCAAACGAAGCTGCTCTGGCCATTGCCACTTCTGATGAGCCTGCCAAGGAAGCTGAGCCTGCTGGGGTGACCAAAACAGACAAATGTCCAAACAAGGAGGCACCCCAGGATGCTACAAAGTCCTCAGCTGGCGCCCAAGCCCCTAGCGCCGAGGAGGCAACTCTCCTAGTTGATCCTTTGCAGGTTGCTCCCCCAACTGAGGGCCCTAAGGATCCTGAGACCCTTTCTACTCAGCTCCCCAAGGAAGGGATCAAAATAAAGCTGAAGAAATAGGCCTTCTTGGTTAGCTCCAGTTGTATTTTTGCCTTATTGTATATATTTTTTTATTTTATTATTATTATTATTATTTTTTGGAAGATGTAATGTGACTTTTAGATTGAATGTATGACATTTCTTTTTTACATTATGCGTTTATTGTTATTATAAGGGGCTCTGCCATTTATATAACCTGTGCTTTGATTGTTAGCTAAGCAATCTCAATAGTTCAACTTGTTTTCCATTTTGAATCAACAGCCAAAAAATGTGAAGTCCATAGTGATAGTTTCCACTTAGACTTCGGTTAATAATTGAGCCACCTTAATACTATGACTCGCTTTTGCTGAATTGAATACTGAGGGAATAACTTTACAATATTATTCCTGTATCTCATGAATTGGTTACCATAAGTGGTAAAAAATGCTAAGCACATAGCATCCATAAAGATAAGCCTTTAAATCCTAAGATCAAATACCACAACACAAGGTACAAAGGTACTCATAAGTACGCTCTAAAAATTTACTGACCTTAAGAAAACAGTTAGCTGCTGGTTATGCTGGGAAGCTAAGTTCAAGGTACTTCAGAATGTCTTAAGTGATGCTCATGGGCTTGTGTTTGTTCACGTCTTTGCTGAATGTAACTAGTTTTCCCATAGGTTTGAGTCTGAGGACCATGCAAGACCTTAGTTCTATCTAGTACTTAGATTCTTCTTGAAGTAACTAGTTTCCCCATAGGTTTGAGTCCGAGTACCATGCAAGACCTTTGTTCTGTCTAGTACTTAGATTCTTCTTGAAATAACTAGTTTCCCCATAGGTTTGAGTCCGAGGACCATGCAAGACTTTGGTTCTGTCTAGTACTTAGGTTCTTCTTAAAGTAACTAGTTTCTCCATAGGTTTGAGTCCGAGAACCATGCAAGACCTTGGTTCTGTCTAATACTTAGATTTTTCTTGAAGTAACTAGTTTCCCCATAGGTTTGGGTCTGAGGACCATGCAAGACCTTGGTTCTGTCTAATACTTATATTCTTCTTGAAGTATCTAGTTTCCCCATAGGTTTGAGTTCGAGGACCATGCAAGACCTTGGTTCTGTTTAATACTTAGGTTCTTCTTGAAGTAACTAGTTTCCTCATAGGTTTGAGTCTGAGGACCATGCAAGACCTTGGTTCTGTCTAGTACTTAAATGGTTGTCAAAGCACAAGACATACAATCATAACAGACTTAGAATTCGAAATAGAGAAATGTTTTCATTAATAATAATACCTTCTCAGGTTATTTACATTCCATGGATGTGGTATAGCTTTTTCATCTAAGTCATCTAAGTAATATGCACCTATCCCTGCTACTGAAGTAATTCGGTATGGTCCCTCCCAGTTGGGTCCCAGCTTTCCATAGGATGGGTTCTTGGCAGCACCCACAACTTTCCTCAACACTAAGTCCCCTGGTGCTAGCGGTCTCAGCTTCACATTGACATCATATTCCTACTTGAGCTTCTAGTGATAGTAGGCCAACTAGATCATTGCCTTTTCTCTTCGTTCATCAATTAGATCTAGATTCTTCTTTAGCAGTTCATCATTACTGCTTGGAGTGAAAGAGCTCGTCCTTAGCGTTGGGAAGCTTGCCTCTAGAGGGACAACAGTCTCGGCCCCGTAAGTCATGGCAAAAGGTGTCTCCCCCGTTGACCGCCGTGGTGTAGTTCGGTAAGTCCATAGGACGTGTGGCAGCTCTTCTACCCATCTTCCCTTGGCATCGTCCAGTCTCTTCTTAACCCCATTGACTATGACCTTGTTGACAGTCTCGACTTGCCCATTTCCCTGAGGATAAGCCGGTGTTGAGTACCTATTTGTGATCCCAAGCTCGCAACAGTATCTTCTGAAGGCTTTGCTGTCAAATTGGAGTCCATTATTTGAAATGAGAGTTTGAGGGACCCCGAATCGCGTGACAATGTTTCTCCAGATGAATTTTTTAGCATCCATGTCTCTGATGTTGGCCAATGGCTCAGCTTCGACCCACTTGGTGAAATAATCTGTGCCGACCAACAGATATCTTTTATTTCCCGGCGCCTTGGGGAAAGGGCCTACAATATCCAAGCCCCACTGGGCAAAAGGCCATGGATTGGACAAAGGGTTAAGGACCCCTCCTGGCTGATGAATATTTGGGGCAAACCTTTGGCATTGGTCACACTTCTTAACATACTCTAGGGCTTCCTTCTACATTCTCGGCCACCAATATCCCTGGGTGATGGCTCGGTGCGATAGGAATCTTCCTCCTGTGTGACTCCCACAGATCCCTTCGTGCAGCTCTTCGAGCAGTAATTCTGATGCCTCAGGGTGAATACACAATAAGTGTGGTCCAGAGTAGGAGCGCCTATACAATTTGTAGTCCTCGGACAACCAGAACCGAGGAGCGTTTCTTCGTACTTTCTCAGCCTCTGACTTCTCCTCGGGCAGAGCATCATCCTTGAGGAATCTCATTATAGGGTCCATCTAGCTGGGACCCACCCCAACTTGATGGATGTGAACCATGCCCGTTGCCACCTCATTTGCTCTTTCCAGATGCTCAACAAGAATGATCCGAGGCAGATCTCCTGCCGAAGAGGTAGCAAGTGTGGCCAATGAATCTGCATGGGTGTTTCCACTTCTGGAGACATGTGACAAGCTGAAAAGGTCGAAGTTTGACTGCAAGCGCTTGACCTGGCTTAAGTACTCTTGCATCCTCGCATCTCTGGCTTCCAATTCTCCCTTTACCTGGCCCACCACCAATCTCGAATCCGAGAACATCTCCACTGCTTTTCCTCCTATTTTCTGCACCATGACCATCCCTTGTAACAAGGCCTCATACTCGGCCTCATTATTTGTGGCCGAGAACCCAAGTCTAAGGGATTTCTCTATGACAGACTTCTCAGGGGATACTAGGACTAGCCCCACTCCAGACCCCCTCTGATTTGCTGCGCCATCAACATACACTTTCCAACATGAAGGCCCTGGAATAGAGATTGCCCCAACAGATTTTCCATTCGTGTTTTGCTTCTCTGCTACTGTTTCTATTGGGGGTTCAGCAAATTCGGCCACCAAGTCAGCCAGGACCTGGCCTTTTATAGAGGTCCGAGGCATGTACTTGATGTCGAAGGCCCCTAGAATCGTGTTCCATTTGGCGATTCTTCCAGTGTAATCAGCAGTCCGAAGTACAAACCTCAAGGGAAGTTGGGTTAAAACAACAACTGTGTAGGCTTGGAAATAATGGGGAAGCTTTCGTGTAGCGTGGACCACGGCTAGTATGGCTTTCTCCAAGGGTAAGTACTTGACCTCAGCTTCGTGCAGCAACTTGCTCTCATAATAGACTGTCTTTTAAATGTCGTTGTCATCCCGTATTAGCACCAAGCTCACAGCATGAGGGGCCACGGCGATATACGCGTATAGGACCTTATCGGCTTCGGGGTTGGACATGATAAGTGGCCGAGATAGGTACTCCTTGAGTTGCTGGAAGGCCACAATATAGTCCTCGGACCACTTAAATCCCTTTCACTTGTTAATCATGAGATAGAATGGTCTGCATTTATCCGCCGACCTGGAAATGAACCGATTCAAAGCCACGATCATTCCAGTGAGCTTTTGGACCTCCTTAGGGTTTTGCAGAGGCTTTAGGTTATTAATAGCCTTGATTTAGTCAGGATCAACCTCACCTGTGGGTAATAATGTAGCCTAAAAACTTGCCAGATCACACGCCAAATGAGCATTTGGAAGAGTTTAGGCGCAGCTTGTGCTTCCTCAAGACATCAAAGGTGCAGCCAAGGTCCCTCAAATGCTCGGACACCACTTTACTCTTCACCACCATATCATCTACATAGATTTTGATGCTCTTGCCTAACTGTGGGTCAAACATTCTCGTCATCATCCTTTGATAAGTGGACCCTGCGTTCTTCAGACCGAACGACATTACCTTGTAGTGGTAATTCTCAATGGGTGTCACAAAGGCTGTCTTCTCCTGATCCTTCAAGACCAGTGGTATTTGATGATAGCCATGAAAGACATCTAGGAAACTCATCCGAGGGTGGCCCGTAGTTGCATCCACCAGCTAGTCTATCCGAGGCATGGGGAACGGGTCTTTTGGACATGCCTTATTCAGGTCTGTGAAGTCCAAGCAAACCCTCCACTTTCCACTTTTCTTCTTTACCACCACCGTATTGGCCAACCATTCGGGGTAAAAAACCTCTTTGATAGCCCCTACACGCTTAAGCTTCTTCACCTCTTCTTTAATCGCATCAGCATGCTCTCTTGACGGGCGCCGGGGTGGCTGCTTCTTTGGAATTATGGACGGATTGACATTGAGATGGTGACAGATGAAGGATGGGTCAATCCCTGGGGCATCACAGGCATTCCATGCAAACACGTCAATATTTCTTTTGAAGAACTCAATTAACTCCTCCTTCTCCTGGGGAGGCAGCTGAGCCCCGACCTGAAAAAACTTCTTGTGGTCATCACCAATGACCATTTTCTCTAGATCTTCACATTTCGCTTCCTCGACAGCTGCATCAGTAGGCGCCACCGGGGCCTTTGATTGCTATAAGTTCTTTTCAGCAGAGGCCGAGGGCTCTGCATCAAAGCGATGTGAAATGGCTACCACCATACACTGTCTTGCTGTGGACTGGCAACCACGGATCTCGAGAACCTGGTCCTCTGACAGGAACTTCACCTTTTGGTGCAAGGAGGAGGCAACAGCCCCCAAGGTATGGAGCCAGGCCCTGCCGACGATGGCTGTGTATGGAGAGTAGGTGTCCACTACGATGAAGTTTACCTCCACTATCTCTGGGCTGGTCTAGACAGGTAGCCTAATCATGCCCTTTGAGATAACAAGCTTCCCGTTGAAGCTCATCAAGGGGGAGCTATAGGGCATCAAATCCTCCGGTTTCAACCCTAGCCCCTTGTAGAGGTCAGGGTACATAATCTCGGCCCCACTGCCATCATCCACCATTACTCTTTACACATCATAGTCCCCGATTCTGAGAGTGATTACTAGAGCATCATCATGGGGCTAGGTGGTCCCAATCTTGTCTTCCTCCAAAAAACACAAGGTTGGGTGAAAATTCCTTCTGGCCCTCTTCGGCTCTGGCTGGGACTCCTCGGTAGGCAGCTGAGCCACAAACAACACTCGTGAAGGGCGCGTGCCTGTTCTTCCTGCCACGGCCAAGATTACATTGATCGTCCCTGCGGGCGGTCTCAGCGCAATGTCTCTCTGGGGCTCCTAATGGGTCTGGCCTTGATGACCACTGGACTGATGCAGAAGGTGCTTCAACTTCCCTTCTCGGACCAACTGGTCCAGATAGTTCCAGAGATTTCTGCAGTCCTCTGTGGTATGTCCATGGTCTTGGTGGTATTGGCAATAAAGGTTCTGATTGCGCCTCGTGGACTCCCCACCATCTTACTCGGCCACCTAAAGTATGGCTCGTTCTTGATTTTCTCCAACACCCTGTGTACTGGTTCTCGGAATACAGCATTGACAGTCTGTGTGTTGGTTACTCCGGATTGCTCCACGAAATCTCTCCTCGGGCGACTGCTGTTATATCGGTCTGACCTGAAATCCCTCCTCTCTTGAGGGATAACCTTCTCCTTTCCTTTACCCTACAGCTGGTCTTCCTCTACTCGTTTGTAATTATCGATCTGATCTATTAGCTGGCGCACACTGGTGGCAAGCTTGCCAATCAGGGACTTCCTCAAGTCGTGCCCAACTGGGAGACCATTTTTGAAGGTGCTGATAGCGACATCATCAAAATTGCCATCCAGTTCATTGTATATCTCCCAATATCGGTCCGAGTAGGCCTTTAGAGTCTCTCCATCAAGCATGGATAAAGACAATAGCGCACTCAAGGGCCAAGGAGCTCTGCTGTTTGTAACGAAGCGGGAGCTAAAGGCTTAGGTCAGCTATCTGTACGAATCTATGGAATTCGTCTTCAAGCCATTGAACCACCTCATCGCCACTGGACCCAAGCTAGAAGGGAAAACTTTGCACATCAGCACCTCGTTCTTAGAATGGACAGCCATCCTTTGGTTGAACTGGCTCACATGCTCCACAGGGTTTGTTTTGCCATTATAGATGGTGAAGGTTGGCTGCTGGAATCGCCGAGGGAGTATAGCTTCTTCTATGTGACGTGTGAAAGGTGACTTGGAGAGTTTATCCAGTGCCCTGCTCATGGCATCGCTCCCCAAGCCCCTAGGAGATGGGCTTTTACGTTTACGCCTCCAATAGTGCTCTTCTTCGTGAGAGAAGGTCTCGCTATGGGGAGTTCTTGATCTCCGCCTATAGTCACCATCGCTTTCATCATCGGAAGGTGTGTCAGGACAGGAACGAGACTGTCTTCACTGTGCATGACGCAGCTTTCTCTTCAAGTCGTTTATCTCCCGCTGCATGGCCAACTTATCATCCTATCTCTGGGATACGTGACTCTTAACCTCTTCTGATTGCATGGCTTGGTTGTCATTTTGTCTCCGACGCACGTGACTGCCCCTACGAGAGTGGCTTCCGCTAGTTTAAGTGGTGTGTACACTTCCCTCTCGAAACCTTCCATTCTCTTCATTTCGGTCACACTCAGGGTTGGGAAAGTTACCCCGTTGCTGGGACCTAGCCGGCTTGGGCTAATGGGAGCCTACTTGATGAGGGCCTGATCTTACCATGTTGGATTGTTGCCCCTACTAACACACAAGTTCTTCTCACAGACGGCGCCAATTGTAGGGACCGGGCTTGAGCACTTCTACCGTATGATGAGTGGACTCAGGCCCAATTAGCCCAATACAATGAATTTGTAGAGAATGGGTTTAAGAACTAGGCTTTAGTGAGGATTGCAACAACTAAACATGGTAGTGAATGCGTGGAACGACAAGAACATGGGCTAAAGTATGAAATTCTGCTCCTCGGCACTCTCCTGAGGAACATGCAATTCGTTCTATTTCTTCAGTGCTTCACTACAAAGGTTCAGAGGGTTCTACAAATTGCTATTGTATTTTCTACTTCTCCCTCTCCTCCCTCTTCCAGAAGGATTTCTTACATTATATACCCCCTTTCAATTGATCTTAGCCCTACATTTGTTGATCAAGCAGGTCACTACTTGAATGCCCGTCCCATCAGCCGCCTTTCCATTCTTTCTGTGGGTTGCAGCAACCAAGGCAGCACTGTTCAGTGGTCATTTCCTCATTAATGCGGCCAGAACGTTAGTTGTGGGCATTTAATGTGGAGGTGACAGTTTATCTTGGAACTGCTCCTCCACCATGCTTCCATGGCTGACACATTGTACTTGTTCTTTCTCTTAGGATGCTCTGGGAGGCTGCCTTTGATGGCCTGTTGCTTCTTCCCCATATGGTTTTGGTTGGCCGAGGACAGGATTGTCCTCGGCAATGTTCCTGGGCAATTTGGACTTTCTCAATTCATCCTCGGACGTTTCCTCCTCCTCGACGTGGGCCCTGGGCTTGGTACGAACTGGGCCGGGGTTGCCTAATTCTTTGGCCCGTGTAATAGTGGTACACTCATGCAAGCTCCAAGGGCATATAAAGCATGAGTAGGGCACTTCCTTAGGCGAAGTGGGACTAAGGTGTAAACCCCTCAAAGGGTGAAGATCTTGAACTCCCACCCCTTCAGAACAAAACTGTCACACGCTTTGCACCGTGGGGGAGATACAAATAGATGGGCGGAGGTCGTTGGCCTCCTAACCCAAAAAGTGTGTAGTAGTGGTACACTCATGCAAGCTTTAAGGGCATATAAAGCATGAGTGGGGCGCATACTTAGGCGATGTGGGACTAAGGTGTAAAGCCTCTAAGGTGAAGCTCCTGAACTCCCACCCCTTCGTAACAAAACCTTGCGGGCTTGGCTCCCCAAAGAGGACAAATGGCTTGCAGGGGCTGAACAAAAACTCTCCCTTACAATATATATATATATATATACATTTTTTAGCAAATCAAGGTGATCCTGTAATCACTTTAACATAAATGTGGAGCCACCACAGAATAGCATGTATGTAACAAATAATAAAAAAATTTAAAATAATAAATAAACCCTAGTATCTACACAATAATAAATAAATAACCAATTAAAGAAACTACATGTTGGGGAATATAGGGGAAATCAATGGAAATAACAAAATACAAATTGGCTTATAGGTACGAATGAATCGTTATCTTTAAGAAGATATTTACCCCACTTGAATAAGTTTGATAAAGGGTTGTGGTCATATTATTTTCAAAATACACAAGGATTCTACAAATTGCAAACTATGAGAATATTGTGAATTTTCACAAAAATGTGTACAAAATCCAGAAAAACAAACAAACAAGCAAAAACTCAAGCTATATATGGAAGTGTGTTCATAAACAATGAAGAGTTGTCATTGTAAATGTACCATTGGAAGGTCACCTAAGTTGGGGCAAGCACTCTAAAACATTGCCAAAACAATTACTAGCCACTATGGACTCAAAAGCCATCATTTTTCTCTTCTTCTTACAAAAATATGTAGAAAACACTTTTACTGCAATTGTCTCACTCAAGTGAACTACCCTTCTCACACGAGCGAGAATATCTCGTTAAGCAAGCTCTTTAGAAATTGAAATTTCATTTAGAACCTAAAAGTTCACATATATTTCAGTAGCCCCCCCCCCCCCCCCCCCTTTTCAAACAGGATCAAGTCCAAAAGTTTGCTTGTACCTTTGCTTGTCCCTTTCTCAATTAAAGGCCTTCACTCGAGCAAGAAGCAACCTTGCTCGAGTGAGATCTTTAATCTCAATTTTTTTCTTCTTTCAATCATTATTCATCCTTTTACTCTTTAGGTAGGATGCGTACGATAACCTACATGTATATACATATATATACAACAAACCTAAATGTATATACGTATATATACAACAATTCCCAATTGGGTTTTAATATCTATATGCAATTTGGTTGACAGTTTGTAATGCATAATAGAAGGTATCACTCAACTTAAATCTCCCCACAACATAGTAATCCATATGCATTGTCTCCCTATAAACACATCATTCTCCATCACTTCTTCAACCTGTAAGCCATCAAAACTATTCTCTCATTAGATCCTTAGTTGAATGTTGGATGTCTTCATTGAAAAGAAAAAAAAAAAGGGGGGGGGGGGGGGGATGAAAAGGCATGTATATGCATTGTCTCCCTATAAACACATCATTTTCCATCACTTCTTCCACCTATAAGTCATCAAAACTATTCTCTCATATGATCCTTAGTTGAACCATGGACGTTTTCAATGAAAGCATCAAGAGGTGCTAATTGAAATACAATACTCTAGGCATCCACCCTTATTTTTTAATTCTCTATTTTGGGGTTACTAACTGTGATCTGTCACATGATTTCATCATCCATCATGAATGAATATAAAATTTTAGAGATAATTACACATTACCCCTATTTGGTTTGGCATATTTGCACATTGTCTACTCGTAGTTTAAAAAGCATGACTTTGGCTTCCTAAGATTCACTATAGTATACAATCGTAACTCACCTTTGTGTCCACCCTTCAAAACAAGGGTCAATATTTCTCTTAGTCTTTTACTATTTTTTGTCTCCTTTGTCTCTTCACTCTACGTATGCTAATCTATTTTCTCTCTCTCTTTTTGTTCCTCACGCAGGGACTGCTCCATGTTTATGTCAGGATGGTCACGGGACTACCCTGACTTGCAAAAAAATGTATATATGTACTTGCAAAAAAGAAAATTACTAAACTAACCTATTTGACCACCCTAACTTAAGAATCACAAGAATTTGGGTTCAACAAAGATAAAAGTAATACTACAGTTACAACATTATCACAATAATTTCACAACAAATCTTTTGTAGTAAGTTGTTACTGATTCTAATTTGGGCTCAATACTGACATAACTTTTTTATCCACCAATAACAGTTTGTTGCATAAGATTTGTTGTTAAAATGTTATAGATATAGCATTACTCCAAAATTAATTATGGCCTTCAAAACATAATCCTTAACTTCTGTTGTTAAAAATGTTGTGGATATAACATTACTCTAAAATTAATTCTGGCTTCCAAAACATAATCATTAACCCCTTAAACCAAAATGAAAAAGGCTTAAATAATAACAATAAAAATTAGCACAAATAACAACAAAAATAACCCAAACAAAAACAAAACTAGACCAAACAACAACAAGTGAGCAAATTATTCAACAAAAGGACTATTCAAAAAAATAAAAAAGAATACCTAATTTTTCAAATTTGTAATTTGTTCAACCCCTTACATAAAGATAATCTCCAATTTCATTTTTTCTTAAAAAGGGTATCGAGAGAAATAGTGTGGTCATGAGTTCTCCTTGGCGGTGCTAATAGTTATGCTCTCTTTGGCTTTGCAATGGCAACAATTCTGCTTTTCTTGACTACTCAGCTTATAGTTGTTAGGAATGGCAACGGGTCGGGTTTGGGCCGGGTTTTTTCATACCCGGACCCGACCCGCGGGTATGCCCCAAAAACCCGGACCCGACCCGTTTATTAAAAGGGTTTTTTTCTTTACCCCAAACCCGGCCCGCCGGGTACCCGCGGGCCCCGTCAGCCATGCCACGATTTGGGCCCAAACCGTGGCCCAATCCCAAAAAAAAAAATTTCTGCCTGAAGCTATACCGTGGCCCAAAAATTTAAAAAAAAAATGTTTGCCCAGATTTTTTGAGAATGTGTTTGCCCAGATTCAAGGCTTGAATCTGGGTAAACATAAATTTTTTTTTTTTTTTTATACTAGCAGGAGTATACTTAGGTAGAGAAAATCAAAGAAATCAAAGGATGAAAATTGAAAAATAAAAAGAACAACCAGGAAATCATGGATGAACAATGACCAAAGATTTATGATTTTCCCTTTCAAAATCACAAAAACAAACACAAATCCTAACCCAAACACAAACCCAAAAATTTCAAATTTATAATTTTCCCATTCAAAATCACTAACACAAACACAAATTCAGATTTACGATTTTTCCCATTTAAAATCACAAACACAAACACACAAACACAAACAAAAAAATTTCAGATTTATGTTTTCCCTTTCAAAATCACAAACACAAACACAAATCCTAACACAATCACAAACAACTCACATGACTGAGATGAAATGAACCCAGAAAAAAAAAAAAAAAAAAAAAAAAAAAAGATAGAGAACGAGGTGGTCCGGTGGAGACAAATGGAGAAAGCGAGGTGGCTGGAGGTGCAATGATGGCCGGCGGTGAAGGGCTTCAGGCTAATCATGCTGGCAGTGACAGATGTTCAGGCCGGCGGCGACAAATCGGAGGTTGGGGGTTGATGATGCCGAAAATATCACCAGTGAGCCGCATGTACTCGCACGCCCAAAATGCAACCTGCACAACACAAGAAAGGGAAACGACCTAAGCAGAGAGCACCGGTGTGGTGCCGGCCAAATACCCTCCGAAGGTCAAGTTAGAACTCTTTTCAACTTTAGAGTGCTAGAGAGGGGTTAATTATGCGTACCTCGATTTGTGAGGGTATTGGGATTTTTATAGTAGTCGAAAGTTGACCTCTTTTACTTGGAGTCGAAGTCTTTCCTTGTAGAAATCCTCTTGAGGAGTCCCAAACATGATGGACAAGTCATATTCCTTATAAAGAAGATCTTCATCGATGCACGCAGCTTCTAGAACCCTAATTGCGCTAGGACTCTAATTACCCCTAAAATCTAGGGGGTGTGCCGCAAGTATTCCCATATAGGGATTCTGTCTGACACGTGGCCAGCAAATCCATTCTCACCGAGTCTTGCACCTGATGGGCCCGTCCATCAACATTGCTTGGATCCGTCAGCTTATTTTCTCCTCTTCAGTTGCCCCCTTCACCCTATGGGTTCGTGATCTCGGAGTGAAAGGACCCGTGGGGTGACGGTTCGATTTGGATCTTGAAAGACTTGTCAGTCTTTGACAAGCTAGCCCAAAATTATTCATGGCGTAGGGGACCTAAATTTTGACCAAGGCACTTTTGGGTGACATGGTCCATCTGTACTCCCGTAGGTAAGAAGACTTAGAGTTTTCACCAAGGCATTCGCGGGTGACTTGGTTCGTCCTTCCAACCGTAGGTAGTAGGACTTAAAATTTGTACTAAGGCACTTATGAGTGATTTGGTCCGTCATTCTACCCATTGGTAGTAGGACTTAAATTCGTCCTTCCACCCGTAGGTAGTAAGACTTAAAATTTTGTACCAAGGCATTTGAATGACTTGGTCTGTCCTTCCACCCGTAGGTAGAAGGACATAAATTTTGTACCAAGGCACTTGAGTGACTTGGTCCGTCCTTCCACCCGTAGGTTGAAGGACTTAAATTCGTCCTTCCACCCGTAGGTAGTGAGACTTAAATTTTGTACCAAGGCACTTGTGAGTGACTTTGTCTGTTCTTCCACCCGTAGGTAGAAGGACTTAAATTTTTTACCAAGGAACTTGTGAGTGACTTGGTCTGTCCTTCCACCCATAGGTAGTAGGACTTAAATTTTGTACCAAGACACTCGTGAGTGACTTGGTCCGTCCTTCCACCCGTAGGTAGTAGGACTTTAAATTTTGTGCCAAGGCACTTGTGAGTGACTTGGTCCGTCCTTCCACCCGTAGGTAGAAGGACTTAAATTTTGTACCAAGGCACTTGTGAGTGACTTGGTTCATCCTTCCACCCGTAGGTAGGAAGATTTGAATTTTGTACCAAGGCACTTTTGAGTGACTTGGTCCGTCCTTCCACCCGTAGGTAGAAGGACTTAAATTTTTTACCAAGGCACTCATGAGTGACTTGGTCCGTCCTTCCACCCGTAGGTAGTATGGCTTAAATTTTGTACCAAGACACTCGTGAGTGACTTGGTCCGTCCTTCCACCCGTAGGTAGGAAGACTTGAATTTTGTACCAAGGCACTTGTGAGTGACTTGGTCCGTCCTTCCACGCGTAGGTAGTAGGACTTAAATTTCGTACCAAGGCACTTGTGAGTGACTTGGTCCGTCCTTCCACCCGTAGGTAGGAAGACTTGAATTTTGTACCAAGACACTTGTGAGTGACTTGGTCCGTCCATCCACTCGTAGGTCACTTGTGAGTGACTTGGTCCGTCCTTCCACCCGTAGGTAGGAAGACTTGAATTTTGTACCAAGACACTTGTGAGTGACTTGGTCCGTCCATCCACTCGTAGGTAGGAAGACTTATATTTTGTACCAAGGCACTTATGAGTGACTTGGTCCGTCCTTCCATGCATAGGTAGCAGGACTTAAATTTTGTACCAAGGCACTTGTGAGTGACTTGGTCCGTTCTTCCACCCGTAAGTAGAAGGACATAAATTTTGTACCAAGGCACTTGTGACTTGGTCCGTCCTTCCACCCGTAGGTAAGAAGACTTGAATTTTGTACCAAGACACTTGTGAGTGACTTGGTCCGTCTTTCCACTCGTAGGTAGGAAGACTTAAATTTTGTACCAAGGCACTTGTGACTTGGTTCGTCCTTCTGCCCGTAGGTAGTAGGACTTAAATGTTGTACCAAGACACTCGTTGGTGGCTTGGTTCGTCCTTCCACCCCGTAGGTAGGAAGACTTGAAATTTGTACCAAGACACTTGTGAGTGACTTGGTCCGTCCTTCCACCCGTAGGTAGGAAGACTTGAATTTTGTATGAGAATCGGGCGCCGTTAGCATCCCTGATTGTCGGTATCCTTGGTTGTCGATCCATTCCATTGGGATAAGGACCAGGAGTCCGTCGGCTTCCTTTTTGTAGTGTTTAGCCGTCTGAAGTCTTACTGAAGCATTGTCATTTGTCTTATACTTATACGTAGGATTGGGCATCCTTCTGCATGGTAGGCCATTGATACACTACCCCGGGACGTGTGATGCCCGAACTTTCAACCTTCGCGACACGTCGTAGTCCTCTATTAGCGTGCCATTCTTAAGGTATTTTGTCCGTCTACCTTTGTTCATGGACATGCATCCATCTTTCTTCTTCTTCCTTTTTTTTTTTTTTTTGTGTTGTTTTTTTTTTTTCAGCTTTGTTCATGGACATCCGTCCACCCTTCTTGTTTTTTTTTCTTTTTTTTTTTTTTTTTTGGTCCACCTTTGTTGGTGGACGGATCCACCTTTGTTCATGGACATCCGTCCACCCTTCTTCTTTTTTTTTTTTTTTTTTTTTGTCCGTCCACCCTTAAGTGTTCAAAATTTTATTTATTTATTTATTTAGTTTTTGTCCGTGCACCTTTTTTTTTGAAGAGGATAACATCCTCTTTGTCCGTCCACCTTTGAGTGTGCATCAAAAAAAAAAAAATTTTTGGGACATGCTTGCATTTGTCCTTTCTTCTCCTTTTTTCAGGGACGTGCATTCATCCGTCCTTTCTTCTTGGACTTCATTTTTTTTTTTTTGGGTGGCCGTCCATTCTTCTTGGACTTCATTTTTCATCTGTCCTTTCTTCAGGGATCCTTCGCCTTGGACTTCATTTTTTTTTTTTTTTTTTTTTTGGGTGGCCGTCCATGCATGCATCCGTCAGGCCCTTTTTTGTCCGTCCATGACTTCATCATTTACTTTGTCCCTAGATCTCTTATTGGGATCTCCCTTTAACTTTTCAGGAAAGGTCAGGGATCCTTCGTCCTTGATCTGCATTAGTACCTGGTCTATTGGGGCAGTCAACGGGGTGAAATTCATGAATTTCCCTGCAGGGGGCTTGGAGTGTTTGTCATCCTTTCGATCTCGATCCTGTCGGGCATCTTCCTGTCGCTCCCTTTTTCTAGGCTTTTCCTCTTGGGCCTGCAAGGCGTCTTCCGCGTTCATGTATTTGGTTGCCCTGTAGAGTACTTCCGACATTGTTTTAGGGTCGTTCTTGTATAAAGAGAATAGGAATTTGCCCTTCCGCAACCCGTTCGTGAAAGCCGCTACCAGTATTTTGTCGTCGGCTTCGTCTATTGATAGCGCTTCCTTATTAAAGCGCGTTATGTAGGCCCTCAGCGTCTCGTCCTCCCGTTGCTTAATACTCATTAGGCAGGCTGTGGACTTCTTGTACCTGTGCCCTCCAATGAAGTGCGTAGTGAACTGAGCGCTCAGCTCCTTGAAGGTGCTGATGGAGTTTGGCGTCAGTCGGCTGAACCATACCCTTGCGGGGCCTTTGAGTGTTGTGGAGAAGGCCCTGCACATGATCTCGTCTGCTATCCCCTGAAGGTGCATTAGGGTCTTGAAGGTTTCTAGATGGTCCAGAGGATCCTTCACGCCGTCATAACTGTCTATATGCGGCATGCGAAATTTGTGGGGTAAGGGGAAGGAGTTCACGGCCGCAGTGAAAGGCGAGTCGGTGCGGTTGACTAGATCGTCAAGATCACTGGAAACTCGCCCCTTGAGCGCGTTCATCATAACCTCCATCTGTTCCCTCATTGCCTGCATCTTTGCGATAATATGTGGCGGAGTCGCATCCGTGAGGAATGGCATGCTCAAGTTCTGCCTCTCTAGTTTGCTTGGGGCGTGGCTGCCTTCAGGTTTCTCCTGATTTTTCCTTGGAGCGCTGGTCCCTTCCTAATCGTTTTGCTGGTCATTCAGTGTTGTATTCTTCTGAAGCAGCTGTTCTTTTAAGTCGTGGTTTTGTTTTGTGAGACGTTCCACGGCGGCACCGAGAGTCCGAACTTGTCTCTCAAGGGCGGTCGTGGGTGGTTCATCTCCTTGAACGTCGTTAGTAGTTGCCATCGAGCGAGTGAATACCATGCAACCCTTTAGTCCGGGAAATGATAGTATGGCTTATGAATCTCAACTGTAAGTTTCCCACAGACGGCGCCAACTGATGATGCCGAAAATATCACCAGTGAGCTACACGTACTCGCACGCCCAAAATGCAACTTGCACAACACAAGAAAGGGAAAAGACCTAAGCAGAGAGCACCGGTGTGGTGCCGGCCAAATACCTTCCGAAGGTCAAGTTAGAACTCTTTTCAACTTTAGAGTGCTAGAGAGGGGTTAATTATGCGTACCTCGATTTGTGAGGGTATTGGGGCTTTTATAGTAGTCGAAAGTTGACCTCTTTTACTTGGAGTCGAAGTCTTTCCTTGTAGAAATCCTCTTGAGGAGTCCTAAACGTGATGGACAAGTCATATTCCTTATAAAGAAGATCTTCATCGATGCACGCAGCTTCTAGAACCCTAATTGCGCTAGGACTCTAATTACACCTAAAATCTAGGGGGTGTGCCGCAAGTATTCCCATATAGGGATTCTGTCTGACACGTGGCCAGCAAATCCATTCTCACCGAGTCTTGCACCTGATGGGCCCGTCCATCAACATTGCTTGGATCCGTCAGCTTATTTTCTCCTCTTCAGGGGTGATGAAGAGGGACTGACCAAGTGAGAGTAGGAGAGGAGAAAAAGAGTAGGCGGCGGCTCAGACCTGATTGTGTCAAATGGGAATATGGGGTTAGGGTTTTTTTTTTTAACTTATATATATACGGGGGTATTTTAGTATTTTTAACTTTTATATAAACGGGTCGGGTCGGGTCGGGTCCGGGTTCGGGTCGGATTTTTGCAAAAACCCAGACCCGCTTCGGGTTTTTTTTTTAAAAACCCATACCCGACCCTATAATTTATCAGGCCGGGTAAAATCCGACCCATTAGGGTCGAGCCGGGCCGGGTATCCCCGGGTCGGATATAAATTGCCATCCCTAATAGTTGTAGCAAATATCATTCGTCTCTCTCTCTCTCTCTCTCTCTCTCTCTCCATTTTTTTTATCATTTTAGACTTTCTCTCACTTTGTTACTCTCATCTCAGCATTCTCAGTACTCATTTTATCTCATATCAATTTTTTCTCTCTCTTTGCTAGTAGAAAATCTTGTAATACTTCATGTATTTGCGTGTGATTTTTTTTTGTGAACTTAATTATCAAGTTATCTTTTATTAAATTTTGTGTAATTTAAATTATTTAGTGACCCTCCTAAAAAAAATTCCTAGAGCAACCATTGTCCTCACTTCACTATTTGATTTGTAGCATGAAACTGCAAAACTCCACTCCATCAAAGCATAAACCAAACTATAGAATAAAAATGTTGCTCCTTTGTCGTTGCTAAAGCTTCAGCAATAAGCTTGGGTATTCAAGCTGCGTGTAGGGAGGGACTAACCAATGTCATCATGGAAAGTGATTCCTTGGAGTGTATTTTAGTGACAGAGAAGCTTTGAGTGACATTCTTGGTTTTCAGTTTACACCTAATTTGGGAAAGTACCTTGGCTTCCCCATTAAACATCGTGGTGCTTCAAACCAGGATTTTAACTTTGTATTGGACAAGGTTAAAAAGAAACTTGCAGGTTGGAAAGCAAACATTCTTTCCTTGGCTGGGAGGAGTTTTAATTCAAGCATCCACTTCAGCCATCCCAGCTTATGTAATGCAGTGCAGCTAGCTTCCAAGGAAGACTCTAGATGGCATAGACCAAGTTAATCGAAATTTCTTGTGGAATTCTTCAACCAACAAGAAAAGTATGCATTGGGTGGGATGGAAGAAGGTCACTACCCCTAAGGATGTAGGTGGGCTGAGCATCCAAGCTACCGAGGGTAGAAATACAACGTTACTTGCTAAATTAAACTGGAGATTTCACACGGAGAGAGAGTCTCAATGGGCAAAAGTGTTGAGATTGAAGTACTGCACTAATCAGCGCTTAAACTCCAAGAATGAAGCATGTCTACCTTGTTCTCGCACTTGGAGAAGCATGAAGAAAGGGGAAGTTGTATTCAAGAAAGGAATCACTTGGGTTCCAGGGTATGAAAGTAGTCTTAGTTTCTGGCATGACAACTGGTCCAAGGTAGGAATTTTAAGAAGTATTATCCAAGGACCACTAACCACCAAGTCTAATATGCTTAAAATTAAAGATGTTGCTAGTTTGGATGGGTGGAATTGGAACTTGCTGCAAATGGAGGTACCTGAGGATGTTAGAAGAGAGATTCAAGCTACCCCTTTCTCGTGTGTAGTAAGGAATGAGGATAAACTAGCCTGGAAACCTTCTCCCAAAGGTTCCTTTGATCTTAGAAGTGCTTATCTCCTTGCTAGTGAGCCCCTCCCTGATCCGGCTTTCCAAGGGAAGTGGATTTGGAAGTTAGATACTTTGCCGAGGATTCAAACTTTCATTTGGAAATGCATGCACAAGAGTATCGGGGTAAGAGATTGCTTACAGGCTAGGGCGATGCAAGTTGATAACATTTGTCCTCACTGTCACAATAGCCCTAAATCCATCCTCCACACCCTTCAGGACTGTCATGTACTTAAGGCAATATGGCACCAACTGGGCATCAGCTACCAAGAAATAGCCTTCTTCTCGGCTAACCTCCAGGATTGGCTTGTGTCTAATTGTAGAGATAAAGGTGTCCGAAATTCAGGGCAAGTCCCTTGGAATCAAACTTTTATGTTTGCTTGGACAATTTGGAAGGGCAGGAACCAGCTGGTATTTGAGAACAAGAACTTAAAATCAAGCCTTGCCTTGGACATCAACCACCGAGCTCTAGAATACTTTCACTGTGTTGGCAAGCCGTTGGTGACAAAACGTAAAATTTTGAAGTAGGTGCGATGGGAAAAACCTTGTAGTGGCTGGTTGAAATTAAACATTGATGGTTCATCCATGGGGAACTCGGGTTTGGCTGGTGGCGGAGGACTTCTACGAGATGAGAATGGCAGCTGGATTGGAGGTTTTGCTAGAAGAATTGGCATAGCAAGCAGCTTCACTGCCGAGCTATGGGCTCTTCGAGATGGCCTCCTTTTATGTCGGCAAAGGAATGTTCAAGCTGTTGTTATTGAATTAGATGTAAGAACCATTGTTGATGCCTTTAATCACCAAACTATATCTAACACTATTGTGTCCTCAACTATGGATGACTACAGGCGCTTGGTTAACCAGATTCCCCAAGTGAGCATTAGACACGTCTACAGGGAAGCCAACAGAAGTGCAGATTGGCTTCCAATTTCGGTCTTAAACTAGATTTTGACTTTGAGTTGTTTACTGGTCCGCCTGTGGACCTTATTTCTGTTTTGGAGGCTGATAGCCATGGATTGTACTGTAACAGGCAATGTTTTGAACCTGTTTTTGCTATTTAGTTTTAATGATATTCCGTTTTCTACCAAAAAAAATAAATGATAAAAGAGTAATATCTTCTACCTTGCCCGAGTTTTGTTTCGACTGGACTAGAAAAGATGCCAAAAGTACTGCCCATGCTCTTGCAAAGAGGGCTCTTGTAGTTAGTTTTGTAGGCTTCGTTCCTTGGGGGAAACTTGTCATTTAGTATTATTTTAGCAACTATATCATTAATTGGCATATTTTTGAAATATTTTAGTAAACTAGCATCTCGAGCCTTTGAGGCTCAAGTTTAGTGAAGAAAATCAAGTCTTAGAGACTCGAGTTCCAAGCTGATGCAGAAAAATAATCCACATGGAACCCGAGTCTCTAAGACTTGAGTTCCATAGAGCTTACAAAGAAGAAGAAGAAGAAGACCCACGAAGAAGAAGACCCATTGCAGGAACAAACCCATACCCCAGCACGCACAAACCCATGGCAGGAACTCAAGTCTTAGAGACTCAAGTTCCATGTGGATTTTTTCTTCCACATCAAACTACCACAACTTGGAACTCAAGGCTTAGAAATTCAAGTTTCAGAGCCTCGAAATGCTAGTTTGCAAAATAGTTTTGCAAACTTGACAACTAAATAAATTGTTCTAAAAATAAAGTTAAATAGTAAATTTTCTCTTGTTCCTTGTGTTGTATGTCCCCAATTTTTTTTTTTTTTTTTTGAGAATCAAGACCAATCTTATTAATCTGCAAGACTGAGAAGATCAGCCATGAAAACAGGTTCGACATCTGGTGGGATATCTTCCATCCAGACAGACAAAGGTGAAGAAAGAAGTGCCCTTCTCGCAAGTGAGTGAGCTACCTTATTACAGAAACGACTTACATGAGAGAATTTTAAATCAGAAAATATGAAGCTAGAAACAAAATGTCGTTTACTATGTGGCTGAACTAGGCAAGAGAACGAGTACCATTCTTCAAGTTCTGCATCAACACTGCCGAATCACCCTCCAAGATAACTCTATCAATCCCAATTTCCACTGCCAGCTCTAGAGCCCTCTTTGCTACCAAAGTCTCAACCTCAATTACAGAGTAAGGTAAAGAAACTAATTGTGAGAGTGAGGCCATGGCCAAACCCTCTGAGTTTCGAATGACCACACCAAGTCCTACTTTATCCTCCTTCTCAAAAATAGCCCCATCAAAGTTAATTTTGTACCATGACAGATCAGGAGCTGTCCACGAGCCAACCTGAGCTACTACTGCTGCATTACGGGTCTGGTGAGGGGCTGTTACTTTGAGCTTCCTTTCCACTGCCTTCTCCAATAGTTGACTGAGAGTGTAGGTAGATTTTCCCAATCTAATATTATTTCTTCAATCCCAAAGATCCCAAACCACCCACCCAAATAATTCAGGCTCATTTTTTTCTGCCAAGATCATGCCAAGGAGGTCTATAAAACAATTGGCTTGTCTCAATGAGCTGTGGGTCCAATTTGGTTTCTCACTCCACATGCCTTCGAGCTTGGGACAACTATATAACGCATGTAACACATCCTCCTTGTGGTACTTGCACTGTTCACACCAATCCTTAGGAATTACTTTTCTTCGCATCAAATTGTCTTTAGTTGGTAAGGAATTTCGGCAGGACCTCCAAAGGAAATTATGGATTTTGCCAGGAACATCAAAACTCCAAAGCGCTGTCCACAAAGGCTTCATTGTATCAGTATTAGAGGGGCCTGATTGCTGCTGTAACACCTCATTCTGCAGAAATTTGTAACCTGATTTAACCGAGTAATCCCCATCAGGGGTAAACGGCCAAATCAAGACATCTCGCTGCTGAGATTTGCACAGTGAAATTTTTTTGATTAAATTTGCCTCAAACTCATAGAATGTATGCTCTAGGATATCATCTTTCCAAATCCTCTGGTGTTGGTCAATCAAACAGCTCACTCTTGCATCTGCCTGACCGTGCAAGATTGGTGATATAATCCTAGGATTATTTTTCTCAGGAATCGACCTATCACCCCAAATTCTGACCGAATGTCCATCTCCAATCCTCCATTGCGCCCCCTTCCTACTCACCTCCCTACCACGAATAATGCTCTTCCAAGCATAGGAGGCAGTGCTTGGAACCTTAGCTTGCATTATTGAGCAATCCGGGAAGAATTTTGGCTTGAACACCCTATAAAATAGAGAATGCTCATCATGCAATAATCTCTAAGCTTATTTCGCCAAAAGTGCATCATTGAACAAGCATAAATCCTTGAAGCCCATACCCCCTTGGCTTTTTGGTTTGCACAGCTCTTGCCACTTAATCCAGTGGATTTTGCGGCTATCTCCTCTTTGTCCCCAAAAGAACTTTCAAATAAGTGCCTCGATTTCATGACATAGAGTACCTGGTAGCTTGAAGCATGACATTGTATATGTAGGGAGTGCTTGGGCCACTGCTTTAATCAAGACTTCTCGCCCCATTTGTGATAGAAGCTTACCTTCCCAGCCCTGTAACCTCTTCCACACCTGCTGCTTTATCTTTGCAAAGTTATCCTTCTTACTTCTACCAATAAAAGAGGGTAACCCAAGGTAGCTCTCATATTGATGGATGACCGAGACACCAAGAGTTTACTTGATCACTTCTTGCATGTCTTGAGGTGTTGATTTAATGAAGAAGAGGTTTGTTTTTTATCTATTTATTTTTTTTCCCCGAAGCTCCTTCATAGATTGCCAACAAGTCCAGCAGCAACTTTTGACATTTGGCTTCCTTGGCTCTACAAAAAATTAAGCTATCTTCCGCAAACAAAAGATGTGTTATTCTAGGTCCAGATCTGCAAATAGACACCCCTTGAATCTCATCCTTACTTGCAACTGAATTAATAATGCCATGTAATCCTTCTGTACACATCAGAAAGAGGTATGGAGATAGAGGATCTCCTTGACGAAGACCTCTAGTGGGAATGATGTGTCCATGGGGTTCCCCATTGATCAAGACTGAATATGTGGCTGAGGTAATACACTCCATCATAAGTTTAACCCAACGTTCATGAAAACCCATCTTTACCAACACTTGCTGCATATATTCCCACTCAACTCTGTCGTAAGCTTTGCCCATGTCTAGTTTTAGAGCCATAAAGCTCGTCTTAACAGTGCAATGGTTTCTCATATAGTGGAGTGTCTCAAAAGCAACCAATATGTTATCTGTAATCAACCTGTTTGACATGTAAGCACTCTGATGTTCTGAAATAAGCTGTGGCATTATCTTTTTCAATCTATTAGCCAAAACTTTAGCAAGAATTCTATATAATACATTGCTTAAACTGATTGGCCTATATTTAGAAATATATTTTGGGGATTTGACTTTAGGAATTAAAGTTATGAAAGAATGACCAAGGGAGGGAGGTAATGAACCTGAATTCAAGTACTCCAAAATGGCCTGAACAATGTCTTCCCCAAGCAAGGACCAATAGCTTTGGTAAAACAATGGTGGCATGCCATCCGGGCCCAGTGATTTGAGTGGTGCCATCTGTTTTAAAGCTTTCTCAATCTCCTCTGAAGTGAATTCAGCAATAAGCAAATCATTCATCTCAGTCGTTACCCGTTGCGGAATAGAGTCCAAAACTGCCTCAAAGCCACTCGAATTGCTTGAAGTGAATAGCTGCTGCTGGTAGAAATTCAATATGTTGGCAGAAATCCGTGTGGGATGAGTGGTCCAGCTACCCGAATCATCAAACAAACCACTGATATAGTTTTTCCTCCTCTGCTGCAATGCCTTACTATGGAAGAATCGTGTATTTTTGTCTCCATCTTTCAGCCACAAAACCCGTGATCTCTGAGCCCACATCTTCGCCTCCTTGTCCATTAATAAATTAATCTCCTTCTCAAGTTGCCTCATACACTTAGAATCACCCCCCTTGATTGTTTGCATCTCAGCTTGCACAAGGAGTCTTCACTTTTTCTCTAACTCACGCCTGACATTGCCAAAGTTTTTTCTACTCCAACTTTCTAATTCCTTCCCACACTTATCTACTTTTTTAATGATTCTAGTGCCCCACGGTTCAGCACTGTCTTCCCTCCAAACCGCTTCAACTGTTCTTCTACAACCTGCATCAAACATCCACATATGCTTAAAGCGAAATGGTTTTTTCATTTGACAATCCATACCTTCCCGTGCAATCAAAAGAGGTTTATGGTCCGAAGTGGTGACATCAAGGTGGTGGACTTTAGTTCCAGGAAATAAGGAGAACCATTCATTTGTCGCTACTGCCCTATCAAGGCGTTCCCAAACTGTATACCCGACAAAATGTTTGTGCCAAGTGTATTGAGTTCTAACAAAACCCAAGTCCATGAACCGGCATTCATCCAAAACATCTCGGAATGGTTGCATTTGGCTGTGAGGCCGAATCCTCCCTCCCCTTTTCTCATTTTGCTTCGTAATTTCATTAAAGTCGCCTGCACATAGCCATGGTGATGGACCCCTATTTCTTAAGCTACGTAGTTTAGCCCAAGCTTCGTGTCTCTTCTGCGTATCCGGCTCCCCATAAAAACCGGTAAACCTCCATTCATCCTCCTTGTTTTTGTTTGTAGTAGTGTCAATGTGACACTTGGAAAAAGTTTCAACCTCAAGATCAAAGTCTGCTTTCCAAAAAATTACTAA
The DNA here is from genome assembly GCA_019022515.1 of Quercus aquifolioides. Classification (NCBI taxonomy): domain Eukaryota; kingdom Viridiplantae; phylum Streptophyta; class Magnoliopsida; order Fagales; family Fagaceae; genus Quercus; species Quercus aquifolioides. The sequence continues at coordinate 16,773,905 of CM032334.1, read as the reverse complement.
TTTCCCTCCCCCCGCCCCCCCTTATTTCTCCTTGGTACCTCAAATTTGTTTTTAAAGCCTATATGCCTTTGAACTAATTCTAGCCTTGTTTTGTCTGTCTATGTTTCGGCTAAAAACACGACAAAGGGAGCTTGTGCCCGCACCAATTCCACAAGCTGATCTTCTGTCCGCTAGTCCCCAATTTGTGTTTGATGTTTTAAGGGGGACTGCTGTTTGTAGCCTCGTTGTTGTTTTTAATGAATCCTTTTGAGTGTCAAAGAAAAAAGAAAAAGAGAGAAACCACGATGTCCCTAAATTTAGCTTTATGAACACAACACGGCATAGGCAAGGAGTTATGGGCATTTGGCAGTATACTATAATCAATTCCATTACAACTTTTTTACACGTTAGTTTTGACTTTAAGGTTTGAACAGTCAGACAATTCAATTAAAACTAATCAAACTACTGAACTCTTCTCCAATTTCCAAATATTTACTTTGTCTTGTTGGGCTGTATAGAAATGTTAGGGTTCAGATACGAACTGACCCAATCAAGTGGGTACAGAACACAAACCCAGCCAATCTAGTGGCCAGTGGCTATTCAACAATCACTACAAAATTATCATTCAAACCAATTAATATTCAATTTCTCAGCGTTGCATAATTAAACCAAGATTTAAGGTACTTTATTAGGAACAAAAATTTGTGGTAAATTTAAGGGTAAAATATCATTTTTGTCCCTAAACTATCACAAAAGTTCGTTTTTAGTCCCTAAACTTTCAAAAGTTCTATTTTCGTCCCTAAATTATCACAAAAGTTCGTTTTTAGTCCTTAAACTTTCAAAAGTTCTATTTTCGTCCCTAAACTTTTCCAAACGTATTGATTTTCGTCCCTCCCACATCAGCACTCTGTCAAGCCACGTCAGCACTCCGTCAGAACTTTTGGAAGTTTAGGGACGAAAATAGAACTTTTGAAAGTTTAAGGACGAAAAACGAACTTTTGTGATAGTTTAGGGACGAAAATGATATTTTACCCTAAATTTAAAATCTCCTAAAATACTGTATTGGGTTATGTTGAAAACTCTTTTTAAATCTTAAATACATTTGCATGCAACAATACAACTTGCATGATATATCACCCAATATAGGAAAAACTAATCATTAATATTAATTAAGGGTGTTTGGTTTGAACATCACTCATAACTTAGTTTTCATAAGTCATAACTCAAACTCAATTTCCATAATTCATATCTCTAACTCTACCTTTTCACTCACTCTAGAAAATATTTGTTTGGTTTCATATCTTTAATTGCATATCTCATGTCTAAAACTCAAATAATGCAAAAAGTGGTGGGGCCCACTTAAAGAAGAGAAGCTGCTTGAAAAGCAAAAATAAAATAAAATAAAGAGCTAGCTCCCAACGGTCACATATTAGTTTGATTTGACAATACACTCACGCGAGTCTCACTATGACTGAGTTATTTACAATAGTGCCATTAAAACACTTAACTCAAAATTTGGAAACATCCAAATTTTGTTTTCAATTTCCGTAACTCAAAATTTTGAGTTTTGAGTTATGGAAACTCAACTCAAAAATCAATCGGTGAGACCCATGGTTTTTGAGTTTTGGGTAATGAAAACTAAGTTATCTAAATAGTTTTCATCAATCCAAACACCCACAACTAACTACTACCAACTATAGGCAGGTACCGATATGCTAGCTTGTTGCACAACCGTGTTGACCCTCCAAAAAATAAAGGATCCTAAGCATAAGCAGTCAACTAGGCATAAGCACTCAAGTTAAAAACCTGGTTACATGACTAAAAATTTAGATAATGAGCAAAGCGTATTCCCCACATAATTAAGCACTTACATTTTGTTAATTTTTTAAACATTATTCATTATAAGGGATTAGCTTCTTTTTTCTTTTTTTTTTTGATAGGTAATAAGGGATTAGCTATATTGAAACCACTTCTACAGAGAAATAAATGTCACTGCATTGACAAACATTAACTGCAATATCGTCGTTTTTCCAGTAGAAAAACATTGAACCATTGAAGACACAAAACTCAAATTCAATTGACCAAACTCTCTGGAGATTTAAGTTGTTTAAAAATATTAAAACCTTGTTTTCTCTGATTTCTTTTCCTTCTCAGCTGCTCCACGTTTTGCTTTCTGCTCACTTTTACCAAGCCAAGATTCCTCTTCTTCACGGATGAGCTCCTCCTGCTTCTTCAATGCAACAGCTTCCTCGTAGGCAACCTCAATTTTATTGCTGCATGTACGGAGAAAAAAAAAATTAGGGTATATACAGGAACAGACTAGCAAGTAAACAATTTCAGTACCCAATGGATTAAATCATCAAATAATTTACTCCCTCAGTACCACAAATTCTTGTTTGGACTATCCCAAAATAAATGAAACTTTTTAAAAGAAAAAGTTTAATTTTCTATATTAAACTCGTCTTTTTCAAAAAAGCAAACAAGACTCTTGTAAAAAGCCATGCCACCTCTATTATAAAATAAAGGACATTTTAGGAAGATCACTATATGTAAAAATATAAATTGGAGTTGTTCATGTTGGTTACTAAATTAATCATTTTTACATTCATGTAAAAATATAAATTGAGATCTTAATAAATAAAAAAACTGTTCAAAAATTTGTGCAAGTTCCCATTAGCTAATATTGATTATTGAGTAAAAATTTCACTTTTAAAGAAATAGGACAGCTACATTAAAGCATTGATCTTTAGAAACATAACAGCTGATAATCCACTTTGAGTTCGAAAGGTACAGCACACTAATAACTTTATAGACATCATAGCAATATTGACTTGCTTAATAAGATGCAAGGAAACTGAAAGTGGAACACCAGTAATTACGACTCATAATATAAAAAATCACCAGGATATGAATCTTAAAATTGACAATTATTGAAGGTTGGTCATGATAACAAAGAAAGAACATGCAGAACTTTCAGGAATCTTGAAACTGCAAATTGGAAATAGTGAAAGAAATGACACAAGGGCAATCAACAGATACAAAGATATTAATACTTGAAAACACACACACAGGGAAAGAGTTTGAACTTCTTAGAAGCAAAAGTACAATTTTTCTTTATTGGTGAAGAAGCAATAGTATGGTATCAAATGAACAACCTGAAAATATGGGCAAGGACAAATATCTCAACGGTTCTGTGGCCCAATTCTGTAAGACGCCTTTCATCACACTGAATAGAATCTCTGTTGAAGTCCTCTCCAGAGTTTCCGTCCTGTAAATAAAGGTAAAGGGTTGCTCAGTCATCCAAAGATTACAAGTGCCACTGGAATTCTTGTGGTCAGTACTTCATTTTTAATTTTTAATTTTTAATTCTAATTGTACACTTTGGGAACACTAGTACTGTACACTTCATTTCTTCATGTTCTCTTTCATTCTCAATAAATTATTACTTAACATTAAAAAAAAGTTATAGGGTGGGTGATCATAACATTAGTCTCAAAAACTCTATTTTTTTCTTCTCTATATCTCTATGCAGGGTTATACATTATTAATTCGTATTTAGAGAGAGAGAGAGAGAGAGAGAGAAGAAGATAAATTAATTGCAAAAGAAAACCAAAACCTACCCAACATTCAAGCTCATGTTAATCAGCCATACACAACTCCATAATTACAAAAGAAGTTTTGACACAAAACATAGTTTCAGCAACTCACCTTTGTACGATTCTGTGGACCCTTTTCATCTTTTGGAGGCAACAGATCCATGGCAGCCCTCTCAAGTAACAATAAGACATCATCAACTAATACAAACATGTCTTTGTCCGCACGAACCATGGGGGCTGGCATTTCTTCAGCCTCCAACAATTTCAGCCTCCCTTTCTTACAAATAGTATGGTCTTTAAGAGCCTTTAATCCACTATACAAGGAATCCATTACAAAAGTAGATGTGATTTCCTTCTCTATAAAGAACTGCTTCACAACTGCTTTTAGAATCACATCTATCTTCTCCCTGGACATTTGATGCCTAGCATTTTGGTCAATTCCCAACCAGAAGGTACGGAAACTGCAACAATAACAAATGATCTGTTTAAAAAAAAAATTTGACTGAACAGAAATGTAACTAAAGTTGATAATTAGTAGCCACCACAAAATATAAGCATTATCCAGGGAAGGGGGATTAATAATATTATTAAGGTAGACTTTGAAATATATTCAACAAAACAAGAAGACACATATACATATGCCAAAACACATTGAAAACACACAGCAGAAGCAACACGATGGCATATCCATGGGCATAAGAACCAAACGATCATTTCATAAGAAAGCCTTGAAAACACCATATCCTCAAAACTGATATGTTGAGTAATTAACACTTATATTCAGAGTTCTAGACTATATTTGATGAAGGTAAACACACAATACCTTGACCACCTTGCTTTATCGTATATCAACTTCCCAAGCTTGCTTCTTTTTTCTTCCAAAAATCGCCAGTAATTCCGTTCCACATTTGTTAGATATACCGGAACAAGTTCTCTCCTATACTGACAATCAAGGCAACGAAAAGGCCTTTCTGCTCTCTCCCTACAAACCAGAAGCCAAAAATAAATGCTTATAAAATATGAATAACTACCACAAATTGAACATAGAAGGTAATACAACACACCCACTCAATTACACCTCAAAATCCATAATTAAGCAAACAGGTCTTGAAAGGGAGATGACTCGGGGGTCAAACCTCATATGTACAATCAGGACGAGACCCCATCAACTTGATTTATTTATATCCGCATGAGCCTTTGTGTTTATCATTGTGAACACAAAGCTTTCTTTCTTTATCAATAAAAATGCATTACTTACCTATAAAAAAATAATAAATAAAAGAAATAAAAGAGATCCCAATGAAAGAGCAACACCTTCCAAATCAACTTAGATGAACACAATTTTCATTCTATATCAATAAAAATGCATTAATTAACTATAAAAAATAAAAATAAATAAATAAAAGAGATCCCAATGAATGAGTAACACCTTTCAGATTAACTTAGATTGAGAGTGCAAGCAAAATCAACTGTAGAATTTATTATTTACGATGACAGACATACCTCAATAATAATGCCAAAGTAAAGCTTAACATCTTCAACAGTGCGTCATCTTAAAATAAATAATATTGTATTTCACTCAAATTGGTACATGCATAATGTCTAGTTTAAACTAATTTCTTGCCATGGGAAGGTGATGTATAATCAGAGAAGGTTCAGTAAGCAAATCAAAAATTCAAAATGAATGAATTAAAGATGTATACAAGTGCCACACGGAGATAACGCGACTAGGAACTCGAGAAAGGAGGAAACACGACTAGGTGGAGAGGCAGACAAAGAAGGCCCAATTGACAATCCATGATTGCAAGTTGCAACCCACAGCCGAGAGGACCTATTAAGCCATATCAATGAAGATCAGCTCTAATACTGAACCAAACAACCTTCAGCAAGCATTTTCTTTCTTTCTTTGCAAAAAGACTACTCCATGTACAATGGACACAAAGGAGTCTAAGGAATACAAGAGAATAAATTTATATACATAGAGATAACAACTCTATAAACTTAGGTAGGGAAGTGGTAAAAATGAATCCCCATGCTCGATACCAATCAAATAAAGAACCACTAAACAAAGTTGACAATTGGGTTCTTGTTGTTTCAATATCTTCAAACACTCAGCAGCAAGTGTTTTCTTTTTCTTTTTTAAAATTGAAAATAGTTTTTAAATTGGCTACTAAACAGCCCCCAAATAACTCCAAATAGGACAAGCATACATCACCGTGACAGAGTTGAACAAAAAAGGAATACCATCCTAAAAAGAATCATTTATCTGCAATATCAAAATGTCATAAAGAAGTATAAATACCAATCAAAATGGCAAAAAATGAATCACTGTTGGATCAAACGCTAATGGAAAAAGATTTATGAATCAACCTGATGACTTGAACTTGTGCCCTTATTATAAGAGTGTCAGCATCAACAAACCCATCTGGCATATTTGTCAGATCCATGATTTTTTTCCACCCCCAGTCATGCTTGTTCTTCTGGAATCGATGCAATGTATCTGCAAAATTTTCATTTACTCACTTGCACTAATGCGAAAGAATAACTTCACGCAACTATTAACCAGTAATTAAGCAACCAACCAAAACATTTAGATTTCTTTGGATCTTTATTCACAACTGCTATAGTGAACTGTGCCAGATGGCTCCAGCCTGTTTCACAAACAAAAGAAAGCTACATGATTACAACCATATAACCAAGAATAATAACCACCAGAAAATTCCAAACTTTTTTAATATATCAAACCTGGAAGTAGTTTTTCATGATTAGCAACACACAGAAACAAAGAGAGATGATGGCAGACATCACATCCTTGGGGATAAATTAAAATGCACCTGCCATAAACAGCAGAATGCTTAGGTCAAGAAGACTAAACGATCTGACAATATTAATGTAATTAAGAGTTCTGCAATATATGTTCTTTTATATTACTGTATTTACCAAACCCTACAAATTGCTGCAACTAGCAAGGACACAAGACACATTTATCATTGTTTAATACTAATTCACATTACTGAGGATGAAGACTTTTGAAAAATGAACATGTGATGTAGCTTCATTGTGATGGGTACAAATAATAATGTGATATATCTACATCAAAGTAATACAAATCATCTACATCCAAAAACAGGTGTTTCATTCTAGCATGAATATTAATTAAGATTAAAAGAAAAGGAAAAAATATAAACCCAATTTACAAATAGGAAGAAATTATCCACTGGTGACATTATTATAATTAAATAATCGTTCTCTGTGATTAATAGTAAAAATTGAAGGAGTATTATATCTGGAAGGTTTATCACTAAGGCTTCATTTGGTTGGAGGGATGGAAAAGTGGAGGGATGGCAAACTTTTTTGTTTGATTGGGAAGAAAAATGGCAGGATGACAGTCATCATTTCCTTGGGGATACATTAAAATGTACCTGCCATAAAGAGCAGAATGCTTAGGCCAAGACTAAACGGTCTGGAAATTTTAATGTAATTAAGAGTTTTTTAATATATGTTCTCCTATATTATTGTATTTACCAAACCCTAAGAATGCTTAGGTCAAGACTAAATGGTCTGGAAATTTTAACGTAATTAAGAGTTTTGCAATATATGTTCTTCTGTATTACTGTATTTACCAAACCCTAAGAATTGTAGCAAGAACACAGACACAATTATCATTGTTCTATACCACATCCACCTTATATTACAGAGGATTTAGACTTTTAAAAATGAACATATGTAGCTTCATTGTGATGGGTGATAGATAATAATTTCATATACAACATCAAAGTAATACATGTCTTCAACATGCACAAACAGGTTTTTCATGATAGCATACATTTTAATTCAGATTAAAGGAAAGGAAAAGGAAAAGGAAAAAAATAAACCCAATTTTTTACAAAATACGAAGAACTTATCTAATGGTGACACCATTCTAATAATTAAATAATTATTCTCTGCAATTAATTGTAAAAATTGTAGGAGTATATATGGAAGGATTTCAAATTTTCCACTATAACATTCATCACTTTTGATGAATGATAAGTCGCCTGCAATGTGACATACAAATGATCTCATGGTATCTCTCTCCATTGGACTAGATGCTATAGAATTTAGAGATGCATATAAAGGAAATTAAGTAAAAAAATTCAAACGAGTTTCAGAGACGATGAAACTGCCTGATGCATAATAATGTTAAGCATGTGTACTTATACACTTATATGCATACAAGGTACATATAAAGTACATAAACGAATGTAGAAATGCTTATATACACGTATGCAAATTCATAGTATATTTCTGTGCATATTTGTACACTTCATAATTATATGAAAAAAACAAAGTAAAAAAAAGTATGACAAACAACAAATTCCAGGGCTTGTACCATTTGTGGCCGCCAACCTCAAATTGATTACTACAAAGTTCTCTTTTTTTTAACTCTGAAAATTTCTCCACCCTCCATGTATATTTTCCATACAACTCAGAAGGTTTTGGCCCTATTAAAGACATGAACAATTAATTAAAAAATGGTTTGATCAAAGAAAAGAACAAGCAGAAGTAATAACAAACTTTATTAAGATGGCTTAATAACAATACATTTGACAAATACCGGAAACTTAACATTCACAAGATAGTGATGTGGACAAGAAAGAGTTCAAGGAAAAATAAGATTATATATACAAAGATTCAACATTTGTGATTTAGCCAGCTTATTGTGTTTGGGAACAAATTATAAGCCAGCTTTTGCTTTTTAGCTTTCATTTACAACTTTTTAAAACCTCATTTTTTCGAAGTGCAAGTATATTTTAACACACTTTCGAAAAAAAGCTAAATAAGTTGTTCTCAAATAAACAGTTAATTAAGTTGCACTAGAATAAGGGCAATTTGGTGATTTCCAAAAATTTGGAATGGGCTGTCCTTGGCTATACCAAAGGCCCATGAGTCTTATTTTATATTTTGAGTCCTTTTCCTATTTGGTGTAGAAGTTATTAAGTCTTTTTTTATTTGCTATTAGTATTCCTAGTCATTCTAGGAATATGTTATATCAAGTTCTAGTCCTTCTAGGAAAGATTTAATTAACATCCTACATAAAGACTTTATTGTAGTCAATATTATTCATAGTGAGATTAATTAAATAAAATTCCAGCAGCTTATTTTAAGTTTTGAGGGTGTGATTGTCTTCTCCTACCTAGGTGTGCTTACCTAGTGTTTTATTTATTTTGTTTTCTATTCTATTCCCTATTTCTGCCCCAAACAGCCATCAAGATTTACTCTTTTCTAACCTGAAACCCTTAAACACCAATCTTTATTCAATAACCCTCCAAAAACTCATCCAGAAATTTGTTGTAGTGTTAAATTCTTAAAGATCTTACATCAGATAATATCACCAACTTTATAAATTGTGTTTTACCAATAATTGAATTGGAAGTGTATTGTGAGTAATAAGCTTCAGCTAAGACGGTAAAAACCAACCAAAGAGAAAATAAAGTATTTGAATAATTACTAATTATCCACCTGAGGTTAGGCTCGAATTCACTTAATCTACCTATGGTTTGAAAATTGTTACTTTACCCACCCGAGGTTAGCTCCTTTATGTAGCACCCACCGCATCAATTTCACCATTAAAAACATAGAAATCAAGATGTAAAAGGTATATTTGTAAAAATTGTTATGCTTTTGTTCAAGAACTTCACAGAGAACACATCACCACAATCACAAGAGCAAATTCACTACCAGAAGAAAAAATCAAAAAAATCCACAAAAAATCGCAAGATGAAATACTGCTTCACCTCCACATTGTTCAATATAAATACTCAAAATTTTAAGCTGAGAAAACAATTGCACCACCACCCTACTTAACCTAGTTCACAAAGTTATAATCCTTTGTAGAACACCTTGATTCTGCTAAAACGAATTTTAATCTAGATTTTTAACCTTTAAAAAAATAAAATTATAACATTTTCTTTTATTTCAAAGTTAGATTCCTTTTCTTTTGGGTAGGCAATCAAACAGCTGCAAAACAAAAGTGACATTACTCGCCGTATACTTTTTCATCAATGTAGGTCAAGCCCAATTAATTTCGTTTTCAGAAGATGCAAGATGAAGTAAAGAAAAAAATGCTATAATATACCTTTAGATTGCTTAATTGATTGCCCTTTTGAAGGGATTTTATTTATTTTTTTTACTTTTTTACATTATGCATATTTGATTATAGAAACATTGAATTACTAATTAGTTAATTATGAAATATATCATATATGTTTAAATTACTTCTTATTACACCTTTTCTGTTGTGCCATTGACAAGCCATTAGTTTCACAACTTCAACAATAACAAAATGGTTGACTATTTCAGTCCATTTGTATATGTAGATATGGTTGAGAGGAATAAGGGTGTAATGGATCAAAAAGCATACCTTCTTCATTATCATCATCAGTTTCCCAGTCAAGAGGTGATGTGGATGGGGTTCCACTTTCCACCTGCTCAAAAGACCGCAATTCCGCCAATGCTTCCCCAGATTGACAATGCTGCCCGCTTGAAGATCCCTCCATGGACCTTCCCACTCCAGTCTCCTCACTCACAGTCCCAGCTATTTCCCACTTCGACATCCCTTCCCCCACACTCATAAATTTGCTCACTAGACACGAATAAAGCCAACAATAGAACAATCAATATTGCATCTCAAACCACACTTTGCATGACGACAACATAACAGTACACCATTCATTCACAATGATGCCAGAAAACAACAACCAAGCTTAGATGTATATACCCAAGGCTCATAGATTGCCAATTCTACAATACAACCAACTTGAAAATTTCTGTTTGGTTACTGGGAATGTATTAATAGAAAAGAAATTGAAATTAAATTAATTCATGTTTCACAAACTGGGACATTAAGGAACCAAAACCTTCACTCCAATAGATTAGATAGCTCTTTCTTTTTCCCCAAAAAAAAATGATAATTTAAAAAACTTCAGTTTCTTCTCCATTTCCTCAATTTTCTATACAACCAAACAAAGCCTCAACAAAAACCCAACCTCGTGAAAGACCAAAAAACACTAAACCCTGAATTCAAAAGTAAATAAATAAATTCAAAATCAAATGGAATAAAAATCAAATGCAATTAAACTGTCAATGAAATTAATCCCTAAAACCCAAAAAATAAAATACAAAAGGAATTGATAAGACATGGAAAATGAAATTCAAAAGGACAATCGCATAGATCGAGTGCGTGTACAAACCTGGAATTGAAAACCAGAGCTTTGTCAAGCCGTAAGGGCTTTACAGTTAATCTATACTACTATTAAGGATCCGTTGGGAATTTTATTTTATTTTATTTCAAAAATGCCCGTATCCCCTGCGATCCGGTAAAAATGTACTCAACTCCCCTAAGATATTGCCTAAAAAATATGACGACTCTCTTATTGATTTTCAAATTACTTTATCTACTTACTAGCCTCTGAGCACGCGCTCACACGCATGCTTAGAGGCTCTTCTATTTTTTGGGTAAGAGTTGATTTAGAGTATTTATTATAATTTGAAATTACTACATTTTCCAATCATAAATAAACCTAGGAGTGTGATGAGTATCATATGTGGAGAAATAATTTTTCATCACACCCCTAGATTTTTTTATGATTGGAAAATATAGTAATCCCAAATTATAGTAAATGTTCTAAATCAACTCTTACCCAAAAAATAGAAGAGCCTCTAAAGCACGCGTGTGAGCGCGTGCTCAGAGGCTAGTTTTTTAAAAAAACTTATTGTCATCATTTTTCATTCATCCCAATTTGAGGTTTATGCATTTATCCAATAATATGGTTTTTTTTTTTTTTTGTTGATTTAAGGTAAATATTTGGGCAATTAACTTAGATGTAGTAAAATTAGGGTGATTAGCTTAATTTCTATCTTTTTCTTAATATTTAAAAGTAATATTACTCTCTTATATTTTGATTTTATATTGTTATAATATTCTAAAAAAGTTGTGAATTTTTGTTACACATTTTGATTTCAAATCCTAATCTTTATCTGTGTAGTTGAAAAAAATCATCTTCTCTACGTGCAAATAATAGATCAACAACCATAGCTAAACTGTAGGTGCAACCAAATATATATATATATATATATGCCTTGAATTTCATAGCAAAATCAAATAATCGATCAAACTTCCAAATTCCAAATGGAGTAATAGTAACTCTAAGAACTAAACCAAATGCTCATAGTAGTACAAATTTAAATTGAAAAATTAACATAAATTTTAAAAACTAAGAACTATCTACTATGACTATAGCTCATCACTGACTCCCTTCCATCTCCCTCACCGTTATTAATGCTAACAATTATGTCGTAGATGATCAGCTACAACACTGCCCGGGCTCAACATCTTTGGAGACAGCGTTGGCTTCGTTTTAAAAATGGGTCACTCACCTGAGAAATAATAAGAAAAATTTTAGACGTTTGCAAACCAAATATTTTTTACAAACACCTAGAACACGTATTTAACCACAAAAGCAACGGACACAACTCACCACATTCCCCAAATTATGAAATGCAGAAATATAAAAGAAAAAAAAATGAAGAAAAATCAAACGTGAAGAAGAAAAAGAATAGGAGGAAGAGAGAGCACCACTTAAAATAATTAGGGAATGCCTTTATCATCTATAATATACAATATCAACTAATTAGTCAATAATTTCAAACCGATAACCACAAAAACAAAAAAAAAAAGAGATAAAAATATACATCATTTCCATATTTTGAAAAAGAATTCACACCAAAGTGAAACAATTAGAGAAAATATTTTAAAAAAAGAACCAGTACTGCAAAATTAAAAGCAAATAGATATTAAAGAGACTGAAAAAAAAATAAAATAAATAAGAAGAAGTTGTTCGGTGGGAGAATATTACCAATTACCAAAGTCAAGTAGATGAGTGGATTCAGAATGGCTCTAGATCTAGACTCTAGAGTGGCAATAGAAAAGAAGAATGGCCAAGATCTGCTTTCTCTCCCCACTGGCCAAATCTCTTTTTGACAGCCTCTTCTTCTCTCCACCTAAAAACAAAATATATGTAGATACAGGATAAAAAAGAGATGAGAAGAAAGTGAATTTGTTTATATAAAAAATTTGTTAGAGAAGAAAGTGCAGTTATTTTGTGATATAGTTGCATAATAACTGATCAATAGTGGCTAGTGGAGAAAGTGTGAACTGCGAAGAAACTGATGAAAAATGTATTTTACAATGAATTTGGTTTACAATTTGTTGTAAAAGGGAAAAAAATTTGAGTTTAGTAATTGTATAAGTGGAAAACGTGGTTGGCAAATTAAAAGCAACTTTTTAGGAGAGAAACATGGTAAATCTAATCGGTTAAAAAAAGGGGAAAAATGATTTTGTTAATTTAAAAAGTTGAAAACGTTCAATCAAAATAAAAAGTGGAAAGTTATCCGAAAAAAAAAAAAAAAAAAAATGGAAAACTAACGTGAGAGATAAATGGAGAAGTGGGAGAAAAAACAGTTTTTTTTTTTAATTTTAATTTAGCTAAAAATTAGGAGTTTTTAAATTACTAATTTTATATGTCTAATCCTATAATTTAAGCCTTAGAAACAGATGAATTTCAAGGTATTTTGGGCATAAAAATTGAGAAATCCAAACAGGAAAAACTCCTTAAATAATAGTATAGATAAACCCGGTTTAAAACACTTATATTACTATTTTCGTATGTATTCTAATAAGTATTACTATTTACTGAGGTTCTTCTATTTTTTGAGTTAATTTTAATAATTTTTTTATTTCTTACCCAGAATGCACTAAAAAATTAAACATGTGACTCTAGCTTACTAAACTTAAGAAGGCATTTCCTAAATCCAACTCCCACAATACATTCTAACATATATTTAGATCCAGACAACATGAAATAATTACCTCTAGAGATGATGTTGCTCTGTTAGGAATGTAGACTCCACAATGAACTTTAGCAACCGGGTTGTCAACATGAAGAGACTTTAAAATGGTGGCATATCATTTGTAACATGGACTTCACATCTCCTACCCGTTGATTGCAAACTTTTATCCTGAAAACATAAAACAACGTTCATTACAGGACATACAAAAATAGTTGTTGCTATGGAGGATAGGGATGGAGGGAGAACATTATAACTGCTTAATGATAATGGGTGGAAGTTTGAAGTTGTGTTAACTTTTTTTTTTTTGCTAGCAATATCAGTGGTTAGTTAAGGAATAAGAAAGAATTTTGAACAATTAAATTTTTTTAATAAAAATAAAAGATAATGATTAAAAGTTAAGAATATAGCTTCAATTCAAATCAGGGAAAAAAAATTTTGAATTCAAATAGGAGAACGTGTACCTGAGATTTGAAGAAGTATGCTAGATTTTTGGAAGATGGATGAACATGGGATTATTATTTTTTAATTTAGTTATTTAATTTAGGATATGTAAAAAGTGTGTGAAATATATCTTAATATAGATAATGTATGCGAATTTTTAGGAAAAAAGGATGTGTCAAACTTTTGAAATTTGTTAAACCGTTTAGTGATAAAAAGTTGCAGACAATTTCATTTTGGCAATTAAAAAAAAAAAAAAAGAGTATGTTAATGGGAAAAAAATTAGTTATATATATATATATATATATATTAAAGAAGAAGTTGTATTAGGTTTTAAGTTGCTATTTGTTTTCTATTTGAAAATATCACTATAATTATTTTTTATGCAATCTAGGGGTGTAATGAGTGTGGTCCTGTTTTGTAAGCAATATTTTAGTAGGAGTTAAAGATGTTTCTACTTATTAAAAAAAAAAAAAAAGTGTATATATCTATTTAGTTTAGTTTTTTTTTTTTTTTTTTTTTTTTTTTTTTTGGATAAACATGGGGAGTTTTTTTAAGGGAAAAAAAAAAAAAAAAAAAAAACAGCAATGTGGGTTAGTGGAAGAGTGTTCCTATTTTGTAGACAATGTTTTAGTGCAAGTTAGACATGTATTTTTACAGACTATCCTTTAATTTTGTCTTTACTTAAACCTAGGGGTGTAGGGGTATTTTGGAACAAAAAAAATCCGGTCCAAGGGAAACCCCTTAAATATAGTATAGATAAACCCGGTTTAAAACACTAATATTACTATTTTCGTATGTGTTCTAATAAGTATTACTGTTTACTAAAAAAAAAAAAAAGGACGTTTATCCCACATTGGTTGTGTGTGTCTAGTGTCCGCTGTTTATAACTCTAGTCTACAACTACAAAGGTTAGGTCCTTTTGTAATTGTACTCTGGTTAAATAACGTATTATAAACCCAGTTTAAAATACTAATATTACTATTTTCATGTGTGTTCTAATAAGTATTACTGTTTACTGAAAAAAAAAATTAAATTCTCAAAAAAAAAATTATATATAAAAAATAAAAACACAGTTTTTTTTTTCAATTAAAAAAAAAAAAGTATCGTCTATGAGGCTAGTTGTTGCCTACGCACATTGTCGGCACACCCTTGTTTTTGCTTTGGTGTGTTGATAACTTAAATATGTTGGGATTTATGGTCTGTTTGGATAAAGGGGAGGGAGAGAAGAGTAAAATAGAGTAAAATAGGCCAAAAATTAGTCTATTTTCAGTCAACTCTACTCTATCCTTCCTCCATTTCCTCAATCCAAACAGACCCTTAAGGTTTTCTATTTATAGAGAAGACCTAATGAAAACTGGGTTTTGGCCCTTTAGGGGAATATTTCGAGGGCTTACTTGAACTTATAAATTTAGTTTTTAACTTTTATATACAGTTTCTTAAAAACCTTACTTTTTCTCTTCTATTTTTTTTAGTACACTCATACTTTAGTATACTTTTAACAAATAATCTTCAAAAAAAAGCTAAATAACATGTTCCTAAACGAACACCTATTTAGGCTATGTTTGGTAACTGTAAGGACATGTTTTTGGAGCCCAAGCCCAAAGTGTAAGGGATGTCGGCCCAATGAAACCAGTACAATAAATTTGTAGAGAATGGATCAAAGAACTAGGCCCTAATGAATTTTACAACGGCTAGTATGGATTCAGAAGATGATCAAGCAAGAACAAGGAACAAAGAACTGAATGAATTCACTGTCCAAGGAGATAAATCTTCATACAAATCAATTAAACTAATTATAGGTATAACTTTGATTGCTACAGTATTCTTTTTCTATTTTTTCAATCCCTCTCTCATGAAGGGTCTCTTATATTATATAGATCCCCTTGGACCATTTTGATCCTACACTTGTTGATCATTTGAGCCCTTACTTGAGTGTCTGTCCCATCAGACATCCTCTTTAGCTTTCTGTGAGTTGTGGTAGCCAAGGTAGTACTGTTCAGGGGTCTTCTCCATATAAATGCGGTCAGAAAAGTAGCTGCAGTGCATTTAATGCGGTGGTAGCAGCTTTCCCTTAGATATTCTTAGTTTTCCTTCCTTCTCGTATGTTTATGAGGCCCGTCCCTATCATTGGAGCTTCTTGGAGGGACACTATAATCGCTGGAATACATACTTGAGCTGCATTCACCATATCCGAGGAGGAGTTCCTCCTTGAACCACCTTCCATTCATTCCTCACTTATGAGACTCTAAACTGGAATCCCTCATAACTATTTATTCCTCCTCGAACCATTCACGTTCTCGGCCAAGGCCCAAGGCCCAATATATGATTTGGGCCCCTAACCCTACAATAGCCCCTCAAAACTCCGGTTTTTCTTTCTCATCCAAGGAGAAAAATGGGGTTTTGACTTTTCATGTGTTGATATTATTTTGCCATTTGATTCGCGCACATGGAAGTGCCATTTTGCATGCCCTCAAAATTTCTACTGACGCTTTGGAGCCCGCGAGGCGTCATTAATTGCTCTAGGCAGCATTTTGTTCCCCACATCCAATGGCGAGGCGCTAATCCAACGATGGGTATTTTTCTTTGAATTTTGAGCAAGATAACTCCCACTTAATTCTCCCTCCTATATAAGGCGTATGAAGGGCTTGCTTTCTCTCACTTTACAAACACTTTCGAACTCTCAAGAGCACTCAAGTTTTACAAAACTCTCAATCCTTCAAAAACCTCCCACAGTGTCACTTGTTCATTCTCCTGTAAGTTTTCACTTTTTTGTTTTGTTCTAGGTTGTTTTCTTCTCAACCAGTCTTCTCGGCCCTCCATTCTTTGTCCTCTTTCTTTAAAAAACTTCACCCACTTCCTTTTAACTTAACCAGATGGGTAGATTTAAACATCTAGTAGATTCTCCTGCCAAAATAGAGGCCTTTAAGGATAAATACCATATACCACAAGAAGTTGCCCTGCGATACTGTTCCCCGGAACAAATAGTGACACACAGAAAAGAAAGGGAAGTCATCATCCCCATGATAGCTTTCATAGAAGGGAGAATGACTCTCCCCATAGGTAGAATAATACGGAACTACCTCATAAACCATAAGATATGCCTCCATCAGTGCGCGCCCAACCTATTTAGGGTTTTGGGTAGCGTTGATGCTCTTAACGAGCATCTAGGTCTGCGGCTCACCTGGCATGATGTAGTCCATATGTACGAGTGCCACTCCCTCAAAAACACGGGATATTATCTCAAGTCTCGATCGGACGTTGTCAGACTAGTATCGTATCTACCTAAATCTAACAAGGGTATGAAAGATGACTATCTAATAGCTTTGGGAGCGTGGCATGATGGCCTTCACTGCCCCGTCCGAGAGGGAGTGCCAGGTGGGGTACCTTAGAGTTAGGTTCCTTAGCAAGAGATTTAGACTCTTTAATCATAACCATGTTTTGCTCCTTTTAATGATGGATTCCAATTTTCTAACCATGTTTTGCTCCTCGACTATTTTCGCAGATAAAAGGCAAGTAGCTTCCAGGCTTAGCCTAACCAACGTTAAAGCTCTCAATTACTTGTTGAGGTCTAAAATCTTTGTAAGTGAGGACAGGTAGCTGCGAGCCGTCCACTTGATTTTGGACTTCTAGCCCATTTCGGAGATATACCAAGAAATCGGCCACGCCATAAGAGCGGGTGACCCACGATTGGCTCGGATTGACGAATCTCAGCCCAAATTTCTAGCCCGAGACGACCTTCCACCAGTCACACATCCATTCTAACAGAACCTTTCACTGGTTGTGCAACCATTTCAGCAGGTTCCGCCTAAAGCAGCAGCAGCAGGAGAAGAGATTGCCTCCTCAAATTCCTCGCTCGAGGAAGAGATTGACAAGTTTCATTTTGAGGAGGAGGAGACTCAAGAGGTGCAAATGATTCCCGTCTCGAACGCTGAGAACGAACCTGACAGGCATTCCAGTGTCCAAGTCCTAACCTTTATGACTTCCCGTCCAAACAGTACCTCTGAAGAAAAGGAAGGTGAAATGGCCTTGAACCGAGGGAATAAAAGTTTAAGAGATCTTATGGCCACAAGGGGCAAGGTGTCAGCTTCCAAAGAAGCCACCAAGTCCCAAATTCCAGCTAATCTTCCACCTCCCCCTCCTCTCCTCGTGACTTTGGTCGGGCTGCTCCCTTGCCCTGATCTAAAGAAGAAGAGGAAAGTGCTAGAGGTGCACGACGTGGAGGAGGGCGAGATGGTTCCTCCAAAAGGGGTGAAGCGGCCCAAGCACACTAAAGACAAACGGGCTTCCTCCGTGGAGAGCAGGGAGGACTCTCAAGGTGCCGATGTACGCTGACCACCGCGTACTTGGTCCCTCAGGCTGGAGGTGGATAGTGCCCCTATCCCTCAGTCCGAAACTTTCAGGGGGGGCACTTGGGCTATGTTGCTGAGGCCCTTGAGCAGCTACTTCTTCTGCCGAGAGATATGAATGCTTACAGGCACTTCAAGTAACTTGACCTCTTCCTGTCCCTGAAGAGGGACCTTGCCATGGTAAGTGGTTTGACACATCTTCTGAATTACATACTTAGCCGTTTTTTTCATTTTTCCTTTTTTTTACGTGGAATCCTTCTGTTCTTTTTATGCAAGTTACCCAACAGGTCTTTGTGGCTGAGGAGTGGGTCAAGGACGCTCGCAATCAAGTCAGGGTGGAGGACCACTCCCGTGTCGAGACCGAGAAAATTTTGGGGGCTCTTAAAGAGGAGCATACTATGCTGACCAACAAGCTGACTGCCTCAAAGAGGGAACGCTTGAGTGCTCTGGCTGGTCTAAAAAGCGCTGAGGCCCAAGCCAAGGACCAGCGTAAGCAGCTCTACACGACGGAACTTGAGCTGGCCACCCAAAAATAGCAAGTTCTGGATCTCAAGGCCGAGCTACAGAAGGCCAATGAGGCAGCCCAACTGGCTAATGAGGCACTCCAGACTGAGAAGCAAGCGTCTTATCAGCTCGGTGTGGAGGAAACGTAAGTGAGGCTCACTGAGGAGCTTTCTAAGGTGTGTAGGGATTATTGTAACGTATCATGGGATAGGGCCCTTGACATTGCAGGAGTCCCTGTAGACTCAGTCTGGAGGCAGTCTGGGAGCATATACTACCATCCAAACATCCGTGAAGTTCTAGATGTCATCTCTTATTCTGCAGACCATGCTCTAGAGACCTCAAAGCAGCCCCTAACAATCCAAGCTACTCTCCCTCCTCCTGAGACTTTGATGGGATCCAGTCAACCTAGTGATCAAGGCTAGGGGGCCGAGGGGGTCAAGGATAAGAGCAAGGGCCAAGAGAACAAGCCCTCAGCAGGAGCCAAAGACGTTGCCAAGGCTAAGGAAGCTGAAGCTAAGGCAAAAGAAGCAGAGGCCAAGGATAAAGAGGCTGATCCTAAAGCCAAGGACGGTGCCACCTCCCAGCCGAGCCAGAAAGAAGACCCTCCTGCCCCCAAGACCAAGGCTTAGCCTTTAGGATTTTCTTGTAATTTTCCCTTCTTCTTTTTTTTGTAGTGGCATTTTGTCACAGAATATAATGTACTCCATCTTTTTGATTAATGAATGAACTTTTCTTTCTATCTCTTGTGTCTTTGCTTTATATGCTTTCAAGCTTACTGTTATTGCAAATAAACTTGAATTGTTGCCACTTTAATTTTAATAAAAACTAACAACAATGCCCTGCCATTAGTGTAAGTAATATGACTAAGTACCAACAATGAAGAGATTTACCCCGTATTTATGCTGTGAATTGCTCTTTAAACAATGAAGGCCGAATCTAATAAAGATAAGTAATAAACTTCGTGAAGAGCAAAAAGGGGGAGATATTTTTCACTCTGCTCAACACTTGGATAAATAATTAAGGACTTCGATTTACTCAGAGCTACCAATCTGAGAAGTTGGTTATAATTTTGGATCTGTCTTGATACTTAGTGAGAAACAAATAGATATCATAGTGTTAATTTTCCCAAAGTATCTGGTCCGAGAACTCAGGCATGTCTAAGGTTCTGTTTAAACACTTATAAAGATGTCATAGAGGGTTAATTTCCCCAAAGCATCTGGTTCGAGGACCCATGCATGACTAAGGTTCTGTTTAATCATTTATATAAAGATATCATAGAGTGTTAATTTTCCCAAAGCATCTGATCCGAGGACCCAAGCATGACTAAGGTTCTGTTTAATCACTTATATAAAGATGTCATAGAGTGTTAATTTCCCCAAAACATCTGGTCCGATGACCCAAGCATGATTAAGGTTTTGTTTAATCACTTATATAAAGAAAGAATAATAGAAAGTACAATGCCTTTATATAACAAATGAACGTATTGATAAAGGAAACTTTTATTAATAATAATACATTTTCAAGTTGTTTACATTCCAAGGGCGTGGTATTACATACTCATCTAAGTCTTCCAGAAAATACGCTCCTATTCTAGCCATAGCGGTGATGCGATATGGTCCTTCCCAATTGGGTCCTAACTTTTCCCACGCTAGGTTCTTTGCAGTACTTAGAACTTTTCTCAATACCAAGTCACTAGGCATTAATGGCCTCATCTTTACATTGGCATCATAGCCTTGCTTGAGTTTGTGTTGGTAGTATGCCAATTGAACCATTGCATTTTCTCTTCTTTCCTCAATAAAGTCTAACTTCTTTTCTAACAACTCATTGTTACTGCTCTGGTTGAATGAGCTGGTTCTTAACGTTGGGAAGCCAGTCTCTAAAGGAATAACAGTCTCAGCCCCATAAGTCATTGAAAAAGGGGTCTTTCCTGTTGATATACAAGGTGTGGTTCGATATGTCCAGAGGACATGCAACAGTTTTTCTACCCATTTTCCCTTCGCATCGTCCAGCCTCTTCTTGAGTCCATTAACTATGACTTTGTTAACAGTCTCGGCTTGTCCATTTCCTTGGGGATAAGCTGGGGTAGAATATTTATTCGTAATTTCCAAATCACGGCAGTATCTCCAGAAAGATTTGCTATCAAATTGAAAGCCATTGTCCGAAATGAGGGTACGAGGGACCCCGAACCAGGTGACAATGTTTTTCTAGACAAACTTCTCGGCATCCACATCTCTGATATTCGCCAAAGGCTCAGCTTCAACCCACTTAGTGAAGTAGTCCGTGCCAACCAGCAAATATCTTTTGTTCCCTGTTGCCTTGGGGAAAGGATCAACAATGTCCAAGCCCCATTGAATGGCCAGGGGCTTGATAAAGGATTAAGGACTCCTCCCTGTTGGTGTATGTTTGGTGCGAATCTTTGACACTGGTCGCACTTCCTTACATATTCTTGTACTTCTTTTTGCATGTGGGGCCACCAATAGTCTTGAGTGATTGCTCTGTGTGACAAGGATCTTCCTCCAGTGTGGCTTTCACAAATTCCCTCGTGTAACTCCTTTAGTAGTAATTATGTTGTTTCGGGGTGTATGCATAGTAAGTATGGCCCGAAAAATGAGCATTTGTACAATTTCTGATCCTCAGACAGCCAGAACCGAGGAGTTTTTCTTCGTATTTTGTCAGCTTCTGACCTCTCCTCGGGTAGGATATCCTCCTTCAAGAATAGTACTATGGGGTCTATCCAGCTAGGCCACATTCTAACTTGGTGAACATGAACCACCTCGTTGTTCACCTCTGTCGGTTTGCATAAGTCTTCTACAAGGATGACCTGGGGTAAGTTTTGCGCCGAAAAGGTTACAAGTGTGGCTAGGGAATCAGCATGTGTGTTTCCACTTCTAGAGATATGCAGCAGGTTGAAAGATTCAAAACCTGACTACAAAAGTCTAACCTAACTCAAGTACCCTCGCATTCTTTCATCTTTAGTTTCAAACTCTCCTTTCACCTATCTGACAACTAATCTTGAGTACACCTCTACAGCCTTTCCGTCCATTTTTTGAATCATGGTCATTCCCATTAGCAGAGCCTCATATTCGACCTCATTATTTATGGCCGAAAATCTCAATCTTAATGATTTCTCAATGGTGATTTTCTCGGGTGAGACCAGAACTAGCGCCACTCTAGACCACTTCTGATTTGATACACCATTGACGTATACTTTCCAGGATAAGAGACCTTGCTGGGAGATCATGCCAACTGATTTTTCATCCATGTTTTGATTCTCTGTTTCTATTTCCAACGAGGATTCAGCAAACTCAGCTACTAGATCCGCGAGGACTTGACCCTTGACAGAGGTGCGAGGTATGTATTTGATGTTAAAAGCCCCTAGGATCGTGTCCCATTTACCGATCCTCCCTGTGTAATTAGCACTTCGGAGCAGAGCTCGGAGCGAGATTCGAGTTAGGACAACTACTGTGTGTGCTTGGAAGTAATGGAGGAGTTTACGGGTAGCATGTACTACCGCCAAAATGACTTTTTCCAATGGCAGATAACGAATCTCGGCCTCATATAGTGACTTGCTTACATAATAAACTAGCCTTTGTATGCCGCTATCGACTCGTATCAAGACTAAGCTTACAGCATGAGGGGCCAAAACAATGTAGGCAAACAAGACCTCATCCATCACAGGACTGGACATGATAGGTGGCCGAGAGATATAATCCTTAAGCTGCTGGAAGGCAAAGCATACTACTCGGTCCATTCAAACCCCTTCCACTTATTCATCAGTAGGAAGAAGGGTCTGCACCTATCTGCTGACCGAGAGATGAACCGGTTCAAGGCAGCAGTCATTCCGGTCAGTTTCTGGACCTCCTTGGGATTCCGAGGTGGTTGTAAATTGTTCATTGCCTTAATCTGATTAGGGTTAACTTCAATTCCGTGATGAGTAACCATGTAGCCCAGAAATTTGTCTGACCCCACACCAAAAGAACATTTGGAAGTGTTAAGGCGCAACTTGTGCTTCCTCAGAATTTCAAAGATGTTCTCGAGAGCTCTCGCATGTTCAGACACTACCTTACTCTTCACCACCATGTCGTCTATATAAACTTCGATGCTCTTGCCTAGTTGTGGTTCAAACATTTTAGTCATCATCCTTTGATAGGTAGATCCGGCATTTTTCAAACCAAAGGGCATCACCTTGTAGTGATAGTTCCCAACGGAGGTGACGAAAACTGTTTTTTCCTTATCATCCAGGGCTAGTGGTATCTGGTGGTACCCTTGAAAAGCATCTAAGAAGCTTATTTGAGGATGGCCTACAGTTGCATCCACCAGCCGGTTGATCCTCGGTATAAGGAAGGGATCTTTTGGGCAACTCTTGTTTAGATATGTGAAGTCTACACACACTCACCATTTCCCACTCTTCTTCTTCACCACCACGGTATTGGCCAGCCATTCAGGGTAGAACACCTCTTTGATAGCCCCCGCCTGCTTAAGTTTCCTCACCTCGTCTTTGACAGCATCAAAATGATCTTTGGATGAGCGCCAAAATGGTTACTTTTTGGGGGTGACAGAAAGATTAATGTTTAAATGATAACAGATGAAGCTTAGATCCACCCCTGGGGTCTCGTAAGCATTCCATGCGAACACATCAACATTTTTTCTGAGAAACTCTATCAGCTTTTCCTTCTTTAGAGGAGGTAACTGAGTCCTGATCTGAAAGAACTTCTCTGGATCATCACCAACAACGACCTTTTCCAAATCCTCACATTTTGCCTCTGTGGCCGATCCGTTGACAAGCAACAATGGAGCTCTTAATTGCTATAAGTTCGCTTCAGCAGAGGCCGATGACTCAGCTTCAGGCTGATGTAAGATGGCAGCCACTAGGCAGTGTCTAGCCATGGATTGACTTCCTAGGATCTCTTTAACCTGGCCCTTGGACGAATATTTCACCTTCTGGTGTAGAGTAGAAGAGACGGCTCCCAAGGTATGAAGCCAAGGTCTGGCCACAATGGCTGTGTAGGGTGAGTAAGCGTCCACCACGATGAAATCCACCTTTACCACTTCTAAACCAATCTGTACGAGTAGTCTAATATGGCCCTTCGAAATAACAACATTCCCATCAAAACTTACCAAGAGCGAATTGTAGGTTGTTAGGTCCTCAGGTCTTAAATTTAGCCTCTTGTACAAGTCGGGGTACATAATCTCAGCATCACTGCCCTGGCCTACTAATACTCTCTTCACATCGTACCCCCCAATCCTGAGTGTAACCACTAAAGCATCATCATGGGGATGGATGGTTCCGATCTTGTCCTCGTCTGAGAAGCCCAAAACCGATTGGATTTCTATTCTAGCTTTCTTTGGCTTCGGGTTAGTGCCTTCGGTGGATAGCCGAGCCACAGACATCACTTTGGAAGGGCAGAAACCGGTCCTCCCTAGAGCAGCGAATATGACATTTATCGTTTCCAATGGCGGTTTTGAAGAATCATCCCTCTGGGATTCTAAGTTTGTCTGGCCCCCCTGGCCACTGGAGTGATGCAAGAGTTGCTTTAACTTTCCTTCGCAGACGAGCTGGTCCAGATGATCCCACAAATTTCTGCAATCTTCCGTGGTGTATCCTTGGTCTTGGTGGTATTGGCAATAAAGGTTTTAATTGTGCCTTGCGGGGTTTCCTGCCATCTTATTTGGCCATTTGAAGAATGGCTCATTCCTGATCTTCTCCAAAACCTGATGCACCAGTTCTCGAAATACAGCATTGACCGCCTGAGTACTGATAGATCCTGACTGCCCAGCAAAATCTCTCTATGGCCGGTTGCTATTGTATTGGTCCGACCTAAAATCCCTCATCTCCTGAGGGATAACCTTATCCTTTCCTTTCCCCTACTGCTGGTCTTCCTCAACCCTTTTATATTTATCAATCCGGTCCATGAGTTGGCGCACACTGGTGACAGGTTTGCCAGTCAGAGATTTCCTCAAACCGTGCTTGGCTGGAAGGCCGATCTTAAAAGTACTGATGGCCACATCGTCAAAGTCACCATCTATTTCGTTGAACATCTCCTAGTATCTATCCAAGTACGTTTTTAGGGTCTCTCCCTCTCGCATGCTTAAGGACAGTAGGGATGCTAAGGGCCGAAGAACCCTGCTACAGGCGACGAATCTGGAACCAAATGCCTGGGTGAGCTCCTTAAAAGAACTTATGGAATCTGCCCTCAGGCTGTCGAACCATCTCATCGTAACGGGTTCCAGACTGGATGGGAAAACCTTGCACATCAAGGCTTCGTCCTTGGAATGGACAGCCATTCTTTGATTGAAGTGGCTCACATGCTCCACAGGGTCTGTTCTACCATTGTACATGGTGAAAGCAGGCTGAGTGAATCGTCGAGGAAGTTTCGCCCCCTCGATTTTGAGCGTGAAGGGCGATTTGGAGATTTGGTTCAAGGCCCTGCTCATAGCGTCGTTTCCCACGCCTTTACGAGGCGAGTTTCTAACCCTTCATTCACGATGGTGTTCCTCATCATAGGAGAAAGATTCGCTAGGCGGGGTTCGAGACCTTCGCTTGTAATTGACGTCCCTTTCGTCATCAGAAGAAACATCAGAGTTGAAGGGGGTTCGCCTTCGCCGTGCATGACGCAACTTCCTCTTCAACTAGTCAATCTCCAGTTGCATGCCCTTGTTACTCTTTGCATGGGAGATATGACTTCCACCTCGAGATTGACTCTTACTAGTATGTGTGGTATGCACACTTCTCTCGCGGTCACCTCTTCACTCAAGGTTGACAAAAGGATCGCCATGCTGGGATCCCAAAGATTCTGCTTGGTGTGGACCTGATCCTACCATAGTTAAGCGTTGCACTCACTATATCACCAATTTTTCCCACAGACGATGCCAATTGTAAGGACACATTTTTTGAGCTCAAGCCCAAAGTGTAAGGGATATCAGCCCAATGAACCCAGTACAATAAATTTGTAGAGAGTGGATCAAAGAACTAGACCCTAATAAATTTGACAACAGCTAGTATGAATTCAGAAGATGATCAAGCAAGAACAAGGAACAAAGAAGGCCTTAATGAATTTGACAACGGCTAGTATGGACTCAGAAGATGATCAAGCAAGAACAAGGAACAAAGAACTGAATGAATTCACTGTTCGAGGAGGTAAATCTTCATACAGATCAATTAAATTGATTATAGGTATAACTTTGATTGTTACAATATCCTTTCTCTATTTTTCTGATCCCTCTCTCATGGAGAGTCTCTTACATTATATAGATCCCTTTGGACCATCTTGATTCTACACTTGTTGATCATTTGAGCCTTTACTTGAGTGTCTGTCCCATCAGACACCCTCTTTAGCTTTCTGTGTGTTGTGGTAGTCAAGGCAGTACTGTTCAGGGATCTTCTCCACATAAATGCGACTAAAAAAGTAGTTGCAGTGCATTTAATGCGGTGGTAGCAGCTTTCTCTTAGATATTTTTAGGTTTCCTTCCTTCTAGTATGTTTATGAGGCCCGTCCCTATCATTGGAGCTTCTTGGAGGGACACTCTAATCGCTGGAATACATACTTAAGCTGCATTCACCATATCCGAGAAGGAGTTCCTCCTCGGACTACCTTCCATTCATTCCTCACTTATGAGACTCTAAACTGGAATCCCTCAAAACTATTTATTCCTCCTCGGACCATTCACGTTCTCGGTCAAGGCCCAAGGCCAAATATATGATTTGGGCCCTTAACCCTACAGTAACTATTTTTGTTTTATGTTTTCAATTTCTTATTTTTAAGAAAAAAACAAAAAACAATTTTCTTGTACATGTTTGGTTGGTTGAAAAGAAAAAATGATTTTTTATAAATTAAAAAAAATAAAATTTTTTGCTAACTATTTTTTAGAAATTTTTAATTTTTTTAAAAGTATTTGTGGATGCCCTAAGCGTAGGGAAAGTTGCAGTGAGTTATTTGTTTTTCAACAATAATCATTGCTTTTCCTGACTTTTTCCACATTGGGTGCTTTGAGACGTGTTAAATGTGTGTTGCTAGAGTGAGGTGTGTGTGTGTAAATTTCTTTACTTATTTTATTTTAAGTACTCACCACCAACCATTGGTTTTGCTTTAAGTGTGATTGGTAACCTATTTGTCTAATTTATTTTAATTACCTAATAAACTAAAAAACCAATTTTAAGGGTTATTAAATAAATTAAGGTAACCAAAGTCTCGAACCAAAGATTCCTATACTCGAAAGTTTGATTACGGGAAGCGAAGAGGTTAGGCACCCCACTATCCATATATCCAAAGGATAGTACCTCATTTTAATACAATCACAATGTTCACATTTTAGAAAAATAAATTAAATACTTGGCATTTGTTTTTTGAAAGAATTTTTGTACAAATAATACATATACATAAAATGTGAATATCTTATTTACATATATAAGTAGCATGTGATATTATTTGCAAAGAATATGCAAAAACAAACATGTGAATATATACATAAATATCACGTAAAAACTATTTATTACGTTGCAATAAATAATATATATAGCTAGCATGTGAGCACTATTTACTATGCATCTAGCATGCGAATATATACTTACAACATAAAAGGATAAGGAGATGAGAGGAAAGATGTCATGTCACCTTATATACTTAGGCG
This sequence comes from Quercus aquifolioides, assembly GCA_019022515.1. Lineage (NCBI taxonomy): Eukaryota > Viridiplantae > Streptophyta > Magnoliopsida > Fagales > Fagaceae > Quercus > Quercus aquifolioides. The sequence continues at coordinate 16,746,520 of CM032334.1, read as the reverse complement.
AAAATACACTTTTCGTCCCTACATTTTGGGTCAATTCCCATTTTGGTCCCTAAATTGATTTCTTTGCAAATTTCATCCCTAAAATTTGAAAATCGTTTTTAAAATGGTCCCTGCCGTGAACCAACAGACGGAACCCTCCTACGTGGCAGACGGAGTGCCCTTCTTGCTGACGTGTCGCTGATGTGGCCATTAAAATATTGTTAAAAATAATTATTTGGCATTTTTAAATACCACGTCAGCGCCACGTCAATTTTCTCAATTTTAATTTTAATTTAATTTTATTAAAAATATTATTAAAAATAAAAGCCAGATTTCTCAATTTTAATTTTAATTAAAAAAATGAAAAACAAACAAAAAAAAAATTACTTTTTTTAAGCCGTAAAGATCACAGATAATATTTCCTCCACCATGCCCAATTTCAAGCCGCAAAGATCACAGATGCTCTGTTCTCATCTCTCACTTTCTCACACACTGAACACCTCTCTCGGTCTCAAGAGCCAAACAGCATGAACACTCCCACAATCAAACCCCAGCAACCCAAGACGAATCACAGATGCTCTGTTCTCATCTCTAACCCTTTAAATTGAAGACCCACAAAACCCATCCCACAATCAAACCCCAGCAACCCAAGACGAATCAAGTTGGTTCGTGACCATGCCGATCTAGCTCGGGAGTTGAGGTTGTTGCCTTTTCCGATGAAGAAGAGCGCCGCCGCTTCGATGGTTTGGGTTTGTGAACGATTTGGAGACGGATTCTTCTCCACCACGCACCATGCGCCGATCTGAACCCAAACTCTCTAATCTCAAAATCTTATCTCCGCTCAAAACCTTACACCCAATATTGACCAACGGCGAGCATATCAAGAGGCTGATCTTCGAGGTTTTGATCATGGAGGCCATGGGGTCTTAATGCCGTGAAAACAATGGGAAAAATTTGGATCTGGGTCTGTGTTTGTGTTTGATCTCTGTTTCTTTCTCTTTTTTTTTTTTTTTTTTTTTTTTCGTTTGTGTTGTTGTGATCTGGCTGTGTTTGTGTTTGATCTCTGTTTCTTTGTTCTTCTTTTTTCCGTTTGTGTTGTTGTGATCTGGGTGTGTTTGTGTTTGATCTCTGTTTCTTTGTTCTTCTTTTTTCCGTTTGTGTTGTTGTGATTTGAGTGTGTTTGTGATTGATCTCTGTTTCTTTCTTCTTCTTCTTTTTTTCCGTTTGTGTTGTGATCTGGGTTTGAGTTATTGGTTGTTGGGTTTGTGTTCTTGTAATCTGGGTTGAGTTCTTCCTTGTTGGGTTTGATTGGGAAGAACACAAAGAACAAGTGTAATGTTCTTATGAAAATTAATAATAATAAGTAATATATTTTTTTTAATTAAATTAGATTTAAGGTTTTTTTTTAATTTTAATTTCTTTTTTATATAAATTTTCTGATGTGGCATTGAGTAAAAAAAATTAAAATGCTGACGTGTATTTAAAAATGCCAAATAATTATTTTTAACAATATTTTAATGGCCACGTCAGCGACACGTCAGCAAGAAGGGCACTCCGTCTGCCACGTAGGAGGGTTCCGTCTGTTGGTTCACGGCAGGGACCATTTTAAAAACGATTTTCAAATTTTAGGGATGAAATTTGCAAAGAAATTAATTTAGGGACCAAAATGGGAATTGACCCAAAATGTAGGGACGAAAAGTGCATTTTCGCCTTAAAACAATAAGCATATTTATTCTCCAAGTATCATTCTGATGCATGAACACAAAAATACAAAATGGATAATATAGAGAGAGGGGGAATATGTTAGCTTGAATATAGGCCATTAATTCAATTGAAATGAATTATGGACTCGTCACAATCTCTTTAAAAAATTGTGCTATTAAATAAAAATTGATTTAATACAATTTTATTTGTGGAAAAAGATAGAAAAGACTTCTCATATATCATTAACAGGAAAACTATTTATTTACATTTGAAAAATATGTATTTTATTTGGAAAACCTCATGACTTTTAGAAAATGCTCATTTTAAAGAAAAAGGCTATGAATTTTGAAAAAAAAAAGATTAGAAAAATGTTATCTCTTGAGTTTTTATAAAAATGGTTTTTGGTAGGGAACATAAAAAAATAACAATTTTATTTTAAGAAAGAGAGTTCCTTTTGCATCTTGGAAAAAGAACAATATTAAAATCAAAGCTATTTAAAGGTTTTGTTTAAAGAGAATAGTTTCCATGGTTTTTTTTTTTTTTTTTTGGGGGTGAAAAAAGAGGTTTTAAAAGTGAAAATCCATGGTTTTATTTAATGTTAAAAAAAAAGTTCAAACTTTATATATTTTAGAACTTAGTTTGAAAAAGGGTTTTGGAGATTGCATTTATTAAATATTTAAAAATGCCCCATTGGAAGGCTTTTTATTTATTGATAGACTTGAAAGGTTTCTGTAGGAGGGTAAGGGGGTGTTTGGTAGAGTAGTTTGAAAATTGTTGTTTGTAGTTTTTTAAAATACGTGTGGGTGAAAAAGTGTGTTGAAATGCGTGAAATGCTGTTTAAAAACTAAAAAATATTGTTTGAAATGCCAAACCAAACGGGCCCAAGGTTCAAACACGGAATACTACCAGGTGGGTCTGACTCGAGGAGAAGGAGGGCCCGGCTTCTCATCAGCTTTGCCCAACACGTTGACAAGAGCCCAGGTATTGAAATCGAAGAAGTGGGCCGCCCGGGGAGCCCAAAGAGCGAACACTCCTCAGAAGACTTTTCAAGCCACCTAGACCAAAAGACTAAAGACCGAGGAAAGAGGTAGAGACATACAAGTAAAGAAGAAGGGAAGTTTCCAGGCAAAATACCCATCACCTCCGCATTCAATGCACTGCACCAACTCAGTTAGCCACATTAATGGCAAGATGACCCCTGAATAGTACCCTCACAGCTTGTAGCACATTCTACCACCTCCAGCAAAGCCCTTATGGGACAAGCATCCAAATAAAGATTAGTGATTGTACAAGTGGAGGGCTGGGATGCATTTCAAATAGCCATATAAGGAAAATGGACTCCTACAGAAAGGGAGACGGAGAAATTAGAGAAAAATATACATCATGTAACCATAAGCTTTGTAATCAAGACTTGAATATCATATGAACTAGTGATTCTCGGACTAACCCGAGGAAGAGCTAATACAGAAATCCTTGTCTTTCTCACTATTAACCTTTCACATTCCTATTAACTTAAAAGAATCCATTAAGGCTTGTAAAGGTTGACCTTGATAATCCATCTCTATAAATTAATTGTACTAAGTCGTCACACATTAACTCTCCATCCAGCTTGGGTTGGTAGTTGATTTTTGCCCGCTTACAGTTTCATTTTTTATTTACTTGGAAGACCTATTTTAAAAAAGGGATGACCTTTGGAGCCTTTCTACAAAATTTATTGAATCTTCTTAAAAACACATTTTAAGAGGATTTGCTTAAATCAAACTTCTCATTGTATGGTGGTTTAGGGCTCATGGTGCTAGCTAGAAAGCTAGCACTTTTGAACACTTACACCCATGACAAATGTCTAAGGAGGTGCAGCTGGAGTGCTTGGGTCGTTTGCCACGTTTGGAACCTTCAAATAAGGAAAGAAATCAAAGAGGCAAAATCTGAAAAGGAAAAATCAGAATTGAGCACTGATCAGTATTTTGGGCATATCTCTCTCCTCAAAATTCCAATTGACTCAAGGCTAGATGAGATGGAACTGTGACTTAAATATCTACAACTTTCTAGTTTTGAGTTTTACGAAATTCACAATTTTTGAAGGCCGAAATTAACTCACAAGTTGCTACTAAAAATCTGGACGAAAATTAAATTAGTAAAAGTTTTATTTTCTTTGGACACTTTTAGGTTAGGGTTTTGAAGGGAGGCGAGGGAGAACAAATTTGGCAGAGAAAACCTTATATTTTCCTTTCTCTAATGGCAACCTAAACTCTTTGCTAGGGCTAGGGTTATGTTTCTTTTATACGGTATGAATATTAAATGTGATTCTTTCTAAGATTTTAGATAACAACATATTTGATTGTTCAATTAAATTTCTTTTGATGTATTAGTTCTTCCATGCTTTCAATAAGTTTAATAATGTTTTTTTTTATTGTTTAGATGAATTTCTAATAGCTTCAAATAGAAATCAGGCTTTAAAGTGAATGAGTTTTTCTGAAAACTATTTTAATCACATTATTAATCTACATTATTATGAGTTCTTCAATTGTTTCAGTTCAACCGAATCATAAGTTTTTAATTGTATAAAAATAATCAATTATGAAATTTATATTTTCTTAGATCACAAAGAATTTCATATCAATATAGGGAAATACCCCGAAACCCTGGTATTTACATTATTGACTTAAATTAGTTATCATTGTTATTCTTGTTTACAATTACCAAGAAAAATTATTTTTCATCTTCACCAAAAGTTTTTTTTTTTTTAATAATTACATTGTCTTTGAATTTACTCCACTCCTTCTGGTTCGACCTCGGTACTCTAAGAATTATATTGCTATGATTTCCTGCACTTGGGAGTGAGCAAGCATGCACAAGGATAAACAAGTGAATCCGAATAATTGTGGGATCCAGATAACTAGTGAAAACATGGCTCGGTGAAGCCTGTTGGTAACTGGAACTTAGAGGGTTCAAATACATTAGGTAGATTAGGCTTGGGGGGGTCTTTTTGATATTTGTGTACTCCATTTTTATTCACTAGTGGATTGATTTCGGTTTTAAGAGCTGCAAAGAGGTTTTTTGCCAAGTACTTTGGTTTCCTCTTGGATAACACATCTTGGTGTTGTCTTGTATTTACATCTCTCTTCCCTTACTCTTTAAGCTTTATTTTTGTTATTGCTTGGTTGTGGTTATGGCTTAAAGAGTAGTTCCGGTTATTGCATATCATTTACTCTTATTCCACACTTAGATAAGTTAGAGTAAAAGTAATTAAGCCATGTTTTTAAAATTGGGGATCTAAACAAGCTATAGTGTTTTACACTTTTTGAGCTTTCAATAGGTATCAAAGTCATGGTCATGGGTTCGAGTCACGTGAGTGTCATTGTGAAAGAGGGATTGTTGGGGGGACCACGATTTGACTCCCTATAACCACTCTAAAAACAGGCTCACGTGGTGTGAAGTCGAAAAACATAAAAGATTTGAGTATGTCTTCCTCATCACCAATTGGTTTTGAGGTGGAATGACATAAATCACGGTCCAGCAAATAATATTAGTTTTGAGGTGGAATAGCATAGCTCACGGTCTGACAAAAATGATGAACCTCCATTCACCATATTGATTTAGAATATAAAGATTCACCAAGATGCAATGTTGGTTTTTCCTTTAATTCCATGAGACTTAGTATGTCTATATGCAAAAGGTGGAAACTTTCACACATAGCATATACCCATAATCATATATAAAGGAAAACATAGCCTTCAAACAAAAGAAAAATAAAGACAATAATATAAATGACAAGAAAAGTAAATGACATAAATGTAAAGAGCAAGGAAAGTAAATGACATAAATGTAAAGAGCATAAATTTAAATGACAAGAATAATGAAAGAGCATGAAAAATAAATAAACTTCATAGATTTAGAATATACATACGAGAAAAAGGAAAAATGAAAGGGAGTTAGGGTAGTAGCTACACTACCCTAGCTCTAACAAAGAACTTTGGAGGCTTATTTATAGGTTTTTGGGAGCAAAAAGGGGCTGGATTTTCTGAGTTTGAGAGCTTTTATATCTATTATAGAGAAGGAAAGAGACAGAAGAGAGGCTTAGAGAGAACCGTAGACAGGTTAGGTAGAAAAAGAAATTTTTGTGCATGAAAATTCCAAGAGGAATGGGGTTATTTATACAAAATTAAGGGGGAAATAGGATCCCTCTAAGGTAGGCCCCTAGTGGGATCTTCTTGCCACCTCAATGTTTCTTCTAGAAGCCCTTCATTCTTCCTTTCTTGATTTTCTGATTTTTTCCATTTTTCAGCCATTTTTTTGTGTTGTTGTTTGGAGGTTTTCAGGAGATTAGATTTCTTCAAACTAGACATCATTGGAAAGGTATGGTTTCTAGTTTCCATTGGTTCTGGCCTCATCTAATTTTGAGCTATAGTTGCTAAGATATCGTGCTCGAAATGGAGATGACTCAGCGTAGAAAATTATGTAGCACTTTTCTTGGAAAATGGATTCCTCCTAATCCAAAGGAGATATCATCGAGTCCTTTTTTTGTAGAGTATCTAATCCGTCATACTTTAATGTGTTCTAGGTTGTTCACATCTGTTGTGGCTAAATTTGTACAGTTTATTGAGCGAAAACGCCCTTAAAATAGCCTTTTAACCCAAAAAATAATGAAATAGTATTTTTGAAAGCTCAAATAGTGTGAAACACTATAGCTAATTTCAACCTCCAATTTTAAATTATGGCTTGATTACTTTGACTCTAACTTAACTAAGTGTGGAACAAGAGTAAATGAGTCGTAATAAAACTAGAACACAACTTTAAGACATAAGCATGTACAATAAACAATAAATGTAAATCTTAAAAAGTAGGGAAGAGAGATGCAAACACAAGATAACACTGAGATGTGTTATCGAAGAGGAAACCGAAGTACTCGGCAAAAAACCTCTCCGCGGCCCTCCAAGCCGAAATCGATCCACTAGTGAATAAAGTTGGAGTGCATGAATATTAAAAAGACTCTCCAATCCTAATCTACCAAATGTACCTCCAAGTTCCAGCTACCAACGGGCTTCATGGAGCCATGTCTTCACTAGTTATCCGAATCCCGCAATTAGCTCCAAATTGCATTCGCCACTTAGTGGCTTCTTCTAATGCTTCCCATATGCACCAAAACTTCTCTCAACACTCAGATTGAGTGAGATAAGTGTTTGGGCTAAGAACCTCTCAAGCATGTGTAGATTGAGAGGTAGGAGTAAAAGAAAACTTTAGAAAAATGGTGTAGATGATTGTGGGTATACAATCTCTAACTCTTAAGTGTGTAGCTAGGGTTTTCTCTCTCAAAAGTTTCTTGGAAAAAGTCCTTACAATTTCGTGGGTAATGAGGGCTTATATAGTGTTGGTAAAGGTATGAGAAAAAAACACACTCAAAAAGCTCCAAGCAAAGAGTTTCGCGACTTGGCCTGAGTTGCAAAGTGACTTATGAAATCCAGCCTGGCTAAGAGACTTTTCAAATTCCAGCATGTGCTTCTCATATGGCCTTTCGTGAGTTGGCACTCGCAAGCCAGTCGCGAATTCTTCATCTTCACAAAACTTCACCAATCTTTCACACATTACCCTTACATTAAATCCCACAAAAAATACAGGGAAATGATTGAATAAAAATTCAATCAAATTTGACACGGAATTAAAGTCAACATAAAAACATAGTTGTAAATCACAACTTTACATTTTAATCTGGATTTTGATGTTTGTATGATATTTCATCCATTTCAACTCTGATTTTGGCCTGTGCGCTCTTGTTTTAAAGGGAATTTAAGGGTGTTTAAGATGGGAAAAAATTTATCTCAATTAGACTGTCAGATTTTCAGTTAACTTTTTTACTAGTCCCGATTAGGGTTAGTTAATGTTTGTCAAACTTAGCCAAAAATGATAAATTTGTGATTTTGAACTCTTGAATCATTAAAATGAATTATCTAACATCCGATCGGGATAGATAGAATTTTTTAACATAATTATGTATTTTTCTATGTTTAAAGACACAAAGTTTTCCTTTTAGGGCTTAAACCAGTATTTTGACACGTTAATCGAAGTCGAACAAAATGCGGTATCAACAATTACGCCTTCTTTGTCTAATATTTATTGAAACAATAAGTGTTGGACAAAGAATTTAAAGTTGTATTTTGTCTATCTCAATTCTTGTGTCTTTTTAAGAAAATGTGTTTCGCACTTAGACCAAAATCGGGTTGCTTCGGACAAATATCTAATTGACAAAAAAGTTGGAATTATTTGCACAGGAGGAGGAAACAAGACCTTGGAGAGTTTTCACATTATCTGCTTGCTCTTCACTTATTTGCTCTCTTTTGGTGTGCCCTCAAGTCACCTTTCTCTACAAAATGTTAGTGACAAAAACACGGCATGATAGGATGTTCTTTTTATTGTTTTTTTATATAATTTATTTATTTTAAAAGGAAGATGTCTGTATCATGAGAAAAGGGCGATGAAAGAGGTTTTTGTTGTTTATAAAAGTCTGTATCTATATTCTAATGCCATGAGTTGTTTGACTCTCTACATGCCTATGCTTCCATGATCACATGTTTTTCTGCTTTCCCCTGCTTGTCTCACATGACACGTAGACCTACACCTAAGCTTTTGATGCAAGCACGCACCTTTTTGAGCCTTTAGGTCAGCTTACACTCCATCCAATTATGCAACAATAAATGAAGGTCAGTTATGGCTGGGCAGGCTTGGGGTGCCTAGTCTCTTCCCATCTTGTACCCTAACTCCGAACCTAGTCTAGTAGAAAGACTTTCATGGAGTCATGTTTTGGTTATTGAACCAAGTGACGACTCCTTCGTCCTTTTTTAAGAGACTCTACATACTCCTGGGCTCGCGCTGACTTCGAGTCCAAAACCACTCTTTAGGGAGATTGAGTATCGTGTATCCCGCCTTCACAAGAAGGAATCAACATGTTGATGTCTCATAAAAGGGGGTACGAATCATGAAACTTATTTCTCCAAAGGATGATGTATTTTTAAAAGATGTGACTGAATCAAGTATGACTGCCTTTGTACCTCATCAAGGAAGGATCAGGTCATCACGTTGTTCAAAAACATTGTGTCCGTTTTTTCCCCCCTTAACTTTTGCTTAGACTGTCCTTTTGGGTTTTCAATCTAGCAAGCTTTCTCACACTCAAATTTGTTTATTCTTTTTTTGCATAGATTGCCCTTTTAGGTTTTCAATCTACCTTTTTTTTGTTTCTCTTTTTCCTTCTTCTTTTCTTGTTCTTTTTGGTCATCTCTTAAAGATCTCAAGCTTATTTCTTGTCAGGAGAAACAACTTGGATTAAATTGAAAGGATATGTATTTAGGCTCAAAAGAGCGTTAGCATCCAGTTTGCTAAAAAAAAAAAAAAAACCCTCAGTTTACTATCTATAAACCTACTTTATCAATTTATCCATTTTACAACTCACATAACATCCTATTTCTTAATTTTCACATCACGCTCAACACTATTCATTTTTATTTATTTATTTCACTCTCTCTCTCTCTTCACCACAACATAGCAGCCCACAGTAGCCACAACCCACCACCATAACCACAACCATCCCCACCACCGAATATCACATACACATACCTATACCCATACCAAAAATTACAACCATCATATCTGCAACCCACTACCACCGTCACCACCATCGCCATACCAAATTAGCCCACCACTGCAATCCACAACCATCCAGACTGGAACCCACTAATCGATCTCAATGTCGACAAGCTTTGGCCACTATTGACCTTAGCCATATCAAACCCAAAAAAAAAACTCATAGCAAACCCAACCAATCGTCGTCGATCTCAACCATAATAGATCAAAAAAACCCTATAGGAAACCTATCTGATCTCAACACTAACAGTCACCACTCACAATTGTCGATCTCAGCCATATCAAACCCACGGTATTGAGAGAAGACCACTATTGAGATGGTGGTGGAAATGAACGACGAGAGGCAGAGAGAAGGTTAGGTTTGTCTAGTTGAGAGAGAGAGAGAGAGAGAGAAGAGAAAACTAATTAAAAAAAGAATACAAACTTGGTACAGTAATTGCTATAAGTAGTCATTTATTGTAGCAAATGTGTAAAATGTTTAAGAAATATAAACCTAGGTATTGAGTGTTTTTTGACATTTGAGAGTGTAAAATAGCATTTTTGGGGGTTTCACAGCCTTAGATGTTAATGCTTTAACCGGTTTTAATTTGAATCTACCACTGAAATTTATTTTTGCTCATTGGTAACAGTCACTAACAACTGCAACTTTGGATATGTTGAAAAAGTTGAGTTTGTAACATTTTTTTTTTGTTTTTGTAAATGAGATGACTATAGGGAACAAAGTAACATTTTTTTATATTTTTTTATTTTATATATATGTGCAAAAACTTAGATACAGTACTTAAATGCTGTTCCTTAAATTCTTTTTTTTTTTTAATTCAGCCATGTGGTTTTTTCTCTTATAGGATGGAAATGTATTTTTAGTTAAGAGCATCACCATTGGTGGTGGTAAAATAGTTTTTTAGCTATTTTACTACTTCAAACTCCAATTTAGTGTCGAATATTGGTGGAGCCAAAGGCAAATTTGTTTGCCTTTTTGCTACAATAAACTGCCAAGACTAGCAGTTCACTATAGCAAGAAGGCATAAAAAAAAAATTTATCACTTAGTTAGGTTTCATGGTAGAGAGGAAGAGAGAAAATGAATAGTGTTTGGCTGATGGTAAAATTAAGTCCATTGATGTAGAGTGTGTTGTGAAATTGTGTATTAAAATAGATAAAGTAATTTTTTGAAATATTGAATGCTAAAATTTTTAGTTTCACATGACTGAATTTTAAGAGGAGAATCTAAAAAATAACACCTAATTATTATATTTAATATATATATATATATGGTTGGATTCAAGTTACACCTAGTGTAATCCTAAGTAATGTTACACCATTCAATTACTTTTTATAGAATTCATATTTTGAAAATCCTACTGTTGGATTACATGTTATATATGTTCTTAATATTCATACCAATTTTGATGTCAATTAGTTATTATTTACCGTTCAATCTCTAAACTCATTTTTTATACATTAATTTTTGAAATCTCGAATTTGTGTGAAAACACAAGAGCTTGTTTAGACCCTCGATTAAAAATTATGGCTAGATTGCTTTTACTCTAACTTATCTAAGTACGGAATAAGAGTAAATGAAGCGCAATAAACCAATAACTACTCTAGTGCATAATCAACAAACAATAAAAGTAAAGCACAAGAGTAAGGGAAGAGAGATGCAACCACAAGATAACACCAAGACGTGTTATCGAAAAGGAAACCGAAAAACTTGGCGAAAAACCTCTCCGCCGCCCTTCAAACGGTAAATTGATCCACTAGAGAATAAAGTTGGAGTACACGAATAACAAAAGTCCCTCCAAACCTGGTCTACCAAATGTACTTGAACCCTTGAGCCCTCCAAGCTCCTGCTACCAACTGACTTAACGAAGCCTTATCTTCTCTAACTCTCCGAATCCCGCAATACGCCCGATTGCATCTGCCAAGCATTACCAGCTTCTTTTGGCAAATCCCTAAAACTTTCTAAGCTCCAAAACACTTTCTACACTCTGAAAAAGTGTGAGTTGTGTTTGGGTACAAATCTCCTCTCAAGGTATGACAACGGGAGAGGGAAGGAGAAGAGGCTAGAATGATTTCTCACTAAGAATGGGTAGCTCTCTCTCTAAAAGATGGGTGTGTATGTTGTAGAAAACCTATCCAGGGTTGTGTTTGAGTACAAATCTCCTCTCAAGTTATGACAATGGGAGAGAGAAGGAGAATAGGCTAGAATGATTTCTCACTAAGAATGAGTAACACTTTCTCTAAAATATGGGTGTGTATGTTGTAGAAAACCTATCTAGGGTTTTTCTTTCTGAATGGTCTCCTTATACTTTTGTGGATAATGAGGGTATATATAATATGGGTGAAACGTAAGAAAATCACTTTTAAAAATCCTCCAAGCAGAATGTTTTGCGAGTACCTTGTGGGAAGGCCTTACTCGCGAGACAGCCTGGCACGACTCTTCAGCTTCTAGTGATGTGTTTCTCACGTGATTACTTCGCGGGTTAGCTTCTCGTGAGCTTCTCGCGAAATCCACTTGATCTTCAATTAAACTTGAGTCTTCACCAACTTAATACTAAACCCAATATAATAAAATCCCACAAAAATACAAGGAAACAGATTTATGCAATTACAACACTTTTTGTCATGGAATAAGCCAACACTAATGTAATAAGAAAAATCATAACCTAACAATTTTTAACTATAAAAATTTGAATTTAAATAATTGATTATGACTATTAATTTTTGATCACTTTGAGACTTTGCAAGCATGAAGAATATATTAATATAATATAATGTAACAATGATTTTTTCAAAATTCACATCTAATTAAAAAATATTGAGTGGTGTAACAATACTTAAATACTTAAAGTTATACTAAGTGTAACTTGAACCCTACACCTGATGTAACTTTAGACAATATTATATTATTTAATATTTTTTAATTGGTTGCAAATTTTGACAAATTTACCATTAGATTACATTATTTTCATATATTCTCAATGCTTGCAAAATTTCAAGGTGATAAAAAATTAATAGTCATGTCATCAATTAATTTTTTAAATTCAAGTTTTTGTAGTTTAAAATAATACATAAAAAAATGACTTTATGGATCAAATGGTAAATAACATCCAATTGACGTGAAAATTGACATGATTGTTAAGAACATATAAAACATGTAATTCAACGGTGAGATTTTCAAAATATGAATTATATAACAAATTATTAAATGATGTAACATTAATTAGAGTTATATTAGATATAACTTGAACCCTACAAACCCTATGAATATAAAAGTTTGAAAATTTAAGAACAAAATTAAAAATAAACCCAAAGTATTGAAACCAAACATATTTTTGCCCATTTTTTTGTTTTGTTTTGAGAAGCTTATTTTTTATTTTTTTTTGAGTGCCAAAGAATGTATATAACTGGTCTGTTCCCACTTCCGACCTGGATCACGGTCGCGTGAAATTAGTAAGCTAACTGCACAAATGCATTTTGAAAACCTGCGCGAACGCGAACCTTCAGGCGCAGGCAAATGAAATCAGTTGCGCTAACCCTAAGTAGTATGTTTACGAAATTACCCTTCTGCTTCACTATAAATTCCCAAGCGGTTTCCCTTAGACTTGCAACTCCTTCATTTTCGACAAGCCGAAGAACCTATAGATCTGAGCGGCGACGGCGAAGAACGCAAGCTCATTACACGAAAAGGGGGTTGGGGTTTTGATCTTTCAAGGTACCTTCTCTATTTCCTCATTTCTTTCAACTATTTTTCTTCAAAATTTGAAGGGAAATTGAAGGAAAGCAAAATCTTTGAATCATTTAGGTTGAGTTTGAAATATTGAACTTGGCTTTAGATTTGAATTTTAAATCAATAAATTTTAAATTTCTTGATTTTAAATCTATTGATTTGAGATATATCTTAAATTCAAGGGTTTTAAAGCTTTAAAATCACAAATCCAAATCCTACTATCTAAGCACACCATTTAAAAAAAAGTTTCAACCTAATTTTTTATAAATAGATAGAAAAATAATTGATTTTTATATATAACTAACCCCAAAATTATAAGATCAAGTTTTGTTGTTGTTGCATGTTCTTGGTTCTTATTCTTATTCCTTTTAAGAGTAAGTCTTTATGAAGAACTCATGGGTAGAATTTATCCTTCAAAAGGGAGAGGGTGCCTAAAAGCTTATAAACACATAGTTAAGCTTACCATGTGAACGTCCACGATGACTCACTTACTCTAAAGGGTAAGTTCTACCTGAGTTTTGTTGTTGTCGTATGTTCTTGGTTCTTATTCTTATTCCTTTTAAGAGTAAGTATTTGTTAAGAACTCATGGGTAGAACTTATCCTTGAAAATTGGTTTGCAAGGGTGAGGGGTGTCTAAGAACTTATAAACACATAGTTAAGATTACCATGTGAACGTCCACGACGGCTTACTGATCCGATGGTAGCCTTTTTTCTTTTTTGGCGGCTCTACTTATCTATAATTTATTTTAGTCTAGCATCTAGGTCGCCCCCTTCAAAATCTAATCACAAAGCAGCAACTCATTTGATCCCATACTCAATGAGCTACGTCTAATTATTTAACGCAGTGGTTGGCTTTGATACCAAATTTAGAAACGCATAAGTAGAACTCACCATTGAAAACTGGCTTGCAAGGAAGGGTGCCCAAGTGCTCTTGGTGCCTTGTGTAAAAAAAGGAACTATTAGTAAATTATTAAAAATTAGAGACAATAAGAGGTTGAGGAGAGATGATGGAAAATGGATAGATAAAAATATACATTAATTTTGAAATGACTTGAAATCTTTGTTATCTTTGACAATATCAATTACTTGTGCATTTTTTCCTCTTTCCTCTTCAAAAAATAGTAATTTGTCTTCAATTATTGTTTCATACTTCTTCCTTCCAATAATTATCTTATGCATTGTATATATGTATTATTCTTTTCACCATGTGTAGACCTCATAGTCATGTGAGATCTACACCTTATAAGAAGGAAGGTGCATATATTCATGCGTGAGATACTTTCTACTCTATATTCTTCTAACAATGTGTAGATCTCATAGCCATGCAAATTTGCATGTTGTAAGAATGTAGGTGCATATATTCGATGTATGAGATACCTTCTCCTTCCATTATCTCTTTTCATCCCTATGAAATTCCCAAAGGTAGTTGTAAATTTGTTTTGTCTTGGTTGAAAATTTTCATATCAACCATGGAACTGGTATGGTTGAACTCAATGATCGGAAAATTCTCCCATCTTGCTTCGAAGATGAGACTTGTCTTGCCTTGCCTTCTGTCATCAACAACAAAGCCTAAGCCTGAGTCCCAAATTTTTTGGGTCAGCTATGGATCCTTGACAAATTAGCTAAGTTCGACCACATGTATTTTTTTTCTTCAATATTATTCTATTTGAAGTCATATTGTGTTACTTCCCTAATTGACATGTCCGTTTTTAATACTTCTACTAATGTTATTTTTGGTCTTTCTCGTTTCCTAAACTTTGATCAACTCACTATTTCTTACAAATTTTCTCTCGTCTGAATATGATTAAATCATCTCAAGCGACTCTACACCATTTTATCATTAGTAAGGGCTAGCCCTATCTATAAGAGGATTCCTTCATTCTAAATCTTATATTTTTGTATATTCTTGCTTATCCATCTTAATATTATATATAAAATTAATATTGAAATTATTAATATACATATATATATTTTTTATTGATGTCCAATTCTTAAAAAACTCGTTTCTTTGTACTCTCACAGTTGCCCCTCTCTTTTTTTCTTTCATCAATGTGTAAACCACCTCATTAAGGATGGAAAACTAATTTCATCTTCTCCAATACCAAAATTCCTTGCTCAAACCAAAAGTTTTAATGGAATAGGAATGGGGTTGGAACACCCATGATTCGGCCTTGCCTTGCCCTATATCCCTCTCTTATTGAACTCTAATTTTGTCTCTCTTCATATATCGTCTTGTTAAGAAAGCTTTTGGTGGTTTTGGTTTGTTATTAACATATCAGTCAAAATGTTCTATAAGTTAATTGTTGCCATTGTTGCTGATGGCGAAGGCCTTGAAGCGGTGCTTTACACACTTCTCTCTGATCTCTTATTTTGGCCATGGATGGTGTTAGAGCATGGCGATGTCTATTGTGGCCTTTTTCCCTTTTGGTTGAGCCTCCCCTGGTCTCCTCCAACATGCTAAGTTTTGGTTAGTGTTCATTAAATCTTGGATCCCACAAGGTGTGTTTGGTAGCCTTTGAGGGAGGTAATTGAGGAGAAGAAATGACAAAAAATGGTGTATTTAGGAGATGGCTATGGTAATGACCCAAGGAAATGTGTTAACCTCATTTGTGCTATACTGCAAAAGGATTAGTAGTCACAATGAGACTTCTTGTAGTTTATAAAGCCTAGATTAGCCCTGTATATGCTTGATGTGGGATTTGCAACACACCTACACAACATACACAATCAATATCCAATCAATCTAGGGAATTACAAATTCCTTTACTTAAATCCTTGATGTTCCTGTTACGGCCATGTTACAGCCATGTTATGGGCAATGCTCCGAGCCCTCACAAAGTTACTAGGTTAGCTCTGATACCATTTGTAACGATCTAATAAAAAGTACTAGCTACAACTATGCTATTCTCCAAAAGGTTTAGTGTATTTACAGTTTTAAGGTTCTTGATGGCAATTTATAAAACCCAAATCAACCTAGGATATGCTTGATGTGGCGGGTAGAACACACACAACACAATCAATAACCTACATAATGCACTATCAACATCCCACACAACGCATAATCAATATTCAATCAAATCTCTTTCTAAAAAAAAATAAAAATCCAATCAATTTGGGGCATCATTGCCATGAAGCACAAATCCAGCAAAATGGCTTGTGCGTTTGTGTCGAACATGGCTTGAACATGCCCGCACGTCTATGAAGCACATGCACTTAATTTGGGGTGTTGTATTCATGTTGGACACGTGACATGTCTTGGACACTTTTGCGTGCGTGTCTTAACTATGTCCTTTTAAAAACACTTTTGTGTTTGATTTGTTGGGTTTATCGTGTTTAGCTAATTTGGGTTTTGAGAAGAAGAAAAACGTTGAATTGGGGGAGGAAGAGGGAGCTTTAGAGAGAGAGATGAATGAAAAGGGTTTTTTATTTTTTAGGTTGTTTATATTATTTTAATGTGTCGAATGTTAAAATAGAAGATGAGATGTAGGGTGTATTGTTTTTTTTTTTTGATAAGTAAGAAGAGAATATTATTAATAAAAGAAAAGCAAGAAAAATACAAGGAGTTCACAGTAGTGAACGAAGGAAAAAAGGAACAAAAAGACAGAAGCAGCCCTTAATCTATTCTAATAGACGAAAGAAAATCCATAAGGGTAGAACAATATGAGAAACCCCAACAACGAGACCAATCAAAGAGAGTCCGTTGGCAAAGCTCTAATAACTGAACCACAGTTTTCCCCTCATTCTCAAAAGATCATCGATTCCGTTCGGTCCAAATGGTCCACAATAAACAGCCTGAGACCAAATTCCAAATATCAAAACTATGCTTCCTAAGCCAATTATACCAACAAAATAATAAGTCTACAACTGAACCTGGCATGACCCAATCGATCCCAAACAACCGAAGCATGTACATCCACAAAGAATGAGCTATCGGACAAAAAAGTGACAGGTGATCCACAGATTCCGCATTACAACTGCACATACAACAACTATTTGCCAAAGGGCGACCACGAAGCATAAGGTTATCCAAGGTAAGAATCTAACCATGAGCTGCTGACCACATGAAAAAAGTCACCCTTTTAGGAACCTTAGCTTTCCAAATGCCCTCCCAAGGGAAAGTGGAAGGAGTTGCATTTCGAATCTTATGATAAAAAGACCAAATATCGAACTTCCCACTTTCATTAAGATCCTAACAAAGCCTGTCACACCCTCCACCCCTAGGAATTCGGGTTTGGATGAAATGAAGTAGGGAGTAGGAAGCCGCTAACTCCCAATCATTGAATTCCCTATAAAATCTTAAGCTCCACACTCTGTCATTATCACCCACTGGAGGGCTTAACACTTCAGAAATACCAGCCTCCTTATTGGCTGAGCACAAAAATAACTGAGGATAAATAATTTTAAGAGGAACATCCCCAGTCCACTTATCATGCCAAAAAAAAATATGAGAACCATCCCCCACCACAAAAGAGAAATGCTTAGCGAAAGTATCCCACCCTTCACTAATACTCTGCCATAACCCACAACCATGAGCCCTTCTACTAGCTCTAGTGCACCAACCCCCTTTTCCCTCCCCATATTTCATGGCTATGACCCTTTGCCACAGATGAGTGGTTTATGGCCATACCTCCAGAGCCATTTCCCAAGTAGGGCCTGATTAAAAGACGCTAAATTCCGAATTCCCAACCCACCCAACTCGAGCGGTAGGCAAACTTTTTCCCAAGCCACCAAAGGATATTTGAAACACTCAACTGATGAACCCCATAAGAAGTTCTTCTGAATGCGTTCCAATCTAGTAGCCACAACTTTAGGGATAGTAAAAAGGGAAATGTAATAAGTCGGAAGGCTTGAAAGGGTACTTTTCAGCAAAGTGAGTCTACCACCCTTTGACAAATAAAGCCGCTTCCAGCCTGAAAGCTTCTTTTCCATCCTCTCAAGGATCAGATTCCAAATAGAGGCTGTTTTATACAAGGTTTCCAATGGCATACCCAAGTAAAGCATAGGCAAACTGCCCACCCTGCATTGAAGAATATTAGTCAAAGACTGAATATTACTCACCTCCCTAATAGGGACAATTTCACTTTTCCCCACATTCACCTTCAAACCAGTAAAAGCTTGAAAACAAGTCAAAACCAGCCTAATAGAAAGAATCTGCTCTCTAGAGGCATCATAGAAAAGAATGGTATCATTAACAAATAATAGGTGAGAAATACGGATACCAGTAGAAATAATAAGACTCGCATGAAAACCTTGAATGAAACCTCCTTCCTCAGTTTTCTTCAGGATACGACTTAAAACCTTCATGATCAAAAGAAAGAGAAGGGGAGACAAAAGATCACCTTGTCTAAGACCTCTAGAGCTACCAAAGAAACCAACAGGAGATCCATTAACCAAAACTGAGAAGCGAACGGTAGTGACACAAGTCTTTAGCCATCTCCTCCATCTACACCCAAAGCCCATCCTCTCAAACGTATAAAACAAAGTGTCCTAATTCACATGATCATATGCTTTCTCAATGTCTAACTTACACACCACTCCCGGAGTACGACATTTGATAAAACAAAGTGTATTGTTAAATGGTATGTTGAAGTAGATAAAGTAACTTCTTAATGCGTTTAAAGTATTTTTCAAAAAAAAAAAAAACTTCTTGATTCTTTAAAGTAGGTTTTTTTTTTTTTTTAGAAAGATCCAATGCTAGTGCTCTAAGCAACCCATCACACCTCTTTGATCAACTCTCTGTCTCTTGCCCACCCAATCGTTTGCTGCTTGCTTAGTATTTTTCCAAGGGAGGTAGAGTTGCTTTAATTAAAAGCACTCTATGAAATTTACCTACTTATTTTCTATCTTTATTTCCTATCCATGATGCTATGGCTAATTGAATTGCAAAAATTCAGCGGAATTTCTTATGAGGTGGGATAGGGGATGAACCCAAATTTCACCTGGTTAAATGGGCTGCTGTTTGTACTCCTGTATCTTCAGGTGGCTTGGGGATTAGGAAAGTGAGACTTTTTAATGAAACTTTGCTTGGAAAGTGGCTTTGGAGATTTGGGCTTGAAAAGGATGCCCTGTGGAGGAAAGTGATAGAAGTGAAATATGGTTGTAGATGGGGTGGTTGGTGTTCCAATTTTGTTTCCGGTCCTTATGGTGTTGGTTTATGGAAAATATTAGTCTAGATGGCCTTCCTTATCTCGTTACATTCTCTATGATATTGGTGATGGGCTTTGGAGAGGATGGGCTTTGGAGAGAAGTGGGGGAGGTGGACGAAGTTTTGTATTTCTACAGTCTGTTTTTCAGTTCTTGTTAATGTCTCTCTAGTGGGTTTTTTTTGGTAGTGCTTGGGGCCTTCGCCAAGGGGACTCTTTGTCTTCTCTTCTTCTCTTGTTGGTGATGGAAGTTTTGAGTAGGCTGTTGAAAAGAACGGAAGAGGGAGGCTTTCTTAGGGGTTTTCAAGCAAATTGCCATTCACAAAGAGGTTTGCATATTTCTCATCTTCTTTTTGTTGATGACACTATCTTATTTTGTGATGCATCTAGGGAGCAACTTTTATATATTTGGATGGTGATGATTTTCTTTGAGGCTATCACATGGTTGAAAGTTAATATTGGTAAGAGTGAGGTTGTTCCTGTGGGGGTGGTAGGGAGTGGGTGGTAGGGAGTTTGAATGCTTTGGCTAGTGTTTTAGGTTGCAATATTGGTAGGTTGCCCATGATTTACTTGGGTATGCCTCTTAGGTCTCGTTTTAAGGATCCATCAATTTGGAATCCTATTATAGAAAAAATGGAGAAGAAGCTATCTAGTTGGAAACGTCTTTATTTGTCTAAAGGGGGCAGATTAACTCTATTGAAAAGTACCCTTTCAAGCCTTCCCACCTATTTCTTATCCTCGTTTACTATCCCTCAAGTTGTGGCGGATAGATTAGAAAGGATCCAAAGAAATTTCTTGTGGGGAAGTTTTGAGGAAGCTTTCAAATATCCACTTGTTGCTTGGAATAAGGTGTGTTGGCCGGTTGAGGCAGGAGGTTTGGGGATACGGAGGATTGGCTTGTTTAATCAAGCCCTGCTTGGAAAATGGTTATGGCGGTTTGGATGTGAAACCAATCGTTTATGGCATCAGGTTATAGCTACCAAGTATGGAGAGACTAGTGGAGACTAGTGCACTGGAGTTGGTAGAGGTTTGCAGGGGTGTGGAATGTGGAAGAATATTAGAAAAGACGTAGAGAGTTTCTTTGGACATGTGTTGTATGTGGTGGGAGAGGGTGTTCATATTCCATTATGGTATGACATTCTATGAAGCACGGGTGCGGGTGCGGGACTCGGCAATTTTTGAAAAAGTAGGGTGCGGGTGCGGCGGGATTCGGCGATTAAAAAATTATTAAAAATATTTTTTATTTATATTTTCTATATATTTTTACTATTAAAATATTCTTAAAAAACACATTGCTATGCCTTGATTCACAAAACAAAGAAAGAAGAAGGCAAGAAACACATTACTATGCCTCTGAGGTCAGAATTTCGGCTGTTCCGGCGAGTTTCAAGGCAGATATCGGCCTGTTTCGGCCGTTTCTGGCATGTTTCGGCCGTATCGGCAGTATCGGTCGCCGGCCGATACGATCCGATATGGCCCGATTCTGGCCGAATCGAGCCGCGTTGACGCAAATCTGAGAAAAAAAAAAAAAAAAAAAACTCAGACGCGGCACCGACGTGCGGTCAACTGCGTCGGACGCCGCGTCAGACTCGGGTGCGGCACCCTCCCAGCCGCGTCCGTGCTTTCTTGATGACATTTGGTGTGGACACATTCCCTTAAAAGATCTTTACCCTGATCTTTTCTCTCGTGCTTTGGGTAAAGACGCATGAATTTCTGAGTTGATTACTATTACATCAGACGGTGGTAGTAGGAGTTGGAATATTCAATTCCATCGGGCTCCTGATGATTGGGAGATGGAGAGAGTGGATGCTTTTTACGAGCATATTTATTCCAACATGCCAAGGGGTGTGGGGGTTGATAGTTTGTTTTGGAAGTTAAACCCGAATAGTGTTTTTGATGTGTGCTCGTTGTATAATTCCTTACCTGCTCCTCTTACCATTCCTTTCCCTTGGAAGTGTATTTGGAGTTCTAAGGTACCTAGAAGAGTTTCTTTCTTTTTATGGATAGCAACTTGGGATAGTACTCTTACTATTGATAACCTTGTAAAAAGGAACCTGTCATTGGTTAATTAGTGTTGTTTATGCCGCTGTGATGGAGAAACAGTGGATCATCTTTTACTTCATTGTAAGTTTGCACATGCCTTATGAAGTGAAGTTTTTTTGATGTTTGGTATACAATGGGTGATGCCAAGGACAGTTGTTTCTCTTCTTTGTGCATGAGAGAATTATTTGGGGATACACTCTTTCTTCGATTTGGAATATGGTGCCAGCCTGTTTGATGTGCTAATTTGGAAGGAACAAAATACCCGCACTTTTGAGGATTTTGAGAACTTTGTTTATCTTTTGAAGTCTTTGCTAGTTGGGACATTGTTTGGGTGGTCTCGTATTAGGGGTTTTACATAATGTTTTTCCGTATTTGATTTCCTGCAATTTGTTTCTGTTTTTGTGTTTTTTTTTTTTTTTTGAATTTGTTTCGAGTACAGTCTGTTCATCATTGTGAACATGATTTACTTTTTTATTAATGAAAATATCAATTACCTATCAAATTTTTTTTTTTTGGCATGACCGTTGGTGTGGGGAGACACCTCTTGCTGGCAGTTATCCAGAATTATTTAGATTTTGCAGAAATAAGGAGGCAAGTGTGGATGAGCTTATGAAGTTCACTAATGGGGTCCTTTTTTGAGATGTAAGCTTCTTTAGGGGTTTTCATGTTCAGGAATCGGATGTTGTGTCGAGCTTCATGGTTACAATATATGGCTCATCAATAATGGGGGGTTAGGGAGGATAAGATGTGTTGGAAACCATATAGAAGTAAGGGGTTTATGGTTAAAGATTATTATAGTCTTCTAGCGGGCTCTATTGATTTTTGTTTTCCATGGGAAAGTATTTGGTAGCAGAAGATTCCTGCTCGAGTAGCTTTCTTTGTCTAGACTGTTGCTTTGAGAAAATGCTTGAAAATTGACAATTTGAGAAAACGGAAGATTTGGATATTGGATTGGTGTTATATGTGCAAGTGTAATGGTGAATTGGTTGACCATCTTTTTCTTCATTGTCCGGTTGCTATGGATTTGTGGTCTATGGTTTTTTGGTTTATTTGGAGTAAGTTGGGTTATGCCACAATCAGTTGTCAGGCTTCTAACTTGCTGGCTAGGCCGGTTTGGTCGTCATCAAAATGGGAATATATGGAGAATCATTCCCCATTGCTTAATGTGGTGTCTTTGGAAGGAAAGAAATAGTAGATGTTTTGATGATATTGAGAGATCCATACCCGACCTCAAGCTTTTTTTCTTTAGAACTTTATTGGATTGGTTGTCTGTTTTGCGAAACCAATCATTCTCTTCTCTTCTTGTTTTTATTGATTCTTGTAATTTTTATTCTTGATTGTTGATCCTTGTACACTTCTTGTGTACTAGGATGTCCTTTTTTTGATATCAATAAAGCTAATAACTTATAAAAAAAATGGTGTTACTAAAAGAAGAGTAGATTAAAGAGAAATGATAAAGTTGTTTTGATAAATTTTTTAATGGAAACGATATGAAAGATTGGAGTGATCTGGGTAAACGATAAAGGTAAATGATGTATTAAGGAGGATGAAAATGGGAAAAGCCATGGGATTGGATGAAATTGCGAGGACGAAAATGGGAAAAGTAGTGGGAGTGTATGAGATCCCTATGTTAAAGTTTGGAAGTACTTGGATGATGTGGGCGTATGCTGGTTGACAAGCCTTTTCAACAAGATCTTTTGTATTAGCAAAATGCCTAGTGAGTAGAGGAGAAGTACTTTAATACTTATTTACTAGAACATTGGGGGGGGGGTATTCAAAATTGTACAAATTACTGTTGAATTAAACTTATGAGTCACTCAATGAAACATTGGGAAAGAGTGATTGAACATAAGTTAAGACGTGAAACAAGAATATCGAATAATCAATTTGGTTTTATGCCCGAATGTTCCATCATAGAAGCTATTTTCTTACTTAGACTACTAATGGAAAAATGTAGAGGGGTCTGTAAAGATCTTCATATGGTTTTCATTGACTATGTGGTGGCTTTTAGAAAATAAAGCAATTCCTCTAGAGTATATTAAGTTGATTAAGGATATGTATGACGGAATTGTAATTAATTTGAGAATAAGTGGAGGAATCACAAGTGAGTTTTCTATCACTATAGGTTTCCATCAAGGATCAACATTAAGTCCGTAACTCTTTGCACTAGTGATTGATGAGTCTTTGCTCTAGTGATTGATGAGTTCGCTAAATTGATTCAAGAGGAAGTCCCTCGTGATGTTGGACAAATTGAGGAATTTGTTTAGGTGTGTATTTAGGGTGTTTAGGGGCTATATGAATAGTATCTATGAACAATATCTAGAGACGGAAAGAAAGAAGAGAAAAGGAGGAAGAAAAGAAGCCACAAACGCCAACGTGACTCTATGCTCAAAAGAGTCAAAACATTCAATAACTTTGTAAATCAACTATCTATTACGTTTGAATACATTGAGTGCAATATATATAAAGACTCTTTCTTGTACTAGTAGTAATTGAACTCCTACTAGTAATAGGACTCCTAGTTTGACTAGTAAACCAAACCTAGTAAATACTTAACTTGTACCCAAAAAAAAACTAACACTTATGATCTCCTAGAAGACTCTAGACTCAAACAAACAACCAAAATGCCCTTAAGTCACGGGAATTGTAGAAATTACAAATTTGCTCCTGAATGTAAAATTTCTAATAATTAATAAAGTAAAACCCAAATAGAAACTTTTTTTTACCCTAAAAAATTCATACTTAGACCATTAAAACCACTTGACTTTCACTGCAATTAGACTTCACAGGTGGACCCCATAGAATAATTTTTGAATAGGTGAGTTTGCAAAATAAAAGCAAATCCATCTTCCATGGTTGTATCACCTTGTGTATGCTCTTTGCAAATAATATAGTTTTAGTGGATGAAACTAGAAGTGGAGTTAATGCCAGGTTAGAAATTTGAAGAGATGCTCTAAAATCCAAAGGCTTTCGATTAAGTTGGACCAAAACATAGTACGTGAAATCTAAGTTTAGTAAAAGTAGGAATTGAGATGGAGTGGTAAGACTTGATGGCCAAGAGATACTAAATAGTGAGAACTTTTGATATCTTGGATCAATAATTCATAAAGATAAAGAGATTGAAGAGGATGTGAATCATAGGATGAGGTGAGGGTGGATGAAGTAGAGAAGCGCATCAGAAGAATTGTGTGATTGTATAATTCCTATTAAATTAAAAGGAAACTTTTATAAGACTGTTATACTACCATCTGTGCTCTATGGTGTCAAATGTTTGGGTTGTTATGAAGCAACATATTCATTAAATGAGTCTAGCTAAAATGAGAATGTTAAGATGGATTTGTGGAAATATATGGAAAGATAAGGATTGAAATGAGGAAATTCCCTTAAAGATAGGGGAAACTCCTATTGATGAAAAGATGAGAGTTACTTGAGATGGTTTGATAATTTTTTAGAGGAGAGATATCAATGCATTGATAAGTAAAAGTGAGTTGATCCAAGTTGAGGGAATTAAAAAGGTTGAGGAAGTGAACTGCACTAAATATCGTACTAATTATCTTTCTTAGGTTTTTTATCACACTAAATATCTTTCCAAGGAAACTACACTCTAAAACAGGGTCTAACTTAAGCTACTTTTGCGTTCAAGAGGGAACTTTTGGTCATACTTCAGCACACTATTGATTGTTTTGGCTACTATAGGTTGGGACTGTTATGGAACATTATCTCTTTTTTACCAATGAATGGTTTTAGTGCATGAATAGGTGTTCTGTATCACCAGCACACTAGCTGTGAGTCCAAGTTTCCTGTTAATGATTCATCGTTGTAGTGCTTGTTGGTTACTTAGTTTAGGGGGTGACTAGCTTTTTCTCTCTTTCTTTTTCATAAGTAAAGTTCGTCAAGGATCACTGTCTATATTTCTTTTCTAGAAGCTGCTTCTAAGCTGGGAAGTGTTTATATTGCAGATACATTGTTTGATGGGCCATAAAGACCTTCCTTTTGAAGTTGGACAAGTGGCAGAGTCAAGATCTTTTATCCAAGGTTTTCGTGGTGCATGGTTCCGATGCAAGGTATCTGTAGGTTATTCTTCTTGTTATATCTGACACCGTATTAACATTTGTTGATGATCAACATGATTCTGTTCCGCATCTATGATCTGTTGTTTATAGCTGTATCCACTTTTCAATGGGAACAGAAAAAATAATGTGATCTCTTAACATAGAAAGCTTTGAATCACTTCTCATTCTGTTTTGCTTTTCGGGATAGGGGGGGAGGTGTTTGAATTACTGTCTGTGACTGAACATTGTGGCCGCCATGGGTTTCTATTGGCACAAGTTTATTCCTTTGATTTTTTGAGAAATAGATAATACAAGTATATATATTAAGAGTCAAGTGTCAAAGCATTGCAGCCAGGCTTTGAAAACCTAATGCCTAAGACTCATCAAAGGTTTTTGTATCTGTGCAACTAGAAAGATACCTATCTACCTGCAATCTTTGTAGACACCTCACAATTTTAAGCTGGGCCACAATGGATACACACACTATTGGATTCTGTTCCATATTTCTTCTGTTAGTAGAGACATGTTGGTGACCTATATTCTTAATGTGGGATGAGAATAGTGGTGAGTGGTTTATGGTTGCTGACCACATAAACTCTAGTCAAATAAAGCCAACTCTTGACTCCTATCATGGTTGCACATGATAGTATGATACTTCATCCATAAACTATTCGTTATTTGGTTATTTGATGCCATGATTGATCTTATATTATCAGGTACCTTGCTAAAGAGACTACTTGGGATCTAGAGGAAAATTCCTTTTACCACCTGCTAGTTCCTTTTATCATGATGTTTAATGATAAAATCACATATAAAACTTCAGAGTAGGGATGACAATTTTGCCTTGCCCCACTTAACCCGCCCCTCCCCGCTTCGCCCCGCATGGGTTTTTCCCGCCCCGCAAAGGTGGTGGGGCGGGGATGGGGCAAGATTTTAGCCCTGCACCACCGGGCGGGGCGGGGATGGGTTTAAACTTTTTAGACCCACCCCTCCCTGTCCTTGCCCCGCGTTGCTAAATGTTATAATTGTAAATTTTTCATACCCTAAGACCCTACTATTTAAACAAACATATCAATATTAGCTTATTTTATTCTACCTAATGTGGTTTTCTGCCTTTATTTTGTTGTGTTATACGATGAGTTTTTTTTTTTGTTTTTGTTTTTGTTTTTGTTTTTTGTGATTGTCTTGTTAAATACTTGGATATATTATTCAATTTTTTCTAAAAATTGATTTGATTTAATGGGATAAATTTAGTTATAATTTCAAGTATATTTTTATTAATGAAATAGGTTTCATTAAAAAAATTGTACTAGTTATAGGGCAAATTAAAAAAAAGTAGAGTTTTACAGGATGGGGTGGGGCTCCAAGGGGCGGGGACGGGGTGAGAAAGTTTTCCCCATCATGCGGGGCGGGGCGGGGATGGGGCAAGACAAAACCATGTGGGACAGGGACGAAGACCCCATCCTTCGGCCCCGCCTCGTCCCATTGCCATCCCTACTTCAGAGTGAATCTTTTCTCTTTGCTTAAGTTATTCCCTTCCTTCCACCCCTTCTTCTCCCTCTGGGAGTTAGCCCACCTACTAATAAATAAATAAATAAGTATTTCATTTCCTTGGATAATCCTTGTGTTTTCCATCAGATAAAGAAGATTAGCTGGAAAAAAGGCCAGATGGGGCATGACTTAGAATATGTTGACTTTCCAGATGAAAGTAAGTATTCTGTTTCGGTCTATGTTGCTTGGTATACCCTATAATATATGTTCTCCAAGGTCATGCTTGTTAAATTTTTAGCCTCATTAAATAAAATAGTGCTATGTTCTTCTTAGGCTTCATTTGTTGTCACTTGTCCAAAAAGTAATTCGGGTATCAAAAAGCAATCTTAGAAAGTATCAAATTAGTAATTTTACAAGCGCTCCATTTGTTTCAATGGAAAATATTTTGCGAAGATAGTTTTCTGCAGTTTTTTGTGTTTGATAGGATCGGATTAAATATGTCAAAAAAAACCAACTATCTTTGGTCAACGGAAAATCCTATTAAAAATATATCTTATTTTTTAGAGATCGTTTTTCATTAAAATTTTCCGGAAACAACTCTATCTCATGCCACTCTAAATAAAGAAAGTTAAGAGGCAATACGAAAACTATTAAAAACAACTCTATTTCATTTTAAGGACACTACCAAATGTAGGAAAATGAGATAGATTTCCAAAAAATACTTGAAATGACTCATTTTTTAGAAAACATTAATGTCCAAACAAATGCAGTGGAAGAGTGATTTTTGTCAAATAAATGAGTTTGAAAACAAATTTTTGGTATAGGTTTCTAAAAACTCACGTCTCGCTTAAGTTGATAGGTTTTCACCCCAAAATCACATTTTGGAGACCAAAAAGTTGAAATAAGCACCTACATAATGTTCTGTACTTATGAAATAGTTGTTGCCATGAAGATAATGTTGGCTTATCCGATCCTAATATTATATATGTATAAACAGGTGATGGATGTGAGAATCAAAGAAATAAATGAACTTCTTAGCTTCTATGATAGACAATTACTACCATTGAGTAGCAGGACATGCAAGATTTTTTTATTTTCATAAACAAATACGTTGAAAATCTACTGGATTAGTTTGTTTCTAGAATTTTTTTGAGAGGTAGTTTGTTTCTAGGTATTGAATGCTAAAAATCCATTGGATGTGTGATACAGGGCAAAGAGCTAAAGAATCTAATCTAATCTTATTAGGATGGCAGCAACCTGATGTTTCTATGGTTATTTTATTGTAAACTTGAAAAGGAGGTTGAAAAGACTGTTTTGGGGGGGGGGGGGTGAGGTAGTTAAGATGTGGGAAATTGGGATTTCAAAAGGTTCTGGAGAGGGAAAGGATATGGATTCAAATTATGGTGAGGAAGGGCAAAAACTAGAGGTTGTTCTAGTGTTATGAATAGGAATATGACAAGAACACTATTTATTTTTTTGTTCTAGGAGTGTTTGGGTGCTAATTGATGGGAGAAGGGTTTGAGGTTCCTTCTATGATGGAACATTTGGGGGTATGATTTCTTACCAATCACCTTTCCCAGATTCTGCATAAGTGGGCAGTTTATGCACTGGGTGCCAATCATATCTGGGGTTTGCTCAGTGTCACGCCTAGGAGAAAGGCTTGCATCATAGAAACCTTAAAGCAATCTTCATAGCTCTGATATTTTTGCAAAACATATTCTTTCTTGAATAGTACATGTTCATATAACTTGAATAGAACATGTTCATATAAAAGATGAGTAATAACTCACCCTAACACGACTTGGATAATAAATGTCCACAAATAAAAACCCAAAACGTAATAAAACCTAAAGTAATTCTTTGTGGACCACAAATATATCCATGTTCAGAAATACCTGAATGTTGAATTAAGATAAAATAACATAAAATAAAAACCATCTTGTTGCTTGATAAAATCCAAAAATAAGATTTAATGGGCTACAAGTACAGCTGGTGTCTAGAAATATAATATAGAAATATCTCTGACTCCTAAATTTAGATAAAACTAAATTAAAACTAAACCATCTCTGTCGTGCTTGCATTTACGTGATGAAATGTTTGTGCTTTTGTTTGTAAGAACTAGTATAATTCTTCTGTTTTACGTCCTTTACAGAAATAGAATGGACAAAGCTGTATCAAAAGCCCATTAATACAAAGGAGGTAAAAAGTCAATTGATGGTTCGTCCTTGCTTTCCTCCTATCTACCGTGAAAGTGAAATGCCTGATGTTAATACCATCTCAGAAGTGGTAGTCATTTTTGATGATGTTTTGAAAGTGGGGGATTTGGTAGACTGGTTTACTGATGGTTGCTATTGGTCTGGAAGAATAATTGAATTATTGGGGGACGAGAAGGTAAAGGTAATATTTCTGTCATCCTCTTTGTATTGAATACTGGATTTGCTTGCTTGTTATCATCTTGTCTCATGTCTAATTTTGAGATGGTTTGTGAATATGTTTTTTGCTCTATGCTCTTAATCATATTGACCTTTTTATGTATAATCTAGTTGCTTTTTTATTTTTATTTTTTATTGAGTGTCCGATTGTAATTCTTTAAGGGCGCTCACTTTTGAGCATTCTTTCTTTTTTAAATAACCTATTTTGTTTTGTTTTTTGAAAATTGTTTGGATAGTCTAGTCATTTACCTCTGTAACATTAGTTCTAACCACTTAATTACTTGCTTTAGCTACCTACCTTGATGTTAATATTTTGGTTACAGGTTGTATCATCAATATCCAAGTTATTTTGTTTCTAATGCAACTAATTAAGTGATTTCTTTAAAATCAAATATTAACTTCCCATTAGGTTTAGGGTATGTTTGGTTGGGTGGATTTTAGGAAGCATGGAAAAAAAGAAAAAGAAAAAAGAAAAAATGGGAGGGAAAGAAATTTATTGAGGTGTTTGGTTAGGAGAGAAAACGAGAGGGATTTTGGTGGGGCCCAGGTATTTTCTCTCTGGGCCCACCAAATTGCAATCTCTCCAAAAGGAGAGAAGAGGCAGGTGAAAATGGGAGCTAAAAGAGAAAGACACAAATACCCTTAGAAGAAGGTTCAGTCGAGTGAAGGACGAGTCACAGTGAGTCAAACCGAGTTTCATGCCGAGTCCACCTGTCATCGTCCTCTCCAGTGGCCAGATCTGCAAAATATACCTTGAGCAAAACCAATCTGGAAATTTGGTTGTTCCGACTGTTGAGGGTTTTTTTTTTTTTTAAATTTATTTAAGAAATAGAGCGTGGGTGGGTTTTTTTACTCTGTGTGCGTTTTTTCATTTGGTAAGGTAGGTGATTTTTATTTTTTTCCATTTGGCCAGGTGGGTGTTTTTTTGTTTTTTTTGGTTACTTTGTTTGTGCATTTTTTTATTTGGTCAGGTGGGTCACTTTTTTTCAGTCTGTGCATGAGTGTTTTTTATTATTAAAAAAAAAAGGTAATTAATTCTAGCCTTTTAAAAAAAAATTTATGTATTAGGGTATATTGGTAAATTTACACAAATTCTATTTTCTATCCTCCCATTTTTCTTCTCAACCAAATAAAAAAGTTTTCCATCTCTCCACTTTTCTACTGCTCCAACCAAACACAAACGACGGAAATTAAAATATTTTCTATCCTCCCACTTTTCCATCCCTTCTCAATTTTCTATCCTCTCACTTTTCCATTCTCTCAACCAAATGGACCCTTAATGAGAATTTGGTTTAATGATTAAGAGTCATTGGTCTCATTTTTAGACTTACTTTTTGATAAAACAATTTTAAAGATTGAGAAGTAAATTAAGAAGCATATTATTTTTACTGATTTTATTTATCCTTAATGAGAAATAGGTTTTTCTGTTTTTTGAAAATGGATTGCAGTTTTTCCAGAAGTGAAAACAACAATTTACCTCTTTGTGGTATACCACAGTTACAATTTCTTCTCACGTTTAAATCCAATACTAAACCTCTAATGGGGCGAAGCACAAAGAGATATCCAATACTACTTATAAAAAAAAAGAGATATCCAATACTAAACCTCTGAATGGGGAAGCACACAGATATCTGAGACTAAACCTCTGGTGGGATTTCATTAGTCATTTAGAGTTAGGTTTCCTTAATAATAAATTATAACTAGAATTCAAGTTTTTTATGTTAGTAATAATTAGGGCTTAGTAGTCTATAAAAACTTAGTATTGTGGTCCTAATCCTATCAGGAGGGATTATTATGATGAAGAATAAGAATCTCTTGAAATTGTTCCAATGCTTTGGTGTTGACTCCTAGAGGTTCTCTTTTGCTTGGTGTTGCTCCAAGCAAGCCTAGGTGTTGACTTTTAGGCTCTTTATCTTTATTTTTTCATTTATTTAATTTTCTTGTTGCATCGTTTTGGTCTAACCTGCGTCAAATTTTGGTGATGACTCTAGCCAATCCTAGGTATTGACTCCTAGAGGTCCTTTTTTGTTAGTTCTGACTCCTAGGTTATTTTATTACTTTATTTTTCTAGTTCTTCAATTTTCATGTTGCATCGTTTTGGTTTGTCTTGCATCAACCTGCCTATGGTGATGGACTAAAGTTAAATATTTATTTCTCTATTAATGGCAAGTGAAAGTCTCATGCTTCCTCAAACCAATCATATAATCCTACTTCATATCATTTGCATCTTGTGTACTCATTTTTTATAATAAATAAATAAAACATGAAAAACAAATTAAAACATTTAAGAGAATTCAAAAGAAAGGTTGACAAATACAGAAAATAGGAGGCTCATACATAATAGCCACCGTATCTGGTAAAGTAGCTCAAAATGTGATCTAAGTGCCCTCGATAGGTAGGCCTTTGGTGGATGAGTCTCAAATCAAGTTTGGCTCTAGTGCCTCTATAATTCAACAACGAGGAGTGTGGGGAAGCGAATGACGAGGATGCTGATCTTGGCATTGTCCATGATAATGGTGGCCATGGATTGAGGATGTTGATGAAATTGTTAGCGAAGAGAGTAATGGCGAAGATTTGTTGCACTTTCTAATGAAAATAAAGGGAATGGGTGATGCTGGACAACCAACTAAAGAGCCACGTGTTTGGGAAACAAAGGAAGAATAAAACAATGGGATGGGACATAAGAATCAACACTTCGGGTTTGCTTGTAATTAGCAGTAAGTAATTAAAAATAGAAAAATAGAACCTAAGAATAAACACCAAGAATTAAAGATCGGAATCCATGAATCAATACATGTGCTTGTTCCGAATCAGCACCAAGCATTGGAAGAAAACTTCTAACCCAAATTATTTTAATCCATGATAAAATGTCGACAATAGTGAATCTAGAAGCCCTTGTAGGGTTCCCAAATTAAATCCAATATGAAGAGAAACTCATAATGAGAATATATGAGATATTGAAGTAAAAATAAAATAGAATAAAATCACTCTAACAACATCATTTTTGATCAATTGGGTTCAACAAAATCATTTAGGTTTAATAGGTCCAATTTAGTGGCCTTGATTTTAGAAATTTGACCTTGTTGAGTTTAGTGGTAGCGCTAGATGGGTCACCAACCTTGGACAGAGTGGGGTTTTTGTATGTGTGTGTGTGTGTGTTTTTTTTATTTTACAAAATGGGTTGGGCCATGCCGTGTAGATTGAATTGCTATTTCCCACCTTAAACTATGGGGTCATTTGCAATGTGCCTCCTGTACTTTAAATTTGAATAATCACCCTCTTAAATTATATTATTGGTTGTATTGGAGAGAGAGAGTGAGAGAGGGGGGAGGATTTTCTTGATTTGTATCTTTAATTCTTGGAAACTTGTAAAGTTAAAGCCTGGTAATGAACCAACAAAACCCTTGAGGCTTGTCAGTGTTGTTAAATGCATGGAGAAGTTGTAGGAAGACTTTTTCAGGGAGGTATGGGTGATGAATTTAAATTCCATCTAGTTAGCCTAAAATTTATGTTGCTATGCGGCTAGTAGAGTTAGGATTTAAGAATGTTAAACTTTTTAATGAGGCCCTTTTTGGAAAGCAGTCATGTCAAAATTTGATTGAAAGGGAGGCTCTCTAAAGACAGGTTGTGGATAAAAACTATGGTACTTTTTGTGGTATTTTTAATTAGGCACTTTTATGAAAGTAGTTATGTCAAAATGTGATTGAAAGGGAGGCTCTTTAAAGAGAGAGTTTGTGGATAAAACTATGGTACTTTTTGTGGTGGTTGGTTCTAATATGATGAATAGTCCAAATGGGATGAACTTATGGAAATATATTAGGAAGGGATGGGAATGTTTTCTTGTTTTGCTAATTTGAAGTGGGTGACAGCACGCGCCACTTGTATAAATTGTTTGCATGATAATTGGCAAGCAACCTTTGATGGAGGCATGTCCAAAATTGTTTCAGTAATTTGTAACAAGGACGCTTTGGTGGCAAATCATATGAACGTGACTATGGTAATTTGCTTTGGGACACCAATATCTTGAGAACTTTATATATATAAAAAAACAATGTAAGATTGGGAGCTAGAACCTTTATCTTCTTTTCTACTTGACTAATCTCAAATTAACCATTTTCCCTCAGAGAAGATGTTCTTTTTGTGGATTGTAGCATTAGGTAAAATACTAATGATGATTATTTTAAGAAAGCGACACGACCAAGGAAACCACATATCACCTACTCATCCATTGTGAAGTTAAGTAGCCAAAGAATTTTGGGATATGATCTTATGTTTATTTGGGGTGCAATGGGTCATGCCTAGATGGTTGGTGGATTTCCTCAATTGCTGGAAAGGAGGATTTGGTAGGCACTGTAATTTAGGCATTGTGAATGCCTATTCCTTTATGCATTAGGTGTTGTACTTGGAGACAACACAACACATCTAGTTTATGAGATTGTGAAAGAACAATTTCAAGAATTGAAGACCCCAGGGGTGGGTCCAAAGGGCCCAGCCTTGGTGAGATTCTACATCATTAAAAATGAATAAAAATTCAAGAGTTGAAGACTAATGATTGGATAGCTATGATTGCTTTATATATTTATTTATTTTCAAATTTGTTAAAATTTCTTGGTGTATTCCTTGTATACTTCCCATGTACATGGGTTGTGCTCCTTTGCACTTTTAATGAATTTTGTTTATTTATAGAAATAGAAATTTATTAGTTTACTAACTCATGCCTTTGTCACATGCTCAGTTTTGTTAGTTTTGACCCAAAAAAAGAAAAAGAAAAAAAGATTTCAACCTAATCAAAGTAAGTGCAATTAGAATCAACCAGAAGGACAAAAGATAATACAAGGAGGTTAAGTATTTGTTTGATCCTTGTCAATTTCTGAGTGTGATCTACACTGGCATCCATTTATTGTTTTTGGAAGTGTTTATGAATTGCTTTTTAATATATGCTGTCAAGAAACTGAGCTTAAAAACACCTATCCAAAAAAAAAAAAAGGTGAGCTTAAAAACTTCATTTTACTACTAGGCAGTAATTCTTCGCCAAAGATACGAAGAAAAATGTAAAAGAAAATCATTGATATTGTCTTCTGTCCTGTGTTCATATAATTTTGAATATAATGCTTACTAGTACATACTTTGCTAAGAAAGAAGCATTATGTTTCTATATTTTTCTTTTCTTATTTTTCATTTTGTTGCTGTTCCAGATTGAGTTGCCACCTCCTCCTATGGGTGAAGGATTATCGTATGAAGCCATTCGCAATGAGCTACGACCATCATTAGATTGGACACCAGAATATGGTTGGATGGTCCCTAAGCTTGTGGTAGCTTTCTTCCTTCTGTGTTTTTGCTTATGTATTTATAAATAAAGTTTCACTCCAAAAGTTGCATTATAAATGACAGAGGTTAACTTGAAAAAAAAAATGTTTTGCATAACTAGGAAATGCTCACTTTTGTTGAAATCATGCATTTATGCTGGCTTATTTCTTTGTTGAGTATTTTTTGTCGCCTGTTATGTACTTTGGCAACCATTGGATCAACATACATATCTGTTGCTTGATTTATGCATTCTTTGTATAAGTCAATAAATGCTACCATGGATGCTATTAAATTGTAGTTCTTTTTTGGGTTTAATTGTATTGTACTTCTATGAAGAGCGAGGGACTTGCGGCCCCTGTCCATCCATCCCTAGCCATAGACATTTAAGGATCACTTTATCCAACCTAGTGACCTACTTGTCTCTATTATCCAACTTACTACCTGTCTCTATATCCTGTTACCACCAGAGTAGCTTGTCGCATAGAGAAGTTGCAAAGGGATTTCTTATGGGGTTGGAATTGGAGATGAGTTTAAGTTTCCTCTGGTTAATTGGAGGAAAATTTGCGAACTAATTCAAAGTGAAGGGTTAAGCATTAGGAGTCTGTTTGGCATTAGCTTGAGCTTTTAGATTTTAGTTTTTATGCACAGCTTTTTAAAACATCACTTTTTCCCGCATTTTCTCACTTTTTCAAATTTGTTCAAGTTATATGTATACTTTAGCACACTTTCAGCAAAACGTTTTCAGCAAAAAACTAAATATGCTGTTCCCAAACGGACACTAGGTATTATTGGGGAAATGGTTTTGGAGGTATGCAACTGAGAGAGGCTTTATAGATAAGGGTGGTGTTCCATAAATATGGTAGCATTTGGGGTGGTTGGTGCTCTAATAGGTCCCAGGGCCATTTGGGGTGAATTAATGAAAAATTATAAGGAAAATTTGTAATGGTTTTGTTCAATTCACTAGTTTTAAGTGGGTGATGATTCTTGCATACAGTTTTGGCATAATTCTTGGTGTGGTGGACAACCGGTGGGGGAGAGATTCCTGAAACTATTATGTATTGCTTGTGATAAGGAGGAGGGTTCAGTAGCCAGATCATTTGTTATTTTCTAGGGATAATTATTACCAGGTCATTACTATTGTGATCAGTGGGATTTGGAGCTGGAATCCATGGTAGCATTCATGGACATTATTGATTCCGAGTAGGTGAGGAGGGGTCAGATACTATGTTGGATTCCATCTAAATGGAATGTCTTTGAAGTTAAATTCTATTATAAAGTATCACACCCTCCAGCCTGCTCATTTCTTCCTTAGAAGAGCTAATGGAAGCCTAAAGTCCCAACCAAGTGGACTTCTTTCTATGGACAACCACTTTGGGGAAAATTTTAGCGGTCAATAATCTCAAAAAGAGGTGAGTAATCTTTATAGATTAGTGTTATATGTCTAAGATGGCTAGGAAAACAATGGATCACTTCTTCTTTTCCCTGTAGTGTGAAAGCTTTGAAGCATGGGTTTTTTTTTTTGAGGGTTCATTGGATGATGTCATAGGGGGTCGTGGAGTTTATAGCATGTTGGCAAGGCAGGTTAGGTAGATGCAGTAAAATAGCTATTTGGATTGTGATATCGCATTGTCTTATGTGGTGTAGTTGGAGAGAGAAGGCTAAAACTTTTGATGGTTGTGAGAAATCTGTTCCTAGATCCAAAGTTTTTATTCCACAAATCTCTTTGAGTGAGTGAGCTTTTGGTCTTTTTTCTTTTGCTAATATTCTTGGTAGGGTTGTTCAAACTGGACTGATACCCGCTAAAATCAGATGGCTTCCGGGTTGAGCGACGGTTGTTGAAAGAAAACCCAAATCCAACCGATTTGACCAATCTCTGCTGTTCTCCGATGCCGTTCTCTGCGATATGAGGGTTTCTTTGCAATCCTCCACGAGGTTCTGGTTAGATTTTGACCAGATCTGACAAGATATCAACCAAATCTGGCGAGATCTGCTCTCCCTGCCATTTTACCGTCTCAAATTGCCATCCGTTGAGACCAGAGCTGTCCAAATCTCCGTTCCTTCAGGGTCAATGGCGGGTTCTGTTCTTTCCCACCAGAAATGGTTGGGTCGAGTCCAGGATGAGCGCTAACCCAACCCGTGGACAGCTCTAATTGCTTGAGATGCTTGATAGCTATACTTTTTATACTCAATGCTGGTGTAAGTTTTGCATACATCCTGTGTACCTGGGTCACGCCACTTTGCATTTAATTAATGAAATATTTACGCATTAGAAGCTGAAATTACTTGGGTTTGGTCACTTGTCTTTTAGAGAGATTGAATGAAGACCACTATAACATTTTCATGTACTATTCAACTTTTAATTGATTTTGAGTGAGGCTTATACAAATTTTATGTAACTTGCTTGTAATGTGGTTCTGTTGGTGTGTGTTTGGGATAGTTTATTTTCCCATTTATTTGTATAGGTGCAGATTTTTTATTTTTGATAAGTTGTATAGGTGCAGATTTTTAAAGCCTTACTTCTTTCTGGGTACAACTTGTCTTTTACGCCAAATAAGTAAATGGATTTAATCTATCCCAAAGGGATACTCGATTAGATTTAAATGTGCTGTCCATGTAATTTTATCTTCAATTATTCTGTAGATTCTGATGCAACTCATGCCTTGTGTTCTGTGATGAATCTTTATCATGTAGGTGTAGAGTTAGATATGTTAGACTCACCTCTAGGTACTTATTTTTTCTTGTGTTACTTATGTTTGCAATGCCTTGGTGGTTGTAGGAGAAGGGCAATGATCGTTGTTGTGCTCGGATTGTTAAGCCTTTCACTCAAGGTAGGGATATGATTTTTGGGAATTGATTGAATTAAATTGTTGCCAATTTTGTGTACACTTGTCTTAATTTTGTATATGAATTTTGGGAACTGCATATTTCATAATCAATGGCTTTGTGAGCTCTAGCCTGCAGTCCTTCTATTAGGTCATTGAAGGCATAACATTTTATATTCTTCATTTTGGGGAATGCATGATCAGTCCTTTGTCTGCATTTGGTTTTTACTGCACATTGAATATGTCTTTACTCTCATTTTTGAGGGAGATATATACCCTATGAGTTGGAGTTTTTAGGACCATGGCAATTGCACTATCAATGGTTAACTGTGGTTTAGAAACCGGACTGTTGAGAAAACTGAGAAAAAGTGAGAGGTTTGACTAGAGGTTGATTAAAGTTACTGTGATGTTATAAATAATTTAATTACAAATAAATAGAATAAACCGTGAAATTACAAAATTTACACTTAACCTCCAAAAAAAAAAAAAAAAAAAAAAAAAAAACTTATCAAGAAATTAACAAAATTTACTATGTGATATTAAATATTTAAATAAATTTTCAGTAAATTTCACAACTTATGGTGAGAGAGGGTTGGTGCTACTAAATTTGGGGCAGTACCTTATAATTCACACCAATATTTCTATTGTTACTACTGTTTTGAAATTGGGGCCCGTCTGGTAGTAGTGTTTAAGTATTGTTGTTTAGTTTTCAGTGTTGTGGAAATACGTATTTGAGTGTTATAGAAATACGTGTAAAAAGTGTTATTGTTATTTAAATACTGAAAACTGTTGTTTAAAAACAGGTACCAAACAGCCCTGGAATCATTGAGGAAACCTTTAAAGTGAGATGGTTTAGAGATTTGATTGGGGATTCAATTAAGGTTGAATAGTAATGTCATAAATAATTTAACTAAAAATTACTAGTTAAAGATAGATGTAATACAATTACATTTCATAAATGATTATCATTTTAACTAACATTTCATAATATTATAATTCAATTCAAACAATTATGCAAACAAGTGTTGATACAAGCAGTGTTGGTAAAAGCATTAAGGGCACTTAAGTGTACTACTCTCTTGGAGTCTAGGCGCAAAGTGCAAGTGCACACCTGATTTAAGTAAAGTGCATATTTGTAAAATATAAATATAATAATCTCTAATAAAAAATACATAGCATATAATAAAAAAACTAATAAATTTAAAATAGTAATATGTTTTGTTAATTAGTTAAAATGGATAATGCAATTGGACAATTTGTAAGTTCAAATTTTACAGTTGTTTCAATTTCTTAAAATTTTTATAATTGATAACGATTTTTTATGGATGGCAATATGATAATAATCTAGTCGTAGCAAGTTTAAACAGAACATTTTGTATAATTCTCTTGTGCTTTATGAAAATACGTAATCAGGATAGCTATGATCAAATGAAGTATATGGTTCATCAAAATAAATACAAAAGGCAAAGACCAAAAACCAAAGGAATAGTAAATTATTGTCTCGATATGTAAACAAAAAATTGTGAGTAATACAGCACCTTAAGAATAATGTTTGTTTAATAATTCAATGTTCTTGACATTTACTTCTAGATCAAGGAGTTAAGTTTAATTATAAATATATTTTAGCAAAAAAAAAAAAACAGCGCACCTAAGTGTGCTTTTTACTTCTTCAAAAAGCACAAAAATTTTTTTTTTTTTTTTGATAGGTAATAAGACTTTTATTAAAAAATTGAACATCATGTTCACGATGGTGAACACTTTGAACAAAGAAACAAATACAAGAAGATCAAGAGCTAAAAGAAATAGAAACTAAAAAATCAGCTACAGCAGTACAATTCGTACACCCCCAAATACGAGCCCAAAGAAACAAAGTACGAAAAAGTAAACATTTTATGTTTTCCAAAGTTCTCGCCTTGTCTTCAAAAATGCGAGCATTACGTTCCTGCCAAACTAACCACATTAAACATGCCGGGACCATGTTCCAAATGATTGAAAGATGCTTTCCAAACCAGTTTCTCCAAATAAAGAAAAAAGATTTCACTGACCTTGGCATGACCCATTGGATCCCAAACACTGCAAAAACTTCACACCATAAGGCATGAGAGAACTTACAATGAAGAAGAAGGTGGTCCACTGATTCCCCATCACAACAACACAAGCAACACCGATTAACCAAAAACTGACCTTTCTTAATAAGGTTGTCAAT
Source organism: Quercus aquifolioides (assembly GCA_019022515.1). Taxonomy (NCBI): domain Eukaryota; kingdom Viridiplantae; phylum Streptophyta; class Magnoliopsida; order Fagales; family Fagaceae; genus Quercus; species Quercus aquifolioides. The sequence continues at coordinate 16,706,980 of CM032334.1, read as the reverse complement.
GGTGAGTATCCCATCATTAGCTGCTGTCCATAAGAAAAAAGACACCCGTTTAGGCACCTTAGTACGCCATATACACTCCCAAGGAAAAGCATCAGTAGGAGGACTAGATAATAGCTTATAAAAAGAGCGCACATCAAAAAAACCAGATGTAGTCAATCTCCAAACCAACTGATCATCCCCCTCACCCCTCGGCATAGAGGAATAAATAAACTCAAAGAATGAGTAGACAGTGGTTGCTTGCCAATCCTGAGGACCATGACGAAACAATAAATTTCAGCTCCTACCTCCTTCTGAATTTGTTACAACCACGTCAGAGACACATGCTTCTTTAGAAACGGAGCAGTCATACATGGAAGGGAAGAGTTCCTTCAAAGGAGTAGACCCACACCATGGGTCATGCCAAAAACTAACACGGCTACCCTCCCCCACATTAAAAAAAATCTGGCTAAAGAACTTCTCTGATCCTTCTTTAATACTCCTCCATATCCCACACCCGTGAGCACCTCTTACCCCTCTAGTGCACCAGCCTCTTCTTGCCTCTCCATATTTGTCTGCAATAACCTGACGCCATAATCTATGATTTTCTTTCCCAAACCGCCACAACCACTTCCCAAGCAAAGCCTTGTTAAATAGCCCAACACTCCGAATTCCCAAACCGCCACATTCAACTGGCAAGCATACCTTATCCCAAGCAACTAAAGGATATTTAAAAACATCCTCTGAGGCCCCCCAAAGGAAATTCCTCTAAATTCTTTCAATTCTTGCAGCCACAGCCTGAGGGATGGTAAACAACGATAAAAAGTAAGTGGGAAGACTCGATAGGGTACTTTTTAACAAAGTAAGCCTACCTCCTTTGGACAAATATAGTCTTTTCCATCCAGCCAACCTTTTCTCCATCTTTTCGATAATAGGATTCCAAATTGATGAATCCTTGTAGTGTGCCCCAAGAGGCATGCCCAAATATCTCATAGGCAGAGTGCCCACCTTGCAGCAAAGGATACGAGCCAAACCATTCAAATCCCCAACATCGCCAACAGGAACAATCTCACTCTTGCCTACATTAACTTTCAGGCCTGTAATAGCTTCAAAGAAGATCAACACCATCCGCACGTATAATAACTGTTCCCTAGAAGCATCACAAAACAATACCGTATCATCAGCAAAAAGAAGGTGAGAAATATGGATACCCCCATGTCTATGTGATCCCGCTTTAAATCCACAAAGAAAACCACCATTTTCTGTCCTCTTCAACAGTCTACTCAACACTTCCATAATCATAAGAAATAAAAGTGGAGACAGAGGATCCCCTTGGCGAAGACCACGAGAACTACCAAAAAAACCTGCAGGGGATCCATTAACCAGAACAGAGAATTTAACTGTAGAGATGCACGCCTTAATCCACCTACTCCACCTTGCCCCAAAGCCCATCCTTTCCATAAGGTAAAATAGTGCATTCCAGTTCACATGATCATAAGCCTTCTCAATGTCCAACTTAATTATAACACCAGGAATACCACTCTTCAACCTGCTGTCTAAGCATTCATTAGCAATGAGAACCGAATCAAGGATTTGTCTCCCTCCCACAAAAGAATTTTGAGAGTCAGATATCAATTTATCCAAAACTCCTCGAAGCCTATGAGCCAACACCCTAGCCAACAGTTTATAAAGGCTGCCCACAAGACTAATGGGGCGAAAATCTTTGATATTAACTGCATTAGTCTTCTTGGGGATCAAACACAAAAATGTGGCATTCAGAGATTTCTCAAAAACACACTGATTGTGAAAATCTTTGAAGAAGGCCAATATATCCCCTTCTAAAACACTCCAGCATTTCTGAAAGAATGCCATAGTAAACCCATCTGGCCCAGGGGCCTTATCGCCTTCCGCCTCCTTGAGGGCCTCAATAATCTCCTCCTTCTCGAACTCTCTCTCCAACATAGATCTCTCGGATTCGTCTAGACAAGCAAACTCTAACCCATCAATAGTAGGTCTCCAAGTTTCCGGTTCCTGATATAATCTCCTGTAAAAATCCACCACCTGATTCGTCACATCTGACTCCTCCTCAAAAAGAAAGCCATCCACCTCCACACCCCTAATCTGATTGGTTCGCCTATGGGAATTAGCAATTCTATGAAAGAATCTTGTGTTGTTATCACCTTCTTTGATAAAAAGAGCCTTTGACTTCTGCCTCCAAGAAATCTCTTCCAAGGAAGCCAGAAAATCTATATCAGATTTAACCACCAACCTTCTAGCCCTATCCTCTTGAGTCAACACCTGCAATTCTTCTCTCAAGTCAAGGTCTAAGAGCTCGGTCAACATACTCTTTTTCCTAAAAGTTACATCTCCAAAAACATGCTTGTTCCAATGCTTCAAATCCCTTTTAAGGGCTTTCAATTTACAAGCTAGAACGTAACTTGGAGGTCCCACAAAATGATAACCATTCCACCAATGACGAACCTTATCCACAAAACCCTCCACCTTTAACCACATATTTTCAAATCTAAAAGGGCTCTTTCCCCTTGACAAACCACCTGCCTCCACTAGCAAAGGACAATGATCCGACACCACCCTAGGGAGAGTTCTTTGAGTCACATCTAAGAAATGCTCTTCCCAATCTGCTGTCATCAAAACTCTATCTAGTCTGGACATAGAAGGACTATCAGAGTCTCGAAACCAAGTATATTCACCTCCTACCAAAGGCAAATCAATCAGCGAATGTTTAGCAATGAAATCCGAGAATTTAAACATAGCTGGACTAAAAGAGTTATAGCCAAGTCTCTCAGCCGGGTAACGGATAACATTGAAATCTCCCAACAAGCACCAAGCCTCAGCCCATCGTGATCTCACTAAGTCTAATTCTGCCCACATAGCATCTCTAAGACTTCCATCAGTTGGTCCATACACCCCTGAACAAATCCATTCAAAACCATCTGCCACACCCTTCAACACAACAGAAATTGAAAAACTTCCAACCACTGAATCTACTCTCTCAAAAACCCTTTTGTCCCACATCAAAATGACACCCCCAGCTGTATGTATGGCGTCTATAGCCCCCCAACCTACAAAAGGGCTACCCCAGAGACTTTTAACCATGCTAGAGCTGGTGCTATCTAGTTTAGTTTCTTGAACACATACGATATCACACTTCCATTCCCGTAAAAGGTTCTTCACAACATCTCTCTTATGAGGATTATTCAAACCCCTCACATTCCATGACAGCATTTTTAAATTCATTTACCAACAGACGAACCCAAACTAGAGGATTTTAAACTGCCTCTAGAACTTCTACCAGAATGTCCATCGTAATTAATAGATGAAAACAAATTTCTTAACTCCCTCAACCCCTTTTGGTTTGAATTGCTTACCCGACGAGTAGTAACAGCATTTGCTTGCTGCTCCCAAACCCTCTCAAGTTTTTGAAAAAAATCAATACACTGTCTCTCACAGCAATCAATTGGGAAACCCACATAAGTACTAAAATCTCTAATCTTCCTACTCACCCATTCTGATGGCTCCATAACCTCTTCCACTGAAACCCCATCCGAGCCATCTTCCATAGAGACGAGATCAAAAGAACCATTTGGGTCCCACAAAGCCAGAGGTGTAATGACCTCAGGGTTAATAGCCTCCTCACCCTTACCCGAAAGCAAAGTAGCATCCCAAATCAGTCTAGGAAACTCAGAGTCACCCAAACCACGACCCACCTCAGAAATAGGAAAATTCAAGTCCGAAACCCCCCTCACTTGGCTCTGAACCTGAACTGGGCACCCAGAATTATCTACAGTTGTCGAACAAACTCCATTATCTGTATCGGCAACCAAACACCCAGCCCCATGGTCCACGATTTGATCAGCGACAGCAGGAGAGTGTGCTGGTTCGACACTCAAACCTGCCTCCACATCAGTGCCGTGATCCTCTGAACTCGAAACATGTTCGTCGGGCTTCATATCAGTCACAGAAGGGCCACTGAGTCTCGCACCGGAGCGCTGGAACTCCCTGGACTCTTCCTTGTGAGTCGATCCCTCATCGGAGTTCATATCGGCAACAGGGGAGCCACCCAGTCCCTCGCCGGAGCTTGGAATCTCCCCTTCTTCGTCCTCGTGAGTTCCCGATCCTTCCCCAGTCCCCCACTCCGAAGTTTGCAAGTCATCGGACCCATCTCCTATACGTATGTGTCTTGAGATGTCCAAGGAGGGCTGGCCCGACCCATTCTCACAACTGGGCTGGTGGGCTTGATCAGGTCTGCTTACAGTGGGCTGAAACTTACCCCAAGAAACAGTCCGCTTACCCTCACCCATTAAGTCAATAGTTATTTTTAAACAAAAGTGGGCCTGGGTCCATTTTAAATGACTCAAACGGACAGGCCTACCAGCTGTTGACACACTAGCAGATCTTACCTTTTTGGAAACATCATCAAATCCCCCCAAAGACTCAAACTGATTGTGTTGACCAGTTATATTTGGAAGATATTTCACAAAACGTAAATTACTCCCTTTATTTTCGTGGCCCTTTAATTTTTTCCAAACTTGGGGATTTTGCATGTCAACTGCTTTTTCAAACTCTCCGCCTCCGGCCACCACCTTCTCCACCGGTCCAGCATTCGACTTCCCCAAAAAATAGTCACGTAATCTTCTTCCAAACAAAGTCCAACCACCTATCTTATTCCCCTCTGGAACACGTAGGCAACCCCTTCTTGCACCATTGTGGTATTCAGAGATTTCCACAAATAAGCCGCCCTTGTTAAATCTACTGGCAAACTCCAAAAGCTTAGAATTCTCACGTAAACGTTTGAAAAAAGGTTGTTTTCGAAAGTTCCACTGATCTAGATCTGCTATACAAGCAATAATCCAATCCAAACCCAAACGACCCACCCTAATGGAGCCATGGAACTTACCCCGTCGTTCATGAATAGCATAGGAATCTATCCTACCACCATCAAAAGCTAAAGAAAAAACCTTTGAATCAATATGAAAGACAGCTGAAAACCTCTCTAACCCCCCTGACTGTGGTTTAGGCTTGGGTTGTTGAAGTTTAGGTGGCTGTGTGGGAGTAACAAAAAAAAAGAAAAAAAGAAAAAAGAAAAAAAAAAGAGAGAGAATGCCCGAGACACGCTTCACTTAATTAGCTTCGCTTCAAGCAAGCAAAGTACTTGCCGCTCAGACATTGGGCTTTGATTTTTGAGATTTAAGCGTGCTTTTAACAACACTGCGTACAAGGTGAACTTTTGCTTGTAAAGATAGCATGAAACACCAAGCCCTTTGCTGACTGATGAAAGAATACGCCATTTACCTCCCGTCTGTAAACCTCTCTTTTCAATCTCTATCTTAAACTCTAATCTATAATTACTTGTCCTTCTTTGTGCATATATTTTTAGCAACATCAGTTGGGAGCTATTGAAGCCCTTTGTTTTAATCATGCTGCACCATCACTCTAATGCCCTCCTTGATTTAAACTGAAGTCCAGAGATTGTTCTGCCCATTGGATTAGTGAGCCATCAGTTTTGGAAGAGTTCTTTGCTATAACAGTTTTTAGGGGATCACTGGCCTTTTCGAGGGCTTGTTTCATGGTTTTCACATGTGGCAGGCTTTGGTGGCATTTAATGGCTAGCTCATCAATGACTGGAAGGACTTGTTTCAAAAAATGGCATAACATTAGGGATCCAAATTGTTAAACATTAGGGGGAATATATCAAAATGACTCTTAACTTTAAGGGTGCAAATTTCAATTTAGTCATAAGTAAATGAGAATCTTATTTAAAGTTGTGTCCACACGTAATATAAAGTGAAATTTTTTTAGGAATATTACTAAACTTTCACAGTTTTTTATTATTTAGAATCAAACATTTATTTCAGGATGGAGCAAGTAGTACAATAGGTGGCTTATACTTGTACGTGACCTTATAGAAGTTAGTGTTTCTGTCTTTACATAGCTGGACATTTTACAGATGTATGTGATTAGTTACTTTGATCATTTACCACTTGATCTTATATCCATGCCTCCTATACTTCTGTTTGGTTTAATTGTTTTGAGATAGTTACAATATGTTGAGGTGCCAATTAAGCTACAAGGCTCTTGGCAAATTTGAATTTGATTGGTTTGGTTTATTTAATGACTTGGTTTCAAATTTGAATTTGATTGGCATGGGATTAATATAAGTTGCTGGGGCTCCAAATTTGATGATCCAAGCCGAAGGCAAAGGAAGAAAGGGAGTTCAGGCTACTACTAGGGCGTTGCTTAAGTGTAATTCTTCTTCTTCTTCTCATAGTTCAGCTAGTTCGTTACAACTTCCAGATGGATCAGAACGAATGGTGAAGCGACCTTTGAGCACTGTGACATCTAAGGAGACACAAACACCTGAAACAAATTTGGAGTTAGATATGGAAGAGAATGGAATTGGAAAGACCAATTGCTCAGACATTATTAGAGATGTGTCAGCTGATATGGTGGGAACTGCGTCTAGGAATGGAAAATATGATAACTCTGGGTCTTCAAAGAAGATAAAAGCTGATGGAAATATTTCTTTAGATTCCATGTGTTCTGATACGTTAGAAGTTGCAGTTATGGACCTGGAAGAACTTGTAAACCGGGTTAAATGGATTAGGGGTTTGTTGGAATTTGGAAAACCTGTGTCTAATACTATGCAGAATGCTTGGGAATTTCTGGAACACAGGGCATCATCCACACCAAAATGAGTGTTCAATTTTATTGAAAGAGTAAGTTTACATTACAAAACCTCCTCTAGCTCTTAAATTTGAAAATTTGATGAACATTTAGATAGATGAAATCAAGCATAGTCTGACTTTCTAATCTGTTTGTGACCTAATTATATCTATCTAAATATGTCTCTTGTCTTGGGATTTTTTGGAGTGAAATCAAGTTATAACTCGTGGTTAAGGGCATAGCGAATTTTGTGGAATCAATTTGACAAGTGATAACATCTGTCTTACTGTTAATATGTGAAACTTGTGAGTGAAATGCTTAAATTTCATGCTTTGAAATTTTTTTCAGTTACTACTATTAAGATGCATTGCTTAAAGTCAAGACTGAGAATTTCTAAATAAATTTTAGTTGAGTTGAGTTAGCAGGAATATATTAAAATAAACATGATAAGTGATGATTATGAAAACAATTGTGATACTGCAGATAGTGCAGAGACTACTGATAAGTTAAACCCAAGAGCCGTTGCTCAATTGTTAATGTTAGCAAATATAGCAAATTTGCAGCCTAAGTGATGGAATGAAACAAACTGGAAGGAAAGAATTTGAACTTAATAGACACAAAACATTTCACATTTCTGTTGGATAGCTAAAAAAAATCTTAATTGCAAAAACAGAATGGTCCAATGACTGTTGGACAGTGGCATGTCATCTTGCAAAAGAAACCGATTGAAGAGGATTTCTTTTTTTCCATGCGGATATGAAGTTGATATATAAATTTTGGAGTCTGAGTCTTGGCCCAAATGAAAAAGAGGTGGGTTTAGGTTAGATTTTAGTCTAGTATCTTGCTTGGAAAAGTTCTTTAAAAAAGGAAGACTATAGGTTAGCATAAATGTCCTTGCTGCTAATCCAAATGCAGTGTCTTGATAGAGAAGTCACTACTTTGATTAAAGATATTACCAAATATTATAAATAGATTGCCTTGTTGCTGAACCAAATACAGAACATTGATGGAGAAATAGATATTAATTTTTTAAAATATATTTCCTAACATTTTTAAATCAATAACAATTATATTAACAAGAATCTAATATCCTATTAATCCATGTGAATCCTTCTGAACTAGCATTTTGCTGTAGTCTTTTCAACTTGCATGAGAAGATACATGTATGAAAAGCATACTGATGTTAAACTTAAAGCATATATTTTTGAATTTGACAAGCAAAGCTTTTCGACTGGACTTACAATTTCAGGTTCTTTAGCTGGCCCACAATCATCTTTTTTATATGCTTCTTTAAAGTACCCTCTAGGGTTACTACTAAACTGAGCAAAAGTATTGTTTACAGAGGAAGAATTACAAAAAATGTTGATTTGGGAAAACTTGAATGGAGCTTTATCCTATCTTTGCTGAACATTGTTTGCTTTTGAGAGGCACTATTATGTTGATAGATATGATTTCAGTTAGATTTAATTTACCATTAGTGATAAGAAAAGTATGACAGATTCAATTAGATTTCTTCACTAGATACATTCTGATGCCCAGGGATTAACTGGATCTACCAACAAACCATGGAATTATAACCTCCTGCTCATCTACCATTGTGTCTTTAGCGCACTAGTTGGATGGAATGCAGATTAGTACGAGTAAGTTTTTTCTTCCCATTTTGTTCTTTTTAACTGTTTATCCATAGCAAAATTAAGTGTTTTTTCCCCATCTATGGGCTTAATATGCCTCTTACTTTTTCAGTATTGTGTTGCAGAATGATGGATAATACATTGTTTACCAAATGATTTCTACTGTTGTGGGGGATTTCTGTCCAGACTAGATGATCCGTTCCCATAAAAAAATTGAATTTGCACTAGAAATTTTGTCTGCAGTGCCAATTTTTCACGGCTTAACTTTTGCCTTGTATCATTAGGCACCTTTAGGCTTAACCCAGTCTTACCTAATCTTGATCCTTTGCTTTTATCTCATCTATTCACCTGACGTGTATCTACTGTAAATAGTGAATTTTCTTTCCTGTATTGATTTTTATTTTTATTTTCCTTTTTTGCCATTCACTGATGTAAACTGATAATAGAGACGTCTTTTTGATTTTTTCACTAATTCATACCACAATCTTTGTAAAGCTTGCACTTAGCATTACTAGTTTCTTAAGACTGCTATTTCTGCTTCTCAATCTGTAAGAATCAAAGATATTGTAGAGAAATTGGGCAGATACCCATTTGCTTGGAGCTCTATTTACCTGTGCTCTAAAGATTTTGTTCAGAGAATAACAATGGTGGCAAAACTGGTCGATACAACGAAGGTATGTTTGTGAATATAGAGGTAGTGTTTGAATGGTTCATTAGATGTCCTTATTTAAATGTCCGACAGTAATAATCATTTTGTTAAAAAATATTGCTCCAAAATTTTGTCAAATTATACATTAGCTCCCTTCTTTAGGGTTTGGCTTCCTTTCAGTTTGTGCACTGGAGGTGACAGGGATATGCAAATAACGGGGTTATTTTTTATTTTGCACTATAGTTAAAATTGTTTACACCGAGCAGTAACCTTTTTTTTTTTTTGGTTCTTTCAAGGATCATTGTATTTTATTCTATTTTTGGGCAAATAATAAAATTGCTTACATTAGGTTAGATCTCAATGTAATCTCATGCGTGTTTCGATTTATCTTTAGGAAAGGGGTAACGATATAAATCATTCCATTCCAATAGATTCAAGAGTGAGATAAAGAAATATTGCGTCTTTCCAGTATTTTTTATTGAAGACGTGGAGAAATTATACATGGAGCTTGGATGTATAAGTTCTTATTTAAAGTGCTCTGACCTGGAACAGAAAAAGGAAACTAAAACAAAACCTATAACCATAAACATAACCATTGATTCCAGCATTGCATTCTGATTGTGATATGGCATGTGTTTGGTTTATTTAATTACCAAGTTCGAGTTGTTCGTTATGCGTAATGCTGTAATTTTGCTGAGAAAAGCATGTTTCCCAAGAGAGATTTGTAGATATTATTTAATTATTTCATTCTGGGGGAGTGCAGAAAATATTAAACCCATTGAGAAGATGAATGCATTGACATTTAACACAACTATTATTCATTTCACAACAAAATGAATTATAGATGGCAAATTATTATGGGAAATGTTAACGAGTGTCCTTAAGGCACTGATTAATAATCCATTTAAAGAAGGTTTTTATGAAAAATGAAAAAAAAAGAAGTAATTAATATTTTGACAGTTTTTTTCATTTCTCATAAAAATAGTATCAAAATTTTCTTAAAATGGATTATTAACGAGTGCCCTAAGGGCACTTGTTAGCATGACCCAATTATTATTAGTTCTTAATCCATAACTTCAATTATGGTTTGTTTGGCATCAGCTGTAGCTTTTAACTTTTATTTTTTATATATAGTTTTTTAAAACCTCACATTTTTTCATATTTTTCACATTTTTCCATTTTTTTTCAAATTTTCCAAGGTATAAGTATACTTAAGCACATTTTCAAGTAAATTAATTAGAAATTTAACCTATCCAGTAAATTAATTAGATTTAAAAAATATATATATATATCATTTTAGTTTTTGTTTGGTTGGTAGAAGTAGAAGTTGTGGGATAGGAAATGGTGAAGGGATGAAAAAAAGAGGGAATAAAAAAGATTTAGTTTTCTTACATTTGTGTTTGGTTGGAGGATGGAAAAATGAAAGGATAAAAAACTCATTTGTTTGGTTGATAAGAAAAATAAGGGAATAAAAAATATAGCTTGTATAAATTTACTCTCAAATCCTTGTTACATTAAAAAAATAATAATAGTCAAAATTAATAATAAAAATTGAAAATTGTTTTAAGTTTATTAAAAAAAAGAAAAAATATCCCTTCAAGCCCCCTTCCCCCCCCTTACATTTTTTTTGCCAAATTGGGAAGAAAACAAAATCCGTCCAAATGATAGGACCAACCACCCACTGCCCAATCAGCCACCACAAGAAACAACTACAACCACCACCAAAACCCAACTAACCAACAACAGCCCACACACCACCATAACTCAAATACCACCACAACTCAACTATCCAACAATAGCCACACCTACCACCACAACCCAAAGACCATTACAACCTAACTGGCCAACAATTGCCAATGCCATTTACCACCAAACCTACAACTGCATTACCACCACCACCCAGGGAAAAAAAAAAAAAAAAAAAACAAAATTCTGACCCACAACCCAATGATTCAAATTGTGATCCATAACTGCATCACCACCATGACTCACGACCTAATGATCCAAATTGGACCAACAAACCACCACCACTATGACCCACAAACTACAACCGAACCATTGCCATTGTGACCCACAAACCTCAATTGAACCACCACCATTGCCATCTTGATTGGACCACCAGAGAGCGAGAGAGAGAGAGGGATGAGAAAGAGAGGCAAAGACAAACAAAGGAGAGAGAGTGAGAGTGAGAGAATGAGTGAGGAGAGAGACAATAAAACCCATTAAAATACAAAATATCGATTGCTACCATGAACACTTACTAGTAAAAGTTCATTGTAGCTAAATGGTAAATTTTTTTAGATATAGCAGCTTCAATGTTGCATGATTTTAATGATTTAAGTTGGTGAAATAACTTTTGAGTGGTTTTACAACCACTGTTGTGAATACTCTAAGTCGCTAGTGTAGACCATGCATTATGTAGAATGGATGAACAAAAATATCTCTCATCTTTTGTCTCAAAGGGATAGAAGACTTTGTCACTCTCATAGGTTCAAAATGGGAGCAATCAATAGCCTTTAAAGTTGCATATGCATGGGGGAATATTCAGATGCTAAAAGAGATTTGAATACCCTCATTTGTAAAAAAAAAAGAAAAAAAAGAAAGAAAAAAGGTCCTTCAAAGTTCTCATTTCTCTGAAGTTCTCTAAAATGTAATAGATTGTGATGTGTTTCATATTAATGGGAAATTTACTGTTATTGTTGGATACTACTTATTTCAGCATAGCTTGAAGAGTGAAGACATCTCTCTCAGTGGAGCTTGAAGAGTGAAGACGAATCTTCACATATTTTTCTAGTTACGATCTAATAAAAAAGAATATTGTGGCTAAATCTAGGTTTCTTAAACTAAGTTCATAGATTAAAGTTATAGAACGTGAATCAGTGAATGTGATATGTACCCTCCTCGGTTCTAAAACCAAACTTATAGAGTAGAATGACCAATATAAATAGACTTACACATGTATCATACAATTAGTTTGGACATAACATATAAATAAAAATAAATAAATTTGGGTACTTCATATTTATAATTCACTACACAAATTAAAATTGACAAGAAATAATGATCAAATAATTTAACTCTAAGAACCACGTAAGCATGAATCAAAGAAGCCAAAAGGCTTGTACCTTAATTGTTTGACACTTTTTGTATTTCCAACAAATAGTTAGGATTTAAATCTCCTTATCCCCAACTATTAATATAATAAAACAAACATAAATCAAAGAGCAAAATAAACTTAAACATATCATAAAGTTTTACACCAAGAATGCACCAATCCCTAAGAATGTATAAACATTGCTATTATGCATGAATATGCATGTTTATGTGACAATGCTAAAATGAGCAAAAAATTTGATTTCAACCCAATGCATTGCAATTTTAGACGAAATGCAATCATTTTTATGGGTAATTTATTGAGAAAAAATATTATGAAATTCAGTTTCACCTCATTACCCCAATTTATTCACATGTTGATTTGTCCCATTTTAAATTATTCCACTTGAATCCCTTTGATTTCATTGGAAGAAAATGCATTACTCTAATCTACATGGCATGTGGAGAAATTTTGTAGGGGTGATTTTAATGATTGTGCTCAATACTGTTTTTTTTTTGGGAAATACACGAGAGAGAGGAATATATGTTTTAATACAAAGGTACACCAAAAACTCTATTCAAAAGTTATAATAATTTTTTTTATAAAAAAGATCATGATAACTTTTATGGGAATATGGGGCAAGCTCAATAATTTAACAATAAAGATTATTTCATTAAAAAAAAAAGAAAAAATTTCATTTTAGCCACTATATTTTTGGGTAATTGTCTATTTAGTAAATTGCGGAATGTGCTATATTAAGGGTGTGTTTGGATATCGTTTATTTTGCTGAAACTAATAACTTATTTCTGAAAGTACTATAGATAAAGGTAAAAGTTAGTTGAAATAGTACAGTAAGGTCCATGAATAGTACCAAAAAGTACAGTGGGGCTCATGAATAGTAGTAAAAATAAGTTCAATAGTAAATAATTTTAATTTGTAATCGGTTCCCAAACGCATGCTAAGGGTCTATTTGAGAGCCGTTTATTTTGTTGAAACTGAAATTTTTTGGTTAAAAGTACTATAGATAAAGGTAAAAGTTAGTTGAAATAGTACAGTAGGGCTCATGAATAGTACCAAAAAGTACAGTGGGGCCCATGAATAGTACCAAAAAGTACAGTGGGGCTCATGAATAGTAGTAAAAATAAGTTCTATAGTAAAATAATTTTAATTTGTAATCGAGTTCCCAAACGCACGCTAAGGGTCTATTTGAGAGCCGTTTATTTTGTTGAAACTGAAATTTTTTGGTTAAAAGTACTATAAATAAAGATAAAAGTTAGTTGAAATAGTACAATAGGGCATATGAATAGTATCAAAAAGTACAGTGGGGCTCATGAATAGTAGTAAAAATAAGTTTAATAGTAAAATAATTTCAATTTGTAATCGGTTCCCAAACGCATGCTAAGGGTTTATTTGAGAGCCGTTTATTTTGTTGAAAACTGAAATTTTTTGGTTAAAAGTACTATAGATAAAAGTAAAAGTTAGTGAAATAGTACAATGAGACCCATGAATAGAAACAAAAAGTGCAATGAGACCTATAAATAATAATAAAAATAAACTAAATAGTAAAATAAAATGACAAAAAATAAACCGGTAAAAAATAAGCTATCCAACAAAGCTTAATTGTAAGCAGAAAATAACATGCCTAAACCAAAAAAATAAAAAATAAAAAAACATTTTGATGGGGCGAAATACATTTACACAAAGCAGCCCGCGTAGCTATAATTCAAATTTGGTCAATTTTGAAGCTTTGAGTCTTGACATTGCCCGGACTCAGAGAACTTGCTCACTACTACTTTCAAACTTCACAAGACAACCTTCTTCAATTCAAACAATGGAGCCCCCAGCTCTGAAGCTCGTAATGGTCCAAGGCCCACGCAAAGGCGAGTCCATAGAATACAAACCCGGATCCAACATCCGAATCGGCCGCATCGTCCGCGGCAACAACCTCCCTATCAAAGACTCCGGCATCTCTTCCAACCACCTCTCTATCGATTATTCATCCGGATCCGGGTCGTCTAAATGGATCCTCCGCGACCTCGACTCCTCAAACGGTACTATCCTCAACGGAACCAAGCTACAACCAAACACGCCTCACGATCTCTCCGACGGCGATTCTATCAAGATCGGCGAGTACACTTCCATCCTTGTCAACATCGTTTCCAACCACGATGAGAGCCAACTCAGACGGAACCCTAGGCGCCGAGCAGCCCAGGCAGTTTCCGTGGAACAGGTTTCAGAGATTCGCGGCCGGAGAGGTAGGGTTTTGAAAGAGGCAGAAGAAGCTGAGAATGGCGAGGTTTTGGACACTAGGAATCGGAGGAGAGCTCCTCCGAGAAAAGCTAAGGTTTTGAAGAGTTATGAAGAAGAAGAAGAGGAAGTCCGGAATGGTGTTCCTGAAATTGTGGAACCAGTAGCAGATAATCGTGGCCGGATGGGCAGGGTTTTGAAAGAGAGCGAAGAAGCTAAATGCGATGAGAAAATTGAGGATTTGGACAATCGAAGAAGAGCTCCTCCGAGGAAAGCTAGGGTTTTGAAGAGTGAAGAAACAGAGGAAATTGGTCTTGAATCGGAGAAAGAGAAACCTGGCACGCGGCGAACTCGGAATGTGAAGAATGTGGTTTCGGATTCAATGCTAGAGAAGATTCCGGAGAATTCTGGAGTAGAGTGTGCAGAAGTGGAGGTTAAAGGTAAAAAGAAGCGAGGCAGGCCAACGAGGAAGAATTTACGTGAAGAGCTGCCTGATTGTAATCTAGTTGATGAGTTGGAGAATGCAAAGGAGATGAATTTGGATGAAAAAGCTGTAATTGATGTTGATGATAATAAGGTGGAAAATGAGGGTGAATGTGGTGTTGAGGAATTGGAGAATGTGGAGGAAATAAATTTGGAAGAAAAAGTTGAAATTGACGTGGATAAAGGCACGGCGGCGAGTGGAGTTGTTGGTGATGATAATAAGATGGAAAGGGAGGGTGGTTGTGGTGTTGAGGAGGGGTTTGATTTGGAGAAGGGGACGCTCGGGGAGTGGTTCAATTATTTGGAGCTGCATTTGCCAAAACAGATCATTGACGCGACTGAGGAGATGATTGTAGGTATGAGAAAGAAAGCCGAGCGAGTTCATGAGTATATGTTGGAGCAGAGGAAAGCGAAGGGCAAAGTTCTGGTTGTATAGAGGGAGGAGCGGTTCGGTTATCTGGTAATTGATAGCTCATAGCTTAATGGCTTTATTTTTTGAATTATGTATTGTATATTGCCTTAGAATTGTATCTGAGCTATGCATTCATATCTATTTCTATTTTGGATGATACAATGTTATTTTTGTTGGTGATCTTGGGCTCGTAGTCATTGGTCTTGTTAAAGGAGTGTCAAGGCTATTGGGAAATATATTTAGGTGTTTAGATGTTGTTCTCAACGTACAAATTTAGGCACATAGGTATGAATGTATTAGATAATCTTTGGGTCAATGAGATGGCTGTGCATGTTTATCTGGAATATACGAGGTTCTTTCAAGGCCCTTCAGGTCCTAACAAGACTGGTATTTCAACAGGATGATTTGGACTTGTAAAAACTTTCCCAAATTCTGTTGCTGCTGTGCCTGTTGTTTTTGAATCTAATGAGTGTAATACAAGTCACAAGTTGAATTGTTTTGGGCTGTAAGTAGAGAAATCAATTTGATACTATTTTGTTCATCTTTTTCTTTTTGTTGTTGATAAGTATACTATTTTGTTCATCTATTAGTGTGTTCTAAAATTATAAAATGATAAATTTACAGTCATATTTTAATTAGCATATCATGCATCCATTGATTGTATGGATTTCGTATGCAATATTAATTCTGGATGTCATACTCTATATGCTGAGTCCAATTGCTTGGTATAAATTGTTTTGGAGCCCTGGTGATCACTCAAGATTAAGTTTTCTATACCATGATTCAAAATCTTATGCATGTAAGTCTTAGAAGTATCCCACATATTGAAAGTGCTGCTAATAGATATGAAAGTTCTATAAAACAATCCTACCAGGTCTTTCTACCATGGACTATGTACTCTTCTGGACCTTCTGGTTAATAGTGGACGTCATGTGTCATTAGTTAACTCTGCTGAAATAATTTGGGCTTTGCTGTGGGGGCTTGAACACTTGAGAGGCTAGGTTTTAACTTTTAATTGATGGTGCGTCAAGGCAAAGGTAGTTCAAAAGTGTCCCAAATGCTACTTTGTGCTGCATCTAAGGAGACACAAACACCTGAAACAAATTTGGAGTTAGATATGGGAGAAAATGGAATTGGAAAGACCAATTTCTCAGACATTGTTAGAGATGTGTCAGCTGATATGGTGGGAACTGCGTCTAGGAATGGAAAATATGATAACTATGGGTCTTCAAAGAAGATAAAAGCTGATGAAAACTAGTGAAACTATTGACCATCTTTTCCTTCATTGCCCGGTTGCTTTGGAGTTATGGGATATGGTTTTTGGGTTATTTGGAGTTTGTTGGGTTATGCCTTTCTCTGTTGTTGGGATTTTGGCTTGTTGGCAAGGTCGTTTTGGTCGCCATCGTAATGGAGATTTATGGATGGTTGTTCCTCATTGTTTGATGTGGTGTATTTGGAAGGAGAGAAATAGTAAGTGTTTTGAAGACAAGGAGCGTTCCATGCCTGACCTCAAGCTTCTTTTTTCAGAACCTTACTTGATTGGTTCTCTGTGTGGAGAAACCATCCTTTTTCTTCTATTTTGGATTTTCTTGATTTTTGTAATGTTCGTTTTTGATTTAATCTCCCTGTATACTACCTGTGTACTTGGGTGTTTTTCTCTTTTTGATATCAATGAATCTTTATTACTTATCAAAAAAAAAAAAAAGCTGATGGAAATATTTCTTCAGATTCCATGTGTTCTGATACTATTGAGAAGGACTGAAGCTTAGGAAGGTTGCAGTGAAGACTACAGAGCTGTGCAAGTGAAAGAATAGCAGTATTTATGCTGCAGTGTATAAGCTACATGAAGTTTAGAGTTAGCTAAACGGCATGTGCTTTAATTAATCCATTAGTAGAGTTAGTTAGCACACGTGTATCAGTTAGATTTTTTCTCCTCTGGCTTAGTATATAAACACAGAGGTTATGTATTAGATTTAGGTTTTTTCATTAAAGCAAATAGAAATTTCTTTCTCAAAGCTTTCTATATGATTCTCAATATGGTACCAGAGCAATTTCTCTTTGATTTTCTTTCTGTTTCTTTGCTTCCAAACAGAGTTTAGGCTTTTGGATTTCATTCTTTCTTGAGTTTTCTTCTTTCGAATTTCTTGTCTTTGATTTGCTGGATTTCCATGGCTTCCGCTGAGAATACAAGTTCTCATTCTACACATCCAATTGGGTCTTCTGCAATTGCTGTCGATGTTGATAAACCATCGATTCCTTATTTTCTTCCTAGTGCAGAAAATCCAGGAATTATTTTGGTTTCACAACCACTTACAGCAGAGAATTATCCACATTGGAGTAGGTCGATGACTAAGGCACTTTCAGCAATGAACAAGTTAGGGTTTGTGGATGGTTCTATCCTAGAGCCTTCTGATCCTAATTCTCCTCTATTTCAAGCATGGTGGAGATGCAATGATATGGTCTTTTCTTGGATTATCAATGCTCTTTCCAGGGATATAGCCTGTAGAGAAATTTTACTCTGACAAAGCTAATGAAATCTGGATGGATTTGAAGGTAAGGTTCATTCAGAGAAATGGTCCTAGGCTTCTAGAGTTGAAGAAGGCATTAGCTTGTCATACACAAGGCAATTCCACTGTTAGAGAGTACTTTACCAAGTTGTAATGCAAATGGGAGAAATTGGTGAGTTACAGAGTACTCCCTTCCTGTCTATGTGGTGCAATGATGAAGGTTCATGAGCTGTTCCAGGAAGAATATGTCCTCCAATTTCTCATGGGTCTCAATGAGACTTTTTCCAATGTTAGAGTGCAAATCCTCTTGATGGAACCTGTTCTTTCAATCAACAAAGTCTTTTCTTTGATCCAGCAAGAAGAAAAGCAAAAGTCTGTGGGATTGAGAATGACTCCAGTTGTTGAATCTGCAGTTTTAGCCACCAGGTCTGAGAATACTTCTGGTTATGGTTCTAATTCTTCCAATCATGGTTCTAATTACAAAGGGGAAGATAGGCCTATTTGTTCTCATTGTGGATTGAAAGGCCATACAGTTGATAAGTGCTATAGGGTGCATGATTTTCCTCCTGGTTATAGGAACAGAGGCAAAGGTCAAGCACACCAAGCTGCAGCTGTTATGGTGCCCAATCAATCTTCAATCTCTGAGAATTCTAGTCTTACACTGACACAGACTCAGACCCAATGTCAAGAACTGATGAAGCATGTCGACATTCTTAGTTCTCAATTTGCTGAAATTGGAAACAATGCTGTTGATCATCAGTCTGTGACACAATCCTCAACCCCACAAGCTGCACATGTGGTGATTCAATCTGCACCTTTGTATCCACAATCATCAACCTTTGTAGCTTTTGATCACATGGGAGGTGAGTTTCATGGTTCAACTATTTCTCTTGAGCATTCTGTTTTCTCAGCCAATTTCACTCCACCTTCTACAATTTCTTCTCAAGATTGGATCTTGGAAACAGGTGCCACAGATCACATGGTTCAATCCATTTCCTTACTACTATCACTTCCACTGTTAATCTTGTTGTCAATTTACCTAATGGTCACAAGGAAGTTGTTATACACATAGGCACAGTCAAATTAACATCTACACTTACTCTTTACAGTGTTCTTTGTGTGCCAACTTTTTCTTTTAATTTGATATCAGTGAGTCAGTTAACTAAAAGCATATTTTGTTGCTTAATATTCTTGAATACCCTTTGCTAATTCAGGCCCTACAACCATGGCAAACGATTGGATTGGGTAGAGCAAAGGGAAATCTATATCTTTTGGATACTGCACTCACTGAATTTCTTTCATTTTCTTATCAATTGTTTCAAATGTATCTTCTACAAATAATTCTGCAGTTTTACTTGCTACTTTGAGAACAAAGTTTCTCTCCAAACTAGTTTGGAGAGAAACTCTTTTCAATGATTGGAACTCAATTCAAATCCAAAATTAAATGTTTTAGATTAAATAATGCACCTGATCTCAAGTTACCAAATTTCTTTAAACAAAAGGGTACTCTTCATCAATTTTCTTGTGTTGACACTCCTCAACAAAACTTTGCTGTTGAAAGGAAACACCAACATATTTTACAAGTGGCAAGAGCTTTAAAATTTTATTCTAATAAACCAATTCAATTCAATAGGCTGCCTTGTCCATTATTGCACAACAAGAGTCCTTACGAACTTTTATTTCATCATTCTCCTCCATATTCACATCTTAAAGTGTTTGGTTCCCTGTGTTTTGTATTTGCTCTTAGTCATCACAGAACTAAATATGATCCTAGAGCCATACCGTGTGTCTTTCTAGGCTATCTAGCAGGTATCAAAGGATATAAGGTCCTTGATTTAGCTAATAGAACCATTTTTGTTTCCAGAGATGTTCATTTTCATGAACATGTCTATCCTTTCCATTCTTCACAATCTAATTTTACTATCATCTCTACTATTGAGTCTCATATTCCACAATCGAGGGAATCTTCTTTCCTAGATCCTACTTTAGAACCCTTTCCAGTTGATTCAATTGATTTTATTCAATTTCCTGTAGAAGCTATTCCTGAACCTGTTCTTACTATTCAAACTGATCTTAGAAAGTCTAATAGGGTATCCAAACCTCCATCTTATCTCCTTGGTTACCACTGCAATTTAACCTCTAATTTGCCATCCTCTCTTCCTACACCTCAATATCCTATTTCTGATGCTCTATCCTATTCCAAACTCACAGCCACTCATAGAGGTTTGGATAGGGTAAAGTGTGAATATATAGAAGATTTGGATGTAATTGTACCAGCTTGATGAATTTGAAGCAAATCAAAATCAACCAAAGTCAAAAACTCTGTTTGGTTGTTGAGAAAATAATAAAAAAACACGTAAGGAAGGGGGAGAGAGAGAGAGAGAGAGAGAGAGAGAGAGAGAGAATTTGTGAGGAGTTGAGAGCCTGTGTTTAGGCTGAGAGAGATGTGAGTTATGAAAGAGAGCGGAGCAAGAGTGAGAGAGCCTACCGTAATGTATCCTTGGCTTTTATACAATCTAGTATTCTTGATTTCTAACGTTTTACAACCGTTGATACAAAATTTAATTTATTTTATCCACAGTTGATCAAGTTGTTGATAAAACTTTTTCCTATTTAATCTTTTTTGACCCCTTTTTTCCAAAGGTGCTTAAGAAAAAAAACTAAAAACTAAATATTTTTAGCACTTATTTTAACAGTTATGCCAATTGTGGAAATAAGTATGTGAATTTCCTTACTTTGAGAGCTTGCTAGGTTGGTCTGAGCTAAACATCGTGATAATTTTTTTATTCAAAATGTGGTTGATTAGAGATCATCTTGATAGTATTTGTCGGGGATGTTTTTGCGACAAGGGCCAAAAATGCGAGAACGGCCCAAATCTCCCCTTGGGTTCTTTAGAAGTGTTTGTTTATGGAGAATCAAGCCCAAAATTCCAAATGTATAATGAACAAAAGGCTAATGGTGCTTTGACAAGAGAAAATCAAAATGCTTATAACAAAAGTGCAAAAAAACATAAAAACATAACAAGTCTGAAATTTCGACCCACAGTCACACAGAAGAAGGAATTGAGAGAGGTTGTGAGGAAGAGAGGGAAGGTTCCCCTGTGCCCATATTTCCACCCCCAAGTTTTAGAATTGTGAAATTGTTGACTGGCTGAATGGGGTTTGGCTCTGAAGTTTCAGGTCTCTGAATAGAACGTGGCTTAACAGGTCTAAAACTTCGACCTGCAATCACACAGAAGAGGAAATTGAGGGAGGTCGTGAGGAAGAGAGGGAAGGCTCCCCTGTACCCATATTTCCACCCCTAAGGTTCGGATTTGTGAGATTGTTGACTGGCTGAGTGGGTTTTTGCTCTGAAGTTTCAGCTCTCTAGGTAGAACGTGGTTCCTCTGTTTTGAATCTGATTGGGGCCTTTTGTATTGAACTTGGGGTGCTCTAAGTGACTGGTTTTTGGTCAATAGAAGAGGCTTTAAACCCCAAGGTCTCAATCAAAGAGGTTATGGTCAGATTTGCTTTAATTGGGTAAGAGAGTTGGCTTGCTTTTTACATAATTTGGGAAATGGAGTGACCTAAATTCATGGGATGATGTTTCCTAGACATGGCAAGCCCTTGGAGTCTGCATTTGGTTGTTGCAGCAGACAAGGTCAGCCACTTAGGGTCAGCTATGTGTTTTAGGCAAAAAAAGGTAGAGCAGAAAAGTTAGGCCACAGTCACACAGAGCATAAAAGCTGTTTTGGAGTGGAAATTTTGGATACAAGACCTCCTCCATGAGCCTAAGGTGCTACCAGTGTCCCTTGCCCACTTGGTAGCACGCATGGGCTGGGCTCATGCAAAAGGTCCGAAAGGAACCGACCCATACCCTCCAAACCACACTTCCTCAATTTCCCCAATAAGTCGCATGGGCTTGGGCCATGCTTAAAAGAATAAATAAAATATAATACATGAATCAAGTCCATAAGAAAGTTGAGCTTGGTTGAATTGGGCTTGTACGAAATGTGTCGCGAAAATGGGTATCAACAGTATTCAATGTAGACTATAGTATAACAATGTGTTTGTGGTTCCTTGGATAGAGATTTTCTCAATAGAGATATCATCTCAATAATCCAATGAATTTTCTTTTTTCTCTCCCAATTGACCCACCAAAATTTACGAATATTGTAGTTGGGATTAGGTTAACATAAAATGAAATTGGTTCTCAAAAATGTCTTCAGTAATTGCAATCAGTTTTGGGTATTTTATTTATTTATTTAATTTTCCTTTTGGCTTATAACAAGTGGGGGATGAGAGGGTTGAACTCAAGTTCTCCATTCTCTATATGAGGAAACCAGGTAGTGGTCTGTCTTATAGAATCACAAGGCTCTTGGCTATTTGCAAAGTTTTAATTAGTTGGTGAAGCTAATTAAATTGGGCCATTATATATAGATTTAAGCTGGACATTATTTGGGTAAAAAACAGTGTGATTCTAAAATTGATAATTGAAATGGAGAAATAAATCAGAAATTGTTAATAAATTATGTGCGATTATAAAATTGGGTAAAACATGCTTTGAAAAGTTGTGATTATTGGCATGCATACATGTAGGGTCCGGGTTTGAGCACTTCTACTATTGAGAGAGTGGATTCAAGCCCAGTTAGCCCGGTACAATGAATTTATAGAGAGCGGGTTAAAGAACTAGGCGCTAGTGAGGGATGCAACGGCCATGCATGGATGCATGTGGATCTAATGGACAGGACACGAGTTAAGATGCACAATGGTGCTCCTCGACCCTTCTTTTGGGGGCTTAAAGTTCTTATTTCTTTTTCAAAGAATGGTTACAAGAGTTTCTCAGAGAATACTAGTTGTTACAATACCTTTTCGTCCAGTTTTTCCCGTCCCTCTTTACAGAGGGATCCCTTACATTATATACCACCCTCTCAATTGATCCTAGTCTTACATTTGTCGATCAACCAGGCTGCTACTTGAGTGCTTGTCCCATCAGCCGCCTTCTCATTCTTTCTGTGGGTTGCAGCAACCAAGGCGGCACTGTTCAAGGGTCCTGTCCTCATTAATGCGGTCAGGACGTTAGTTGTGGGCATTTAATGTGGATGTGACAGTTCATCCTGGACTTGCTCCTCCACCATGCTTCCATTGCTGACACGTTGTACTTGCTCTTTCTCTTTGGATGCTCAGGAGGGCCACCTCTGGTGACCCGTTACTTCCCCCTCCAATGGTCTCGGGTGTTCGAGGACAACATCATCCTCGGCGATGTTTCCTGGCGCTTTGGGTTTTCTAAGTTCCTCCTCGGACGTTTCTTGATCCTCGGCATGGGCCTTGGGCCAGATATAAGATGGGCCGGGGTTGCCAGATTTATTAGGCCCCACAATACATATATTTGACAAAGTACAATTTACGATACCTGAAAGTCGATACATAAAAAATTTGATAAAAGTAAGCATGGTCTATCTTAATTTGAAAATTAACTAAATTAGTGTCAAATAAAAATTAAATATAACTAATATCATTACAATTTGTAAAAAAGAAAGAGATAATGAAAAAAATTACTGTAGGTTAAAAGATGGAAGAATACGTAACATGTAATTGTTACAATAAGTTGCATGATGGAAGCTCATGTGTGATACTAAATTTTATCAAAACCAAAATTATTTTTAAAAATAGGTAAAACTTTATATTCAATTTCTTGAAAGTTTTAGTAACAAATTTTCAACTGGAATCATTGTTTAAATTTATTGAAAATACTTAGTATTCTCAAAAAAAAAAAGAAAAAAAAAATGGAAATGTTATTAATAAAGATCAAAATAAACTATCAAAACTGACTTTGAGAATTGTTTATTTTGTGAGATAATTCATGACAATAAAAGCTGTTAAAAAAAAATCAATTTCCACTTTTTTTTTTTCCTATAAAAGTCTCTAAAAATATTTCTTAAATCAATGTCTTTAGAGATTTAACTTTTTCTATTTAGAAAAAAAAAAGAAAGAAAAACTATCAAAACTGACTTTGAAAGTTTTTTATATTGTTAGATAATACATGGCAATAAAAACAACGAAGAGAACGTCGAAGACCAAACTAAGATGCCTCTTCTTGTCTATATCTCTCGGGAAAGAAGACCATCATGGCCTCATAGTTTTAAAGCTGGAGCCCTCAACACCTTGGTAAGTAAACTATCTCTATTTCTTTGGCATGAAAGCATTTAGTTAAACATCTATAAATAGTAGCACTAAATAACAGTACAACTGCAGCTTCGAGTTTCGGGAGTAATCAGCAATGGCCCTTACTTATTGGTGCTAGACTGTGACATGTACTGCAATGATCCTACATCTGCTCGCCAGGCAATATGCTTCCATCTTGACTCCCAGTTATCTCACTCACTTGCCTTCGTTCAATACCCACAAATTTTCTACAATATTAACAAGAAAGACATATATGATGGCCAAGCAAGATCTGCTTTCGCGATAAATGAAAAAACATTATGTTTAGCATGCGTGCACGTGTTCTTAAGCCAACTTTGGTTGTTGAAATATAGTGAGTAATATATATATATATATATATATTGTTGAGATATAGGTTTTTTATATTAAAAAATATTATAAACTTAACAAATTTCACAATTTTTTTTCCACATGTTAAGGTGGCAAACTACAATTAGTGCAACAACCTATTCACATGAGACCACATATATGCCAATCACAACTTACTACATCAGTCTTTGTTAAAAATATTTGAAATTTATTGTGATTATACTTATTGTTTCACAATCAGACAATGTTACAATAAATGTGATCAATAGATCTCAATAATATCTTAAATAAATATCTACATTACTTTTTTTTTGACCAATGACACATCTAAAATTTGTAGTATATCCCTCTACTTAAAAAAAAAAAAAAAAAAAAAAAAAAAAAAATTATAATATCCCTAATATTACTCTTCATGCTAACATATATATTACATGTTTTCGATCCAACTTATACCAAGTTCAAAGGCATGGATGGGCTAAGAGGGCCATTACTCTCAGGAACGGGCTTTTACTTGAAAAGGAAGGCATTATATGGGAAACCTAATCAAGAAGGTATCGTAGATTTTTCATGAAGTAGCTTAGTTGTATTGAATGTGAGAATGAGACTCATTTTGCATGTTTTTTTTTTTGTTTTCTTCTTTTCTTGGTTCTACTGGCAGATTTGTTTCTCTCTGAGCCTGAAAAGAACTTTGGTACATCCAGCAAGTTCATAGACTCACTGAAGGGCAAAAATGAACAATTAGTAGCCAAGAATGATGATTCATGGGATGCAATTTTACAGGAGGCCAGGCTCTTAGCCACTTGTGCGTTTGAAGCAAATACAGAATGGGGAAAAGAGGCTAGTATCATATGCTAATTAATGAACTAATGAATTATATATTTTTTTGAAAGTCTGTTATTCAAGTTGTACATTTATGACATTAATGTTGTTAATTTGGTATTCCTTAATTGGATACAGATAGGATTCTCGTATGCTTGTTTATTGGACGGTAGTCACGGTACATTCACTGGGTATCTTTTGCACTGCAAAGGATGGATATCAGTGTAACTTTACCCCAAGAGACCATGTTTTTGAAAAGAAACGGAAATACAGAGAGAACCAAGAAGGAAGAAAGAGTTTGTGAAATTCTCAGTTCTTGATTCATTCAATTCAATAGCATTGATTACAGTTACAGACTCTGGATATATATATTAACTACTGCCAAAGATTGTGGAACTACCCTAACAACCTATAGCTGAAATTCCTCTGATGCTAACACAGGGACGGATGCATAGGATGCTGACACTTGGACTATTATCAGTAACATACTGGACTAACTAATACTACATGTAGTTCATAGTTCTGCTATACTGCTATAGGTCGTTTAGACTCTGCCTTGGACTCTTTAGACTCCTCTGGCTTTACATCCCCCCTCAAACTGAGGGGAGGAACTCCCACCACGTTGAAGACAAGAGCTTGAAACTTAGGAGAAGAAAGAGCCTTGGTAAATATGTCAGCTAGCTGATCCTAAGTAGAGATAAAGTGAACCTGCAAGTCCTTAGCCATAACCTTCTCTCGGATGTAATGATAATCCGCCTTAATATGCTTTGTATGGGCATGGAAGACAGGATTTGAAGCCAAAGCCAGAGCAAACACATTATCACACCACAACATAGGAGGCATAGATAAATAAACACCCAAATCCTTAAGAATTTGCCTAATCAAAGACAACTCAGCAGCTGTTGCAGCTAAAGCCCTATATTCAGCCTCAATAGAGGACCTAGCCACTGTCAATTGTTTCTTTGCTGACCATGTGATAGGAGAATTACCCAAAAAGACCACCATACCAGAGATGGATTTTTTGTCATGTGGATCACCAGCCCAGTCAATATCACAGTAAGCTGAAAGGGCCAAAGAACCAGGCTGAAAATGAATACCAAGATGCAAGGTACCCTTAAGATACCTAAGAATCCTTTTAGCTGCAATCAAATGATGTTGAGTAGGCTGACTCATGAATTGACATGCTTGTTGAACTAAATAGGACAGATCAGGCCTAGTGAAAGTTAAGTACTGCAATGCACCAACCATATATGCTCCTATAGGAAGTAGGATCAACAAGGACAGAACTAGTCTGAGAGTTCACATGCACAGTGGGTGAACAAGGTGTGAGACAAGGCTTGCGATCCATCATGTTAAACTTAGTAAGCAAATCTGTGGCATACTTAGATTGATGCATAAACAAATCCTAAGGAGTGTGTTCAATTTGAAGTCCAAGGAAGAATCTAAGTGGACCAAGATCCTTCAAATAAAAAACAACACTAAGTCTAGTGATAAGCTGATCAATAAAAGAAGGATCATTCCCAGTGACAATGATATCATCCATATAAAGAAGGAGATAGACCACATAGGAACCATGATGCAAGATAAAGAGATTACTGTCAGCAGAAGAAGCAATAAAGCCAAGATGAAACAATTGAGTGGTGAAGCTTTCAAACCAGGCCCTAGGTGCCTGTTTCAGTCCATAAATGGACTTATGAAGAAGGTAGACATAAGAAGGATTGGCTGGATCAACATATCCAGGAGCTTGAGACATAAAAACCTCTTCATGAAGCACCCTATGAAGGAAAGCATTAGAAACATCTAATTGCTTCAATGACCAATGGTGTTGCACAACCAAAGCTAAAATAATCCTCACAGTTGCAGGTTTCATGACAGGACTAAATGTCTCCTCATAGTCCAACCCATATTGCTGCAAGAACCCTTTGGCCATTAGTCTAGCTTTGTACCTAGCAATAGCTCCATCACTGCCTCTCTTAATCTTATAGACCCATTTACAAGAGACTACATTTTTACTAGCTGGAAGAGGTACCAAAGACCAAGTTTTCTATTTTAATAGAGAAGCATACTTAGAATCCATAGCTTCAACCCACTGGGAATGTAGTGAAGCAACATTGAAAGTAGGAGGTTCAACTTGAGAATAGTCCCTCACAACTGTGTAAGCTTTGGGCTTAAAAATATCGTGTTTGGATCTGGTAAGCATGGGATATGTATTAGGATTAGAAGTAGACACAGATTGACTAGGAGGAAGGGAAGATTGAGGCATAGGTTCAGCAGGAGCAACGATAATAGGACTGGGAGAAGTGACAAGACTGGACATATCAGAAAGAGCATCAGAAGGTACATTAGACATAGCAACAGAAGGATGCAAGGGAGGAAAAACAACTGACACAACATATAAAGAATCAGAGGAGGAATTGGGTAAAAGAGTGGATAACCAGAGATCAAAGGAAGGACAAGGAACATCAGAAGTGATGGAAGAAGAGGGTAAAGTAGCAGGTAAACCTGGAAAATCAGATTCATGAAAGATAACATGTGATGTGATAAAAAGAAAGCCATCCACCTCCACACCCCTAATCTGATTGGTTCGCCTATGGGAATTAGCAATTCTATGAAAGAATCTTGTGTTGTTATCACCTTCTTTGATAAAAAGAGCCTTTGACTTCTGCCTCCAAGAAATCTCTTCCAAGGAAGCCAGAAAATCTATATCAGATTTAACCACCAACCTTCTAGCCCTATCCTCTTGAGTCAACACCTGCAACTCCTCTCTCAAGTCAAGGTCTAAGAGCTCGGTCAACAGACTCTTTTTCCTAAAAGCTACATCTCCAAAAACATGCTTGTTCCAATGCTTCAAATCCCTTTTAAGGGCTTTCAACTTACAAGCTAGGACGTAACTTGGAGGTCCCACAAAATGATAACCATTCCACCAATGACGAACCTTATCCACAAAACCCTCCACCTTTAACCACATATTTTCAAATCTAAAAGGGCTCTTTCCCCTTGACAAACCACCTGCCTCCACTAGCAAAGGACAATGATCCGACACCACCCTAGGGAGAGTTCTTTGAGTCACATCTAAAAAATGCTCTTCCCAATCTGCTGTCATCAAAACTCTATCTAGTCTGGACATAGAAGGACTATCAGAGTCTCGAAACCAAGTATATTCACCTCCTACCAAAGGCAAATCAATCAGCGAATGTTTAGCAATGAAATCCGAGAATTTAAACATAGCTGGACTAAAAGAGTTACAGCCAAGTCTCTCAGCCGGATAACGGATAACATTGAAATCTCCCAACAAGCACCAAGCCCCAGCCCACCGTGATCTCACTAAGTCTAATTCTGCCCACATAGCATCTCTAAGACTTCCATCAGTTGGTCCATACACCCCTGAACAAATCCATTCAAAGCCATCTGCCACACCCTTCAACACAACAGAAATTGAAAAACTTCCAACCACTGAATCTACTCTCTCAAAAACCCTTTTGTCCCACATCAAAATGACACCCCCAGC
This sequence comes from Quercus aquifolioides, assembly GCA_019022515.1. NCBI lineage: Eukaryota > Viridiplantae > Streptophyta > Magnoliopsida > Fagales > Fagaceae > Quercus > Quercus aquifolioides. The sequence continues at coordinate 16,678,458 of CM032334.1, read as the reverse complement.
TGTATGTATGGCGTCTAAAGCCCCCCAACCTACAAAAGGGCTACCCCAGAGACTTTTAACCATGCTGGAGCTGGTGCTATCTAGTTTAGTTTCTTGAACACATACGATATCACACTTCCATTCCCGTAAAAGGTTCTTCACAACATCTCTCTTATGAGGATTATTCAAACCCCTCACATTCCATGACAGCATTTTTAAAGTCATTTACCAACAGACGAACCCAAACTAGAGGATTTCAAACTGCCTCTAGAACTTCTACCAGAATGTCCATCGTAATTAATAGATGAAAACAAATTTCTTAACTCCCTCAACCCCTTTTGGTTTGAATTGCTTACCCGACGAGTAGTAACAGCAGTTGCTTGCTGCTCCCAAACCCTCTCAAGTTTTTGAAAAAAATCAATACACTGTCTCTCACAGCAATCAATTGGGAAACCCACATAAGTACTAAAATCTCTAATCTTCCTACTCACCCATTCTGATGGCTCCATAACCTCTTCCACTGAAACCCCATCCGAGCCATCTTCCATAGAGGCGAGATCAAAAGAACCATTTGGGTCCCACAGAGCCAGAGGTGTAATGACCTCAGGGTTAACAGCCTCCTCACCCTTACCCGAAAGCAAAGCAGCATCCCAAATCAGTCTAGGAAACTCAGAGTCACCCAAACCACGACCCACCTCAGAAATAGGAAAATACAAGTCCGAAACCCCCCTCACTTGGCTCTGAACCTGAACTGGGCACCCAGAATTATCAACGGTTGTCGAACAAGCTCCATTATCTGTATCGGCAACCAAACACCCAGCCCCATGGTCCACGATTTGATCAGCGACAGCAGGAGAGTGTGCTGGTTCTCTAACGACACTCAAACCTGCCTCCACATCAGTGCCGTGATCCTCTGAACTCGAAACATGTTCGTCGGGCTTCATATTAGTCACAAAAGGGCCACTGAGTCTCGCACCGGAGCTCTGGAACTCCCTGGACTCTTCCTTGTGAGTCGATCCCTCATCGGGGTTCATATCGGCAACAGGGGAGCCACCCAGTCCCTCGCCGGAGCTTGGAATCTCCCCTTCTTCGTCCTCGTGAGTTCCCGATCCTTCCCCAGTCCCCCACTCCGAAGTTTGCAAGTCATCGGACCCATCTCCTATATGTATGTGTCTTGAGATGTCCAAAGAGGGCTGGCCCGACCCATTCTCACAACTGGGCTGGTGGGCTTGATCAGGTCTGCTTACAGTGGGCTGAAACTTACCCCAAGAAACAGTCCGCTTACCCTCACCCATTAAGTCAGTAGTTATTTTTAAACAAAAGTGGGCCTGGGTCCATTTTAAATGACTCAAACGGACAGGCCTACCAGCTGTTGACACACTAGCAGATCTTACCTTTTTGGAAACATCATCAAATCCCCCCAAAGACTCAAACTGATTATGTTGACCAGTTATATTTGGAAGATATTTCACAAAACGTAAATTACTCCCTTTATTTTCGTGGCCCTTTAATTTTTTCCAAACTTGGGGATTTTGCATGTCACCTGCTTTTTCAAACTCTCCGCCTCCGGCCACCACCTTCTCCACCGGTCCAGCATTCGACTTCCCCAAAAAATAGTCACGTAATCTTCTTCCAAACAAAGTCCAACCACCTATCTTATTCCCCTCTGGAACACGTAGGCAACCCCTTCTTGCACCATTGTGGTATTCAGAGATTTCCACAAATAAGCCGCCCTTGTTAAATCTACTGGCAAACTCCAAAAGCTTAGAATTCTCACGTAAACGTTTGAAAAAAGGTTGTTTTCGAAAGTTCCATTGATCTAGATCTGCTATACAAGCAATAATCCAATCCAAACCCAAACGACCCACCCTAATGGAGCCATGGAACTTACCCCGTCGTTCATGAATAGCATAGGAATCTATCCTACCACCATCAAAAGCTAGAGAAAAAACCTTTGAATCAATATGAAAGACAGCTGAAAACCTCTCTAACCCCCCTGACTGTGGTTTAGGCTTGGGTTGTTGAGGTTTAGGTGGCTGTGTGGGAGTAACAAAAAAAAAGAAAAAAAGAAAAAAGAAAAAAAAAAGAGAGAGAATGCCCGAGACACGCTTCACTTAATTAGCTTCGCTTCAAGCAAGCAAAGTACTTGCCGCTCAGACATTGGGCTTTGATTTTTGAGATTTAAGCGTGCTTTTAACAACACTGCGTACAAGGTGAACTTTTGCTTGTAAAGATAGCATGAAACACCAAGCCCTTTGCTGACTGATGAAAGAATATGCCATTTACCTCCCGTCTGTAAACCTCTCTTTTCAATCTCTATCTTAAACTCTAATCTATAATTACTTGTCCTTCTTTGTGCATATATTTTTAGCAACATCAGTTGGGAGCTATTGAAGCCCTTTGTTTTAATCATGCTGCACCATCACTCTAATGCCCTCCTTGATTTAAACTGAAGTCCAGAGATTGTTCTGCCCATTGGATTAGTGAGCCATCAGTTTTGGAAGAGTTCTTTGCTATAACAGTTTTTAGGGGATCACTGGCCTTTTCGAGGGCTTGTTTCATGGTTTTCACATGTGGCAGGCTTTGGTGGCATTTAATGGCTAGCTCATCAATGACTGGAAGGACTTGTTTCAAAAAATGGCATAACATTAGGGATCCAAATTGTTAAACATTAGGGGGAATATATCAAAATGACTCTTAACTTTAAGGGTGCAAATTTCAATTTAGTCATAAGTAAATGAGAATCTTATTTAAAGTTGTGTCCACACGTAATATAAAGTGAAATTTTTTTAGGAATATTACTAAACTTTCACAGTTTTTTATTATTTAGAATCAAACATTTATTTCAGGATGGAGCAAGTAGTACAATAGGTGGCTTATACTTGTACGTGACCTTATAGAAGTTAGTGTTTCTGTCTTTACATAGCTGGACATTTTACAGATGTATGTGATTAGTTACTTTGATCATTTACCACTTGATCTTATATCCATGCCTCCTATACTTCTGTTTGGTTTAATTGTTTTGAGATAGTTACAATATGTTGAGGTGCCAATTAAGCTACAAGGCTCTTGGCAAATTTGAATTTGATTGGTTTGGTTTATTTAATGACTTGGTTTCAAATTTGAATTTGATTGGCATGGGATTAATATAAGTTGCTGGGGCTCCAAATTTGATGATCCAAGCCGAAGGCAAAGGAAGAAAGGGAGTTCAGGCTACTACTAGGGCGTTGCTTAAGTGTAATTCTTCTTCTTCTTCTCATAGTTCAGCTAGTTCGTTACAACTTCCAGATGGATCAGAACGAATGGTGAAGCGACCTTTGAGCACTGTGACATCTAAGGAGACACAAACACCTGAAACAAATTTGGAGTTAGATATGGAAGAGAATGGAATTGGAAAGACCAATTGCTCAGACATTATTAGAGATGTGTCAGCTGATATGGTGGGAACTGCGTCTAGGAATGGAAAATATGATAACTCTGGGTCTTCAAAGAAGATAAAAGCTGATGGAAATATTTCTTTAGATTCCATGTGTTCTGATACGTTAGAAGTTGCAGTTATGGACCTGGAAGAACTTGTAAACCGGGTTAAATGGATTAGGGGTTTGTTGGAATTTGGAAAACCTGTGTCTAATACTATGCAGAATGCTTGGGAATTTCTGGAACACAGGGCATCATCCACACCAAAATGAGTGTTCAATTTTATTGAAAGAGTAAGTTTACATTACAAAACCTCCTCTAGCTCTTAAATTTGAAAATTTGATGAACATTTAGATAGATGAAATCAAGCATAGTCTGACTTTCTAATCTGTTTGTGACCTAATTATATCTATCTAAATATGTCTCTTGTCTTGGGATTTTTTGGAGTGAAATCAAGTTATAACTCGTGGTTAAGGGCATAGCGAATTTTGTGGAATCAATTTGACAAGTGATAACATCTGTCTTACTGTTAATATGTGAAACTTGTGAGTGAAATGCTTAAATTTCATGCTTTGAAATTTTTTTCAGTTACTACTATTAAGATGCATTGCTTAAAGTCAAGACTGAGAATTTCTAAATAAATTTTAGTTGAGTTGAGTTAGCAGGAATATATTAAAATAAACATGATAAGTGATGATTATGAAAACAATTGTGATACTGCAGATAGTGCAGAGACTACTGATAAGTTAAACCCAAGAGCCGTTGCTCAATTGTTAATGTTAGCAAATATAGCAAATTTGCAGCCTAAGTGATGGAATGAAACAAACTGGAAGGAAAGAATTTGAACTTAATAGACACAAAACATTTCACATTTCTGTTGGATAGCTAAAAAAAATCTTAATTGCAAAAACAGAATGGTCCAATGACTGTTGGACAGTGGCATGTCATCTTGCAAAAGAAACCGATTGAAGAGGATTTCTTTTTTTCCATGCGGATATGAAGTTGATATATAAATTTTGGAGTCTGAGTCTTGGCCCAAATGAAAAAGAGGTGGGTTTAGGTTAGATTTTAGTCTAGTATCTTGCTTGGAAAAGTTCTTTAAAAAAGGAAGACTATAGGTTAGCATAAATGTCCTTGCTGCTAATCCAAATGCAGTGTCTTGATAGAGAAGTCACTACTTTGATTAAAGATATTACCAAATATTATAAATAGATTGCCTTGTTGCTGAACCAAATACAGAACATTGATGGAGAAATAGATATTAATTTTTTAAAATATATTTCCTAACATTTTCAAATCAATAACAATTATATTAACAAGAATCTAATATCCTATTAATCCATGTGAATCCTTCTGAACTAGCATTTTGCTGTAGTCTTTTCAACTTGCATGAGAAGATACATGTATGAAAAGCATACTGATGTTAAACTTAAAGCATATATTTTTGAATTTGACAAGCAAAGCTTTTCGACTGGACTTACAATTTCAGGTTCTTTAGCTGGCCCACAATCATCTTTTTTATATGCTTCTTTAAAGTACCCTCTAGGGTTACTACTAAACTGAGCAAAAGTATTGTTTACAGAGGAAGAATTACAAAAAATGTTGATTTGGGAAAACTTGAATGGAGCTTTATCCTATCTTTGCTGAACATTGTTTGCTTTTGAGAGGCACTATTATGTTGATAGATATGATTTCAGTTAGATTTAATTTACCATTAGTGATAAGAAAAGTATGACAGATTCAATTAGATTTCTTCACTAGATACATTCTGATGCCCAGGGATTAGCTGGATCTACCAACAAACCATGGAATTATAACCTCCTGCTCATCTACCATTGTGTCTTTAGCGCACTAGTTGGATGGAATGCAGATTAGTATGAGTAAGTTTTTTCTTCCCATTTTGTTCTTTTTAACTGTTTATCCATAGCAAAATTAAGTGTTTTTTCCCCATCTATGGGCTTAATATGCCTCTTACTTTTTCAGTATTGTGTTGCAGAATGATGGATAGTACATTGTTTACCAAATGATGTCTACTGTTGTGGGGGATTTCTGTCCAGACTAGATGATCCGTTCCCATAAAAAAATTGAATTTGCACTAGAAATTTTGTCTGCAGTGCCAATTTTTCACGTCTTAACTTTTGCCTTGTATCATTAGACACCTTTAGGCTTAACCCAGTCTTACCTAATCTTGATCCTTTGCTTTTATCTCACCTATTCACCTGACGTGTATCTACTGTAAATAGTGAATTTTCTTTCCTGTATTGATTTTTATTTTTATTTTCCTTTTTTGCCATTCACTGATGTAAACTGATAATAGAGACGTCTTTTTGATTTTTTCACTAATTCATACCACAATCTTTGTAAAAGCTTGCACTTAGCATTACTAGTTTCTTAAGACTGCTATTTCTGCTTCTCAATCTGTAAGAATAAAAGATATTGTAGAGAAATTGGGCAGATACCCATTTGCTTGGAGCTCTATTTACCTGTGCTCTAAAGATTTTGTTCAGAGAATAACAATGGTGGCAAAACTGGTCGATACAACGAAGGTATGTTTGTGAATATAGAGGTAGTGTTTGAATGGTTCATTAGATGTCCTTATTTAAATGTCCGACAGTAATAATCATTTTGTTAAAAAATATTGCTCCAAAATTTTGTCAAATTATACATTAGCTCCCTTCTTTAGGGTTTGGCTTCCTTTCAGTTTGTGCACTGGAGGTGACAGGGATATGCAAATAACGGGGTTATTTTTTATTTTGCACTATAGTTAAAATTGTTTACACCGCTCAAGTCTGTGGAGCAGTAACCTTTTCTTTCAAGGATCATTGTATTTTATTCTATTTTTGGGCAAATAATAAAATTGCTTACATTAGGTTAGATCTCAATGTAATCTCATGCGTGTTTCGATTTATCTTTAGGAAAGGGGTAACGATATAAATCATTCCATTCCAATAGATTCAAGAGTGAGATAAAGAAATATTGCGTCTTTCCAGTATTTTTTATTGAAGACGTGGAGAAATTATACATGGAGCTTGGATGTATTAGTTCTTATTTAAAGTGCTCTGACCTGGAACAGAAAAAGGAAACTAAAACATAACCATAAACATAACCATTGATTCCAGCATTGCATTCTGATTGTGATATGGCACGTGTTTGGTTTATTTAATTACCAAGTTCGAGTTGTTCGTTATGCTTAATGCTGTAATTTTGCTGAGAAAAGCATGTTTCCCAAGAGAGATTTGTAGATATTATTTAATTATTTCATTCTGGGGGAGTGCAGAAAATATTAAACCCATTGAGAAGATGAATGCATTGACATTTAACACAACTATTATTCATTTCACAACAAAATGAATTATAGATGGCAAATTATTATGGGAAATGTTAACGAGTGTCCTTAAGGCACTGATTAATAATCCATTTAAAGAAGGTTTTTATGAAAAATGAAAAAAAAAGAAGTAATTAATATTTTGACAGTTTTTTTCATTTCTCATAAAAATAGTATCAAAATTTTCCTAAAATGGATTATTAACGAGTGCCCTAAGGGCACTTGTTAGCATGACCCAATTATTATTAGTTCTTAATCCATAAATTCAATTATGGTTTGTTTGGCATCAGCTGTAGCTTTTAACTTTTATTTTTTATATATAGTTTTTTAAAACCTCACATTTTTTCATATTTTTCACATTTTTCCATTTTTTTTCAAATTTTCCAAGGTATAAGTATACTTAAGCACATTTTTAAGTAAATTAATTAGAAATTTAACCTATCCAGTAAATTAACTAGATTTAAAATATATATATATATATATATATATCATTTTAGTTTTTGTTTGGTTGGTAGAAGTAGAAGTTGTGGGATAGGAAATGGTGAAGGGATGAAAAAAAAAGGGAATAAAAAAGATTTAGTTTTCTTACATGTGTGTTTGGTTGGAGGATGGAAAAATGAAAGGATAAAAAACTCTTTTGTTTGGTTGATAAGAAAAATAAGGGAATAAAAAATATAGCTTGTATAAATTTACTCTCAAATCCTTGTTACATTAAAAAAATAATAATAGTCAAAATTAATAATAAAAATTGAAAATTGTTTTAAGTTTATTAAAAAGAACTAATCATACATTAAAGTTAAAAAAAAGAAAAAAAAATCCCTTCAAGCCCCTTTCCCCCCCTTATATTTTTTTTGCCAAATTGGGAAGAAAACAAAATCCGTCCAAATGATAGGACCAACCACCCACTGCCCAATCAGCCACCACAAGAAACAACTACAACCACCACCAAAACCCAACTAACCAACAACAGCCCACACACCACCATAACCCAAATACCACCACAACTCAACTATCCAACAATAGCCACACCTACCACCACAACCCAAAGACCATTACAACCTAACTGGCCAACAATTGCCAATGCCATTTACCACCAAACCTGCAACTGCATTACCACCACCACCCAGGGGGAAAAAAAAAACAAAAAAAAAAACAAAATTCTGACCCACAACCCAATGATTCAAATTGTGATCCATAACTGCATCACCACCATGACTCACGACCTAATGATCCAAATTGGACCAACAAACCACCACCACTATGACCCACAAACTACAACCGAACCATTGCCATTGTGACCCACAAACCTCAATTGAACCACCACCATTGCCATCTTGATTGGACCACCAGAGAGAGAGCGAGAGAGAGAAAGGGATGAGAAAGAGAGGCAAAGACAAACAAAGGAGAGAGAGTGAGAGTGAGAGAATGAGTGAGGAGAGAGACAATAAAACCCATTAAAATACAAAATATCGATTGCTACCATGAACACTTACTAGTAAAAGTTCATTGTAGCTAAATGGTAAATTTTTTTAGATATAGCAGCTTCAATGTTGCATGATTTTAATGATTTAAGTTGGTGAAATAACTTTTGAGTGGTTTTACAACCACTGTTGTGAATACTCTAAGTCGCTAGTGTAGACCATGCATCATGTAGAATGGATGAACAAAAATATCTCTCATCTTTTGTCTCAAAGGGATAGAAGACCTTGTCACTCTCATGGGTTCAAAATGGGAGCAATCAATAGCCTTTAAAGTTGCATATGCATGGGGAATATTCAGATGCTAAAAGAGATTTGAATACCCTCATTTGTAAAAAAAAAAGAAAAAAAAAGAAAGAAAAAAGATCCTTCAAAGTTCTCATTTCTCTAAAGTTCTCTAAAATGTAATAGATTGTGATGTGTTTCATATTAATGGGAAATTTACTGTTATTGTTGGATACTACTTATTTCAGCATAGCTTGAAGAGTGAAGACATCTCTCTGAGTGGAGCTTGAAGAGTGAAGACGAATCTTCACATATTTTTCTAGTTACGATCTAATAAAAGAGAATATTGTGGCTAAATCTAGGTTTCTTAAACTAAGTTCATAGATTAAAGTTATAGAACGTGAATCAGTGAATGTGATATGTACCCTCCTCGGTTCTAAAACCAAACTTATAGAGTAGAATGACCAATATAAATAGACTTACACATGTATCATACAATTAGTTTGGACATAACATATAAATAAAAATAAATAAATTTGGGTACTTCATATTTATAATTCACTACACAAATTAAAATTGACAAGAAATAATGATCAAATAATTTAACTCTAAGAACCACGTAAGCATGAATCAAAGAAGCCAAAAGGCTTGTACCTTAATTGTTTGACACTTTTTGTATTTCCAACAAATAGTTAGGATTTAAATCTCCTTATCCCCAACTATTAATATAATAAAACAAACATAAATCAAAGAGCAAAATAAACTTAAACATATCATAAAGTTTTACACCAAGAATGCACCAATCCCTAAGAATGTATAAACATTGCTATTATGCATGAATATGCATGTTTATGTGACAATGCTAAAATGAGCAAAAAATTTGATTTCAACCCAATGCATTGCAATTTTAGATGAAATGCAATCATTTTTATGGGTAATTTATTGAGAAAAAATATTATGAAATTCAGTTTCACCTCATTACCCCAATTTATTCACATGTTGATTTGTCCCATTTTAAATTATTCCACTTGAATCCCCTTTGATTTCATTGGAAGAAAATGCATTACTCTAATCTACACGGCATGTGGAGAAATTTTGTAGGGGTGATTTTAATGATTGTGCTCAATACTGTTTTTTTTTTGGGAAATACACGAGAGAGAGGAATATATGTTTTAATACAAAGGTACACCAAAAACTCTATTCAAAAGTTATAATAATTTTTTTTATAAAAAAGATCATGATAACTTTTATGGGAATATGGGGCAAGCTCAATAATTTAACTATAAAGATTATTTCATTAAAAAAAAGGCAAAAATTTCATTTTAGTCACTATATTTTTGGGTAATTGTCTATTTAGTAAATTGGCGGAATGTGCTATACTAAGGGTGTGTTTGGATATCGTTTATTTTGCTGAAACTAATAACTTATTTCTGAAAGTACTATAGATAAAGGTAAAAGTTAGTTGAAATAGTACAGTAGGGTCCATGAATAGTACCAAAAAGTACAGTGGGGCTCATGAATAGTAGTAAAAATAAGTTCAATAGTAAAATAATTTTAATTTGTAATCGGTTCCCAAACGCACGCTAAGGGTCTATTTGAGAGCCGTTTATTTTGTTGAAATTGAAAATTTTTGGTTAAAAGTACTATAGATAAATATAAAAGTTAGTTGAAATAGTACAGTAGGGTCCATGAATAGTACCAAAAAGTACAGTGGGGCTCATGAATAGTACCAAAAAGTACAGTGGGGCTCATGAATAGTAGTAAAAATAAGTTCTATAGTAAAATAATTTTAATTTGTAATCAGTTCCCAAACGCACGCTAAGGGTCTATTTGAGAGCCGTTTATTTTGTTGAAACTGAAATTTTTTGGTTAAAAGTACTATAGATAAAGATAAAAGTTAGTTGAAATAGTACAGTAGGGCCCATGAATAGTACCAAAAAGTACAGTGGGGCTCATGAATAGTAGTAAAAATAAGTTCAATAGTAAAATAATTTTAATTTGTAATCGGTTCCCAAACGCATGCCAAGGGTCTATTTGAGAGCCGTTTATTTTGTTGAAACTGAAATTTTTTGGATAAAAGTACTATAGATAAAAGTAAAAGTTAGTTGAAATAGTACAGTGAGACCTATGAATAGTACCAAAAAGTGCAATGAGACCTATAAATAATAGTAAAAATAAACTAAATAGTAAAATAAAATGACAAAAAATAAACCGGTAAAAAATAAGCTATCCAAACAAAGCTTAATTGTAAGCAGAAAATAACATGCCTAAACCAAAAAAAAAAAAAATAAAAAAACATTTTGATGGGGCGAAATACATTTACACAAAGCAGCCCGCGTAGCTATAATTCAAATTTGGTCAATTTTGAAGCTTTGAGTCTTGACATTGCCCGGACTCAGAGAACTTGCTCACTACTACTTTCAAACTTCACAAGACAACCTTCTTCAATTCAAACAATGGAGCCCCCAGCTCTGAAGGTCGTAATGGTCCAAGGCCCACGCAAAGGCGAGTCCATAGAATACAAACCCGGATCCAACATCCGAATCGGCCGCATCGTCCGCGGCAACAACCTCCCTATCAAAGACTCCGGCATCTCTTCCAACCACCTCTCTATCGATTATTCATCCGGATCCGGGTCGTCTAAATGGATCCTCCGCGACCTCGACTCCTCAAACGGTACTATCCTCAACGGAACCAAGCTACAACCAAACACGCCTCACGATCTCTCCGACGGCGATTCTATCAAGATCGGCGAGTACACTTCCATCCTTGTCAACATCGTTTCCAACCACGATGAGAGCCAACTCAGACGGAACCCTAGGCGCCGAGCCGCCCAGGCAGTTTCCGTGGAACAGGTTTCAGAGATTCGCGGCCGGAGAGGTAGGGTTTTGAAAGAGGCAGAAGAAGCTGAGAAAGGCGAGGTTTTGGACACTAGGAATCGGAGGAGAGCTCCTCCGAGAAAAGCTAAGGTTTTGAAGAGTTATGAAGAAGAAGAAGAGGAAGTCCGGAATGGTGTTCCTGAAATTGTGGAACCAGTAGCAGATAATCGTGGCCGGATGGGCAGGGTTTTGAAAGAGAGCGAAGAAGCTAAATGCGATGAGGAAATTGAGGATTTGGACAATCGAAGAAGAGCTCCTCCGAGGAAAGCTAGGGTTTTGAAGAGTGAAGAAACAGAGGAATTTGGTCTTGAATCGGAGAAAGAGAAACCAGGGCAGAAAACAGGCACGCGGCGAACTCGGAATGTGAAGAATGTGGTTTCGGATTCAATGCTAGAGAAGATTCCGGAGAATTCTGGAGTAGAGTGTGCAGAAGTGGAGGTTAAAGGTAAAAAGAAGCGAGGCAGGCCAACGAGGAAGAATTTACGTGAAGAGCTGCCTGATTGTAATCTGGTTGATGAGTTGGAGAATGCAAAGGAGATGAATTTGGATGAAAAAGCTGTAATTGATGTTGATGATAATAAGGTGGAAAATGAGGGTGAATGTGGTGTTGAGGAATTGGAGAATGTGGAGGAAATAAATTTGGAAGAAAAAGTTGAAATTGACGTGGATAAAGGCACGGCGGCGAGTGGAGTTGTTGGTGATGATAATAAGATGGAAAGGGAGGGTGGTTGTGGTGTTGAGGAGGGGTTTGATTTGGAGAAGGGGACGCTCGGGGAGTGGTTCAATTATTTGGAGCTGCATTTGCCAAAACAGATCATTGACGCGACTGAGGAGATGATTGTAGGTATGAGAAAGAAAGCCGAGCGAGTTCATGAGTATATGTTGGAGCAGAGGAAAGCGAAGGGCAAAGTTCTGGTTGTATAGAGGGAGGAGCGGTTCGGTTATCTGGTAATTGATAGCTCATAGCTTAATGGCTTTATTTTTTGAATTATGTATTGTATATTGCCTTAGAATTGTATCTGAGCTATGCATTCATATCTATTTCTATTTTGGATGATACAATGTTATTTTTGTTGGTGATCTTGGGCTCGTAGTCATTGGTCTTGTTAAAGGAGTGTCAAGGCTATTGGGAAATATATTTAGGTGTTTAGATGTTGTTCTCAACGTACAAATTTAGGCACATAGGTATGAATGTATTAGATAATCTTTGGGTCAATGAGATGGCTGTGCATGTTTATCTGGAATATACGAGGTTCTTTCAAGGCCCTTCAGGTCCTAACAAGACTGGTATTTCAACAGGATGATTTGGACTTGTAAAAACTTTCCCAAATTCTGTTGCTGCTGTGCCTGTTGTTTTTGAATCTAATGAGTGTAATACAAGTCACAAGTTGAATTGTTTTGGGCTGTAAGTAGAGAAATCAATTTGATACTATTTTGTTCATCTTTTTCTTTTTGTTGTTGATAAGTATACTATTTTGTTCATCTATTAGTGTGTTCTAAAATTATAAAATGATAAATTTACAGTCATATTTTAATTAGCATATCATGCATCCATTGATTGTATGGATTTCGTATGCAATATTAATTCTGGATGTCATACTCTATATGCTGAGTCCAATTGCTTGGTATAAATTGTTTTGGAGCCCTGGTGATCACTCAAGATTAAGTTTTCTATACCATGATTCAAAATCTTATGCATGTAAGTCTTAGAAGTATCCCACATATTGAAAGTGCTGCTAATAGATATGAAAGTTCTATAAAACAATCCTACCAGGTCTTTCTACCATGGACTATGTACTCTTCTGGACCTTCTGGTTAATAGTGGACGTCATGTGTCATTAGTTAACTCTGCTGAAATAATTTGGGCTTTGCTGTGGGGGCTTGAACACTTGAGAGGCTAGGTTTTAACTTTTAATTGATGGTGCGTCAAGGCAAAGGTAGTTCAAAAGTGTCCCAAATGCTACTTTGTGCTGCATCTAAGGAGACACAAACACCTGAAACAAATTTGGAGTTAGATATGGGAGAAAATGGAATTGGAAAGACCAATTTCTCAGACATTGTTAGAGATGTGTCAGCTGATATGGTGGGAACTGCGTCTAGGAATGGAAAATATGATAACTATGGGTCTTCAAAGAAGATAAAAGCTGATGAAACTAGTGAAACTATTGACCATCTTTTCCTTCATTGCCCGGTTGCTTTGGAGTTATGGGATATGGTTTTTGGGTTATTTGGAGTTTGTTGGGTTATGCCTTTCTCTGTTGTTGGGATTTTGGCTTGTTGGCAAGGTCGTTTTGGTCGCCATCGTAATGGAGATTTATGGATGGTTGTTCCTCATTGTTTGATGTGGTGTATTTGGAAGGAGAGAAATAGTAAGTGTTTTGAAGACAAGGAGCGTTCCATGCCTGACCTCAAGCTTCTTTTTTCAGAACCTTACTTGATTGGTTCTCTGTGTGGAGAAACCATCCTTTTTCTTCTATTTTGGATTTTCTTGATTTTTGTAATGTTCGTTTTTGATTTAATCTCCCCTGTATACTACCTGTGTACTTGGGTGTTTTTCTCTTTTTGATATCAATGAATCTTTATTACTTATCAAAAAAAAAAAAAAGCTGATGGAAATATTTCTTCAGATTCCATGTGTTCTGATACTATTGAGAAGGACTGAAGCTTAGGAAGGTTGCAGTGAAGACTACAGAGCTGTGCAAGTGAAAGAATAGCAGTATTTATGCTGCAGTGTATAAGCTACATGAAGTTTAGAGTTAGCTAAACGGCATGTGCTTTAATTAATCCATTAGTAGAGTTAGTTAGCACACGTGTATCAGTTAGATTTTTTCTCCTCTGGCTTAGTATATAAACACAGAGGTTATGTATTAGATTTAGGTTTTTTCATTAAAGCAAATAGAAATTTCTTTCTCAAAGCTTTCTATATGATTCTCAATATGGTACCAGAGCAATTTCTCTTTGATTTTCTTTCTGTTTCTTTGCTTCCAAACAGAGTTTAGGCTTTTGGATTTCATTCTTTCTTGAGTTTTCTTCTTTCGAATTTCTTGTCTTTGATTTGCTGGATTTCCATGGCTTCCGCTGAGAATACAAGTTCTCATTCTACACATCCAATTGGGTCTTCTGCAATTGCTGTCGATGTTGATAAACCATCGATTCCTTATTTTCTTCCTAGTGCAGAAAATCCAGGAATTATTTTGGTTTCACAACCACTTACAGCAGAGAATTATCCACATTGGAGTAGGTCGATGACTAAGGCACTTTCAGCAATGAACAAGTTAGGGTTTGTGGATGGTTCTATCCTAGAGCCTTCTGATCCTAATTCTCCTCTATTTCAAGCATGGTGGAGATGCAATGATATGGTCTTTTCTTGGATTATCAATGCTCTTTCCAGGGATATAGCCTGTAGAGAAATTTACTCTGACAAAGCTAATGAAATCTGGATGGATTTGAAGGTAAGGTTCATTCAGAGAAATGGTCCTAGGCTTCTAGAGTTGAAGAAGGCATTAGCTTGTCATACACAAGGCAATTCCACTGTTAGAGAGTACTTTACCAAGTTGTAATGCAAATGGGAGAAATTGGTGAGTTACAGAGTACTCCCTTCCTGTCTATGTGGTGCAATGATGAAGGTTCATGAGCTGTTCCAGGAAGAATATGTCCTCCAATTTCTCATGGGTCTCAATGAGACTTTTTCCAATGTTAGAGTGCAAATCCTCTTGATGGAACCTGTTCTTTCAATCAACAAAGTCTTTTCTTTGATCCAGCAAGAAGAAAAGCAAAAGTCTGTGGGATTGAGAATGACTCCAGTTGTTGAATCTGCAGTTTTAGCCACCAGGTCTGAGAATACTTCTGGTTATGGTTCTAATTCTTCCAATCATGGTTCTAATTACAAAGGGGAAGATAGGCCTATTTGTTCTCATTGTGGATTGAAAGGCCATACAGTTGATAAGTGCTATAGGGTGCATGATTTTCCTCCTGGTTATAGGAACAGAGGCAAAGGTCAAGCACACCAAGCTGCAGCTGTTATGGTGCCCAATCAATCTTCAATCTCTGAGAATTCTAGTCTTACACTGACACAGACTCAGACCCAATGTCAAGAACTGATGAAGCATGTCGACATTCTTAGTTCTCAATTTGCTGAAATTGGAAACAATGCTGTTGATCATCAGTCTGTGACACAATCCTCAACCCCACAAGCTGCACATGTGGTGATTCAATCTGCACCTTTGTATCCACAATCATCAACCTTTGTAGCTTTTGATCACATGGGAGGTGAGTTTCATGGTTCAACTATTTCTCTTGAGCATTCTGTTTTCTCAGCCAATTTCACTCCACCTTCTACAATTTCTTCTCAAGATTGGATCTTGGAAATAGGTGCCACAGATCACATGGTTCAATCCATTTCCTTACTACTATCACTTCCACTGTTAATCTTGTTGTCAATTTACCTAATGGTCACAAGGAAGTTGTTATACACATAGGCACAGTCAAATTAACATCTACACTTACTCTTTACAGTGTTCTTTGTGTGCCAACTTTTTCTTTTAATTTGATATCAGTGAGTCAGTTAACTAAAAGCATATTTTGTTGCTTAATATTCTTGAATACCCTTTGCTAATTCAGGCCCTACAACCATGGCAAACGATTGGATTGGGCAGAGCAAAGGGAAATCTATATCTTTTGGATACTGCACTCACTGAATTTCTTTCATTTTCTTATCAATTGTTTCAAATGTATCTTCTACAAATAATTCTGCAGTTTTACTTGCTACTTTGAGAACAAAGTTTCTCTCCAAACTAGTTTGGAGAGAAACTCTTTTCAATGATTGGAACTCAATTCAAATCCAAAATTAAATGTTTTAGATTAAATAATGCCCCTGATCTCAAGTTACCAAATTTCTTTAAACAAAAGGGTACTCTTCATCAATTTTCTTGTGTTGACACTCCTCAACAAAACTCTGCTGTTGAAAGGAAACACCAACATATTTTACAAGTGGCAAGAGCTTTAAAATTTTATTCTAATAAACCAATTCAATTCAATAGGCTGCCTTGTCCATTATTGCACAACAAGAGTCCTTACGAACTTTTATTTCATCATTCTCCTCCATATTCACATCTTAAAGTGTTTGGTTCCCTGTGTTTTGTATTTGCTCTTAGTCATCACAG
Organism: Quercus aquifolioides; assembly: GCA_019022515.1. Taxonomy (NCBI): domain Eukaryota; kingdom Viridiplantae; phylum Streptophyta; class Magnoliopsida; order Fagales; family Fagaceae; genus Quercus; species Quercus aquifolioides. The sequence continues at coordinate 16,661,993 of CM032334.1, read as the reverse complement.
AACTAAATATGATCCTAGAGCCATACCGTGTGTCTTTCTAGGCTATCTAGCAGGTATCAAAGGATATAAGGTCCTTGATTTAGCTAATAGAACCATTTTTGTTTCCAGAGATGTTCATTTTCATGAACATGTCTATCCTTTCCATTCTTCACAATCTAATTTTACTATCATCTCTACTATTGAGTCTCATATTCCACAATCGAGGGAATCTTCTTTCCTAGATCCTACTTTAGAACCCTTTCCAGTTGATTCAATTGATTTTATTCAATTTCCTGTAGAAGCTATTCCTGAACCTGTTCTTACTACTCAAACTGATCTTAGAAAGTCTAATAGGGTATCCAAACCTCCATCTTATCTCCTTGGTTACCACTGCAATTTAACCTCTAATTTGCCATCCTTTCTTCCTACACCTCAATATCCTATTTCTGATGCTCTATCCTATTCCAAACTCACAGCCACTCATAGAGGTTTGGATAGGGTAAAGTGTGAATATATAGAAGATTTGGATGTAATTGTACCAGCTTGATGAATTTGAAGCAAATCAAAATCAACCAAAGTCAAAAACTCTGTTTGGTTGTTGAGAAAATAATAAAAAAACACGTAAGGAAGAGAGAGAGAGAGAGAGAGAGAGAGAGAGAGAGAAAATTTGTGAGGAGTTGAGAACCTGTGTTTAGGCTGAGAGAGATGTGAGTTATGAAAGAGAGCGGAGCAAGAGTGAGAGAGCCTACCGTAATGTATCCTTGGCTTTTATACAATCTAGTATTCTTGATTTCTAACGTTTTACAACGTTGATACAAAATTTAATTTATTTTATCCACAGTTGATCAAGTTGTTGATAAAACTTTTTCCTATTTAATCTTTTTTGACCCCTTTTTTCCAAAGGTGCTTAAGAAAAAAAACTAAAAACTAAATATTTTTTAGCACTTATTTTAACAGTTATGCCAATTGTGGAAATAAGTATGTGAATTTCCTTACTTTGAGAGCTTGCTAGGTTGGTCTGAGCTAAACATCGTGATAATTTTTTTATTCAAAATGTGGTTGATTAGAGATCATCTTGATAGTATTTGTCGGGGACGTTTTTGCGACAAGGGCCAAAAATGCGAGAACGGCCCAAATCTCCCCTTGGGTTCTTTAGAAGTGTTTGTTTACGGAGAATCAAGCCCAAAATTCCAAATGTATAATGAACAAAAGGCTAATGGTGCTTTGACAAGAGAAAATCAAAATGCTTATAACAAAAGTGCAAAAAAACATAAAAACATAACAAGTCTGAAATTTCGACCCACAGTCACACAGAAGAAGGAATTGAGAGAGGTTGTGAGGAAGAGAGGGAAGGTTCCCCTGTGCCCATATTTCCACCCCCAAGTTTTAGAATTGTGAAATTGTTTACTGGCTGAACGGGGTTTGGCTCTGAAGTTTCAGGTCTCTGAATAGAACGTGGCTTAACAGGTCTGAAACTTCGACCTGCAATCACACAGAAGAGGAAATTGAGGGAGGTCGTGAGGAAGAGAGGGAAGGCTCCCCTGTACCCATATATCCACCCCTAAGGTTCGGATTTGTGAGATTGTTGACTGGCTGAGTGGGTTTTTGCTCTGAAGTTTCAGCTCTCTAGGTAGAACGTGGTTCCCCCTTTTGAATCTGATTGGGGCCTTTTGTATTGAACTTGGGGTGCTCTAAGTGACTGGTTTTTGGTCAATAGAAGAGGCTTTAAACCCCAAGGTCTCAATCAAAGAGGTTATGGTCAGATTTGCTTTAATTGGGTAAGAGAGTTGGCTTGCTTTTTACATAATTTGGGAAATGGAGTGACCTAAATTCATGGGATGATGTTTCCTAGACATGGCAAGCCCTTGGAGTCTGCATTTGGTTGTTGCAGCAGACAATGTCAGCCACTTAGGGTCAGCTATGTGTTTTAGGCAAAAAAAGGTAGAGCAGAAAAGTTAGGCCACAGTCACACAGAGCATAAAAGCTGTTTTGGAGTGGAAATTTTGGATACAAGACCTCCTCCATGAGCCTAAGGTGCTACTAGTGTCCCTTGCCCACTTGGTAGCACGCATGGGCTGGGCTCATGCAAAAGGTCCGAAAGGAACCGACCCATACCCTCCAAACCACACTTCCTCAATTTCCCCAATAAGTCGCATGGGCTTGGGCCATGCTTAAATAAATAAAATATAATACATGAATCAAGTCCATAAGAAAGTTGAGCTTGGTTGAATTAGGCTTGTACGAAATGTGTCGCGAAAATGGGTATCAACAGTATTCAATGTAGACTATAGTATAACAATGTGTTTGTGGTTCCTTGGATAGAGATTTTCTCAATAGAGATATCATCTCAATAATCCAATGAATTTTCTTTTTTCTCTCCCAATTCAATTGACCCACCAAAATTTACGAATATTGTAGTTGGGATTAGGTTAACATAAAATGAAATTGGTTCTCAAAAATGTCTTCAGTAATTGCAATCAGTTTTGGGTATTTTATTTATTTATTTAATTTTCCTTTTGGCTTATAACAAGTGGGGGATGAGAGGGTTGAACTCAAGTTCTCCATTCTCTATATGAGGAAACCAGGTAGTGGTCTGTCTTATAGAATCACAAGGCTCTTGGCTATTTGCAAAGTTTTAATTAGTTGGTGAAGCTAATTAAATTGGGCCATTATATATAGATTTAAGCTGGACATTATTTGGGTAAAAAACAGTGTGATTCTAAAATTGATAATTGAAATGGAGAAATAAATCAGAAATTGTTAATAAATTATGTGCGATTATAAAATTGGGTAAAACATGCTTTGAAAAGTTGTGATTATTGGCATGCATACATGTAGGGTCCGGGTTTGAGCACTTCTATTATTGAGAAAGTGGACTCAAGCCCAGTTAGCCCGGTACAATGAATTTATAGAGAGCGGGTTAAAGAACTAGGCGCTAGTGAGGGATGCAACGGCCATGCATGGATGCATGTGGATCTAATGGACAGGACACGAGTTAAGATGCACAATGGTGCTCCTCGACCCTTCTCTTGGGGGCTTAAAGTTCTTATTTCTTTTTCAGAGAATGGTTACAAGAGTTTCTCAGAGAATACTAGTTGTTACAATACCTTTTCGTCCAGTTTTTCCCGTCCCTCTTTACAGAGGGATCCCTTACATTATATACCACCCTCTCAATTGATCCTAGTCTTACATTTGTCGATCAACCAGGCTGCTACTTGAGTGCTTGTCCCATCAGCCGCCTTCCCATTCTTTCTGTGGGTTGCAGCAACCAAGGCGGCACTGTTCAAGGGTCCTGTCCTCATTAATGTGGTCAGAACGTTAGTTGTGGGCATTTAATGTGGATGTGACAGTTCATCCTGGACTTGCTCCTCCACCATGCTTCCATTGCTGACATGTTGTACTTGCTCTTTCTCTTTGGATGCTCAGGAGGGCCGCCTCTGGTGACCCGTTACTTCCCCCTCCAATGGTCTCGGGTGTTCGAGGACAACATCATCCTCGGCGATGTTTCCTGGCGCTTTGGGTTTTCTAAGTTCCTCCTTGGACGTTTCTTGATCCTCGGCATGGGCTTTGGGCCAGATATAAGATGGGCCGGGGTTGCCAGATTTATTAGGCCCCACAATACATATATTTGACAAAGTACAATTTATGATACCTGAAAGTCGATACATAAAAAATTTGATAAAAGTAAGCATGGTCTATCTTAATTTGAAAATTAACTAAATTAGTGTCAAATAAAAATTAAATATAACTAATATCATTTACAATTTGTAAAAAAGAAAGAGATAATGAAAAAAATTACTGTAGGTTAAAAGATGGAAGAATACGTAACATGTAATTGTTACAATAAGTTGCATGATGGAAGCTCATGTGTGATACTAAATTTTATCAAAACCAAAATTATTTTTAAAAATAGGTAAAACTTTATATTCAATTTCTTGAAAGTTTTAGTAACAAATTTTCAACTGGAATCATTGTTTAAATTTTTTGAAAATACTTAGTATTCTCAAAAAAAAAAGAAAAAGAAAATGGAAATGTTATTAATAAAGATCAAAATAAACTATCAAAACTGACTTTGAGAATTGTTTATTTTGTGAGATAATTCATGACAATAAAAGCTGTTAAAAAAAATCAATTTCCACTTTTTTTTTTTCCTATAAAAGTCTCTAAAAATATTTCTTAAATCAATGTCTTTAGAGATTTAACTTTTTCTATTTAGAAAAAAAAAGGAAAGAAAAACTATCAAAACTGACTTTGAAAGTTTTTTATATTGTTAGATAATACATGGCAATAAAAACAACGAAGAGAACGTCGAAGACCAAACTAAGATGCCTCTTCTTGTCTATATCTCTCGGGAAAGAAGACCATCATGGCCTCATAGTTTTAAAGCTGGAGCCCTCAACACCTTGGTAAGTAAACTATCTCTATTTCTTTGGCATGAAAGCATTTAGTTAAACATCTATAAATAGTAGCACTAAATAACAGTACAACTGCAGCTTCGAGTTTCGGGAGTAATCAGCAATGGCCCTTACTTATTGGTGCTAGACTGTGACATGTACTGCAATGATCCTACATCTGCTCGCCAGGCAATATGCTTCCATCTTGACTCCCAGTTATCTCACTCACTTGCCTTCGTTCAATACCCACAAATTTTCTACAATATTAACAAGAAAGACATATATGATGGCCAAGCAAGATCTGCTTTCGCGATAAATGAAAAAACATTATGTTTAGCATGCGTGCACGTGTTCTTAAGCCAACTTTGGTTGTTGAAATATAGTGAGTAATATATATATATATATATATATTGTTGAGATATAGGTTTTTTATATTAAAAAATATTATAAACTTAACAAATTTCACAATTTTTTTTCCACATGTTAAGGTGGCAAACTACAATTAGTGCAACAACCTATTCACATGAGACCACATATATGCCAATCACAACTTACTACATCAGTCTTTGTTAAAAATATTTGAAATTTATTGTGATTATACTTATTGTTTCACAATCGGACAATGTTACAATAAATGTGATCAATAGATCTCAATAATATCTTAAATAAATATCTACATTACCTTTTTTTTGACCAATGACACATCTAAAATTTGTAGTATATCCTCTACTTAAAAAAAAAAAAAAAAAAAAAAAAAAAAAAATTATAATATCCCTAATATTACTCTTCATGCTAACATATATATTACATGTTTTCGATCCAACTTATACCAAGTTCAAAGGCATGGATGGGCTAAGAGGGCCATTACTCTCAGGAACGGGCTTTTACTTGAAAAGGAAGGCATTATATGGGAAACCTAATCAAGAAGGTATCGTAGATTTTTCATGAAGTAGCTTAGTTGTATTGAATGTGAGAATGAGACTCATTTTGCATGTTTTTTTTTTTTGTTTTCTTCTTTTCTTGGTTCTACTGGCAGATTTGTTTCTCTCTGAGCCTGAAAAGAACTTTGGTACATCCAGCAAGTTCATAGACTCACTGAAGGGCAAAAATGAACAATTAGTAGCCAAGAATGATGATTCATGGGATGCAATTTTACAGGAGGCCAGGCTCTTAGCCACTTGTGCGTTTGAAGCAAATACAGAATGGGGAAAAGAGGCTAGTATCATATGCTAATTAATGAACTAATGAATTATATATTTTTTTGAAAGTCTGTTATTCAAGTTGTACATTTATGACATTAATGTTGTTAATTTGGTATTCCTTAATTGGATACAGATAGGATTCTCGTATGCTTGTTTATTGGACGGTAGTCACGGTACATTCACTGGGTATCTTTTGCACTGCAAAGGATGGATATCAGTGTAACTTTACCCCAAGAGACCATGTTTTTGAAAAGAAACGGAAATACAGAGAGAACCAAGAAGGAAGAAAGAGTTTGTGAAATTCTCAGTTCTTGATTCATTCAATTCAATAGCATTGATTACAGTTACAGACTCTGGATATATTATTAACTACTGCCAAAGATTGTGGAACTACCCTAACAACCTATAGCTGAAATTCCTCTGATGCTAACACAGGGACGGATGCATAGGATGCTGACACTTGGACTATTATCAGTAACATACTGGACTAACTAATACTACATGTAGTTCATAGTTCTGCTATACTGCTATAGGTCGTTTAGACTCTGCCTTGGACTCTTTAGACTCCTCTGGCTTTACATCCCCCCTCAAACTGAGGGGAGGAACTCCCACCACGTTGAAGACAAGAGCTTGAAACTTAGGAGAAGAAAGAGCCTTGGTAAATATGTCAGCTAGCTGATCCTAAGTAGAGATAAAGTGAACCTGCAAGTCCTTAGCCATAACCTTCTCTCGGATGTAATGATAATCCGCCTTAATATGCTTTGTATGGGCATGGAAGACAGGATTTGAAGCCAAAGCCAGAGCAAACACATTATCACACCACAACATAGGAGGCATAGATAATAAACACCCAAATCCTTAAGAATTTGCCTAATCAAAGACAACTCAGCAGCTGTTGCAGCTAAAGCCCTATATTCAGCCTCAATAGAGGACCTAGCCACTGTCAATTGTTTCTTTGCTGACCATGTGATAGGAGAATTACCCAAAAAGACCACCATACCAGAGATGGATTTTTTGTCATGTGGATCACCAGCCCAGTCAATATCACAGTAAGCTGAAAGGGCCAAAGAACCAGGCTGAAAATGAATACCAAGATGCAAGGTACCCTTAAGATACCTAAGAATCCTTTAGCTGCAATCAAATGATGTTGAGTAGGCTGACTCATGAATTGACATGCTTGTTGAACTAAATAGGACAGATCAGGCCTAGTGAAAGTTAAGTACTGCAATGCACCAACCATATATGCTCCTATAGGAAGTAGGATCAACAAGGACAGAACTAGTCTGAGAGTTCACATGCACAGTGGGTGAACAAGGTGTGAGACAAGGCTTGCGATCCATCATGTTAAACTTAGTAAGCAAATCTGTGGCATACTTAGATTGATGCATAAACAAATCCTAAGGAGTGTGTTCAATTTGAAGTCCAAGGAAGAATCTAAGTGGACCAAGATCCTTCAAATAAAAAACAACACTAAGTCTAGTGATAAGCTGATCAATAAAAGAAGGATCATTCCCAGTGACAATGATATCATCCATATAAAGAAGGAGATAGACCACATAGGAACCATGATGCAAGATAAAGAGATTACTGTCAGCAGAAGAAGCAATAAAGCCAAGATGAAACAATTGAGTGGTGAAGCTTTCAAACCAGGCCCTAGGTGCCTGTTTCAGTCCATAAATGGACTTATGAAGAAATATCACACGTGAGTAGGATTGGCTGGATCAACATATCCAGGAGCTTGAGACATAAAAACCTCTTCATGAAGCACCCTATGAAGGAAAGCATTAGAAACATCTAATTGCTTCAATGACCAATGGTGTTGCACAACCAAAGCTAAAATAATCCTCACAGTTGCAGGTTTCATGACAGGACTAAATGTCTCCTCATAGTCCAACCCATATTGCTGCAAGAACCCTTTGGCCATTAGTCTAGCTTTGTACCTAGCAATAGCTCCATCACTGCCTCTCTTAATCTTATAGACCCATTTACAAGAGACTACATTTTTACTAGCTGGAAGAGGTACCAAAGACCAAGTTTTCTATTTTAATAGAGAAGCATACTTAGAATCCATAGCTTCAACCCACTGGGAATGTAGTGAAGCAACATTGAAAGTAGGAGGTTCAACTTGAGAATAGTCCCTCACAACTGTGTAAGCTTTGGGCTTAAAAATATCGTGTTTGGATCTGGTAAGCATGGGATATGTATTAGGATTAGAAGTAGACACAGATTGACTAGGAGGAAGGGAAGATTGAGGCATAGGTTCAGCAGGAGCAACGATAATAGGACTGGGAGAAGTGACAAGACTGGACATATCAGAAAGAGCATCAGAAGGTACATTAGACATAGCAACAGAAGGATGCAAGGGAGGAAAAACAACTGACACAACATATAAAGAATCAGAGGAGGAATTGGGTAAAAGAGTGGATAACCAGAGATCAAAGGAAGGACAAGGAACATCAGAAGTGATGGAAGAAGAGGGTAAAGTAGCAGGTAAACCTGGAAAATCAGATTCATGAAAGATAACATGTGATGTGATAAAAAGAAAGCCATCCACCTCCACACCCCTAATCTGATTGGTTCTCCTATGGGAATTAGCAATTCTATGAAAGAATCTTGTGTTGTTATCACCTTCTTTGATAAAAAGAGCCTTTGACTTCTGCCTCCAAGAAATCTCTTCCAAGGAAGCCAGAAAATCTATATCAGATTTAACCACCAACCTTCTAGCCCTATCCTCTTGAGTCAACACCTGCAACTCTTCTCTCAAGTCAAGGTCTAAGAGCTCGGTCAACAGACTCTTTTTCCTAAAAGTTACATCTCCAAAAACATGCTTGTTCCAATGCTTCAAATCCCTTTTAAGGGCTTTCAACTTACAAGCTAGAACGTAACTTGGAGGTCCCACGAAATGATAACCATTCCACCAATGACGAACCTTATCCACAAAACCCTCCACCTTTAACCACATATTTTCAAATCTAAAAGGGCTCTTCCCCCTCGACATACCACCTGCCTCCACTAGCAAAGGACAGTGATCTGACACCACCCTAGGGAGAGTTCTTTGAATCACATCTAAGAAATGCTCTTCCCAATCTGCTGTCATCAAAACTCTATCAAGTCTGGACATAGAAGGACTATCAGAGTCTCAAAACCAAGTATATTCACCTCCTACCAAAGGCAAATCAATCAGCGAATGTTTAGCAATGAAATCCGAGAATTTAAACATAGCTGGACTAAAAGAGTTACAGCCAAGTCTCTCATCTAGATAACGGATAACATTGAAATCTCCCAACAAGCACCAAGCCCCTGCCCACCGTGATCTCACTAAGTCTAATTCTGCCCACATAGCATCCCTAAGACTTCCATCAGTCGGTCCATACACCCCTGAACAAATCCATTCAAAGCCATCTGCCACACCCTTCAACACAACAAAAATTGAAAAACTTCTAACCACTAAATCTACTCTCTCAAAAACCCTTCTATCCCACATCAGAATGATACCCCCAGCTGTATGTATGGCGTCTAAAGCCCCCCAGTCTACAAAAGGGCTACCCTAGAGACTTTTAACCATGCTGGAGCTGGTGCTGTCTAGTTTAGATTCTTGAACACATACAATATCACACTTCCATTCCCGTAAAAGATTCTTCATAACATCTCTCTTATGAGGATTATTCAAACCCCTCACATCCCATGATAGCATTTTTAAATTCATTTACCAACAGACGAATCCAAACTAGAGGATTTCAAACTGCCTCTAGAACTTCTACCAGAATGCCCATCGTAATTAATAGATGAAAACAAATTTCTTAACTCCTTCATCCCTTTTTGGTTTGAATTGCTTACTTGATGAGTAGTAACAGCAATTGCTTGCTGCTCCCAAACCCTCTTAAGTTTTTGAAAAAAATCAATACACTGTCTCTCACAACAATCAATTGGGAAACCCACATAAGTACTAAAATCTCTAATCATCCTACTCACCCATTCTAAAGGCTCCAAAACCTCTTCCACTGAAACCCCATCCAAACCATCTTCCATAGAGACGAGATCAAAAGAACCATTTGGGTCCCACAGAGCCAAAGGTGTAATGACCTCAGGGTTAACAACCTCCTCACCCTTACCTGAAGACAGAGTAGCATCCCAAATCAGTCTAGGAACCTCAGAGTCAACCAAACCACGACCCACCTCAGAAATAGGAAAATCCAAGTCCGAACCCACCCTTACTTGGCTCTGAACCTAAACTAGACACCCAGAATTTTCAACGGTTGTCGAACAAGCTCCATTAACTGTATCGGTAACCAAAAACCCAGCCCCTTGGTCCACGATATGATCAGCGACAGCATGAGAGTGTGCTGGTTCGACACTCAAACCTGCCTCCACAACAGTGCCGTGATCATCTGAACTCGAAACATGATCGTCGGGCTTCGTATCAGTCACAGAAAGGCCACTGAGTCTCGCACCGGAGCTCTGGAACTCCCTGGACTTTTCATTGTGAGTCGGTCCCTCATCGGAGTTCATATCGGCAACAGGGGAGCCACCCAGCCCCTCGCCGGAGCTTGGAATCTCCCCTACTTCGTCCTCGTGAGTTCCCGATCCTTCCCCAGTCCCCCACTCCGAAGCTTGCAAGTCATCGGACCCATCTCCTATACGTATGTGTCTTGAGATGTCCAAGGAGGGCTGGCCCGACCCATTCTCACAACTGGGCTGGTGGGCTTGAATAGGTCTGCTTACAGTAGGCTGAAACTTACCCAAGAAACAGTCCGCTTACCCTCACCCATTAAGTCAATAGTTATTTTTAAACAAAAGTGGCCTGGGTCCATTTTAAATGACTCAAACGGACAGGCCTACCAGCTGTTGACACACTAGCAGATCTTACCTTTTGGAAACATCATCAAATCCCCCCAAAGACTCAAACTGATTATGTTGACCAGTTATATTTGGAAGATATTTCACAAAACGTAAATTACTCCCTTTATTTTCGTGGCCCTTTAATTTTTTCCAAACTTGGGGATTTTGCATGTCAACTGCTTTTTCAAACTCTCCGCCTCCGGCCACCACCTTCTCCACCGGTCCAGCATTCGACTTCCCCAAAAAATAGTCACGTAATCTTCTTTCAAACAAAGTCCAACCACCTATCTTATTCCCCTCTGGAACACGTAGGCAACCCCTTCTTGCACCATTGTGGTATTCAGAGATTTCCACAAATAAGCCACCCTTGTTAATCTACTGGCAAACTCCAAAAGCTTAGAATTCTCATGTAAACGTTTGAAAAAAGGTTGTTTTCGAAAGTTCCACTGATCTAGATCTGCTATACAAGCAATAATCCAATCCAAACCCAAACGACCCACCCTAATGGAGCCATGGAACTTACCCCGTCGTTCATGAATAGCATAGGAATCTATCCTACCACCATCAAAAGCTAAAGAAAAAACCTTTGAATCAATATGAAAGACAGCTGAAAACCTCTCTAACCCCCCTGACTGTGTTTAGGCTTGGGTTGTTGAAGTTTAGGTGGCTGTGTGGGAGTAACAAAAAAAAAGAAAAAAAGAAAAAAGAAAAAAAAAAGAGAGAGAATGCCCGAGACACGCTTCACTTAATTAGCTTCGCTTCAAGCAAGCAAAGTACTTGCCGCTCAGACATTGGGCTTTGATTTTTGAGATTTAAGCGTGCTTTTAACAACACTGCGTACAAGGTGAACTATTGCTTGTAAAGATAGCATGAAACACCAAGCCCTTTGCTGACTGATGAAAGAATACGCCATTTACCTCCCGTCTGTAAACCTCTCTTTTCAATCTCTATCTTAAACTCTAATCTATAATTACTTGTCCTTCTTTGTGCATATATTTTTAGCAACATCAGTTGGAGCTATTGAAGCCCTTTGTTTAATCATGCTGCACCATCACTCTAATGCCCTCCTTGATTTAAACTGAAGTCCAGAGATTGTTCTGCCCATTGGATTAGTGAGCCATCAGTTTTGGAAGAGTTCTTTGCTATAACAGTTTTTAGGGGATCACTGGCCTTTTCGAGGGCTTGTTTCATGGTTTTCACATGTGGCAGGCTTTGGTGGCATTTAATGGCTAGCTCATCAATGACTGGAAGGACTTGTTTCAAAAATGGCATAACATTAGGGATCCAAATTGTTTAAACATAGGGGGAATGTATCAAAATGACTCTTAACTTTAAGGGTGCAAATTTCAATTTAGTCATAAGTAAATGAGAATCTTATTTAAAGTTGTGTCCACACGTAATATAAAGTGAAATTTTTTTAGGAATATTACTAAACTTTCACAGTTTTTTATTATTTAGAATCAAACATTTATTTCAGGATGGAGCAAGTAGTACAATAGGTGCTTATACTTGTACGTGACCTTATAGAAGTTAGTGTTTCTGTCTTTACATAGCTGGACATTTTACAGATGTATGTGATTAGTTACTTTGATCATTTACCACTTGATCTTATATCCATGCCTCCTATACTTCTGTTTGGTTTAATTGTTTTGAGATAGTTACAATATGTTGAGGTGCCAATTAAGCTACAGGCTCTTGGCAAATTTGAATTTGATTGGTTTGGTTTATTTAATGACTTGGTTTCAAATTTGAATTTGATTGCATGGATTAATATAAGTTGCTGGGGCTCCAAATTTGATGATCCAAGCCGAAGGCAAAGGAAGAAAGGGAGTTCAGGCTACTACTAGGGCGTTGCTTAAGTGTAATTCTTCTTCTTCTTCTCATAGTTCAGCTAGTTCGTTACAACTTCCAGATGGATCAGAACGAATGGTGAAGCGACCTTTGAGCACTGTGACATCTAAGGAGACACAAACACCTGAAACAAATTTGGAGTTAGATATGGAAGAGAATGGAATTGGAAAGACCAATTGCTCAGACATTATTAGAGATGTGTCAGCTGATATGGTGGGAACTGCGTCTAGGAATGGAAAATATGATAACTCTGGGTCTTCAAAGAAGATAAAAGCTGATGGAAATATTTCTTTAGATTCCATGTGTTCTGATACGTTAGAAGTTGCAGTTATGGACCTGGAAGAACTTGTAAACCGGTTAAATGGATTAGGGGTTTGTTGGAATTTGGAAAACCTGTGTCTAATACTATGCAGAATGCTTGGGAATTTCTGGAACACAGGGCATCATCCACACCAAAATGAGTGTTCAATTTTATTGAAAGAGTAAGTTTACATTACAAAACCTCCTCTAGCTCTTAAATTTGAAAATTTGATGAACATTTAGATAGATGAAATCAAGCATAGTCTGACTTTCTAATCTGTTTGTGACCTAATTATATCTATCTAAATATGTCTCTTGTCTTGGATTTTTTGGAGTGAAATCAAGTTATAACTCGTGGTTAAGGGCATAGCGAATTTTGTGGAATCAATTTGACAAGTGATAACATCTGTCTTACTGTTAATATGTGAAACTTGTGAGTGAAATGCTTAAATTTCATGCTTTGAAATTTTTTTCAGTTACTACTATTAAGATGCATTGCTTAAAGTCAAGACTGAGAATTCCTAAATAAATTTTAGTTGAGTGAGTTAGCAGGAATATATTAAAATAAACATGATAAGTGATGATTATGAAAACAATTGTGATACTGCAGATAGTGCAGAGACTACTGATAAGTTAAACCCAAGAGCCGTTGCTCAATTGTTAATGTTAGCAAATATAGCAAATTTGCAGCCTAAGTGATGGAATGAAACAAACTGAAGGAAAGAATTTGAACTTAATAGACACAAAACATTTCACATTTCTGTTGGATAGCTAAAAAAAATCTTAATTGCAAAAACAGAATGGTCCAATGACTGTTGGACAGTGGCATGTCATCTTGCAAAAGAAACCGATTGAAGAGGATTTCTTTTTTTCCATGCGGATATGAAGTTGATATATAAATTTTGGAGTCTGAGTCTTGGCCCAAATGAAAAGAGGTGGGTTTAGGTTAGATTTTAGTCTAGTATCTTGCTTGGAAAAGTTCTTTAAAAAGGAAGACTATAGGTTAGCATAAATGTCCTTGCTGCTAATCCAAATGCAGTGTCTTGATAGAGAAGTCACTACTTTGATTAAAGATATTACCAAATATTATAAATAGATTGCCTTGTTGCTGAACCAAATACAGAACATTGATGGAGAAATAGATATTAATTTTTTAAAATATATTTCCTAACATTTTCAAATCAATAACAATTATATTAACAAGAATCTAATATCCTATTAATCCATGTGAATCCTTCTGAACTAGCATTTTGCTGTAGTCTTTTCAACTTGCATGAGAAGATACATGTATGAAAAGCATACTGATGTTAAACTTAAAGCATATATTTTTGAATTTGACAAGCAAAGCTTTTCGACTGGACTTACAATTTCAGGTTCTTTAGCTGGCCCACAATCATCTTTTTTATATGCTTCTTTAAAGTACCCTCTAGGGTTACTACTAAACTGAGCAAAAGTATTGTTTACAGAGGAAGAATTACAAAAAATGTTGATTTGGGAAAACTTGAATGGAGCTTTATCCTATATTTGCTGAACATTGTTTGCTTTTGAGAGGCACTATTATGTTGATAGATATGATTTCAGTTAGATTTAATTTACCATTAGTGATAAGAAAAGTATGACAGATTCAATTAGATTTCTTCACTAGATACATTCTGATGCCCAGGGATTAGCTGGATCTACCAACAAACCATGGAATTATAACCTCCTGCTCATCTACCATTGTGTCTTTAGCGCACTAGTTGGATGGAATGCAGATTAGTATGAGTAAGTTTTTTCTTCCCATTTTGTTCTTTTTAACTGTTTATCCATAGCAAAATTAAGTGTTTTTTCCCCATCTATGGGCTTAATATGCCTCTTACTTTTCAGTATTGTGTTGCAGAATGATGGATAATACATTGTTTACCAAATGATGTCTACTGTTGTGGGGGATTTCTGTCCAGACTAGATGATCCGTTCCCATAAAAAAATTGAATTTGCACTAGAAATTTTGTCTGCAGTGCCAATTTTTCACGTCTTAACTTTTGCCTTGTATCATTAGACACCTTTAGGCTTAACCCAGTCTTACCTAATCTTGATCCTTTGCTTTTATCTCACCTATTCACCTGACGTGTATCTACTGTAAATAGTGAATTTTCTTTCCTGTATTGATTTTTATTTTTATTTTCCTTTTTTGCCATTCACTGATGTAAACTGATAATAGAGACGTCTTTTTGATTTTTTCACTAATTCATACCACAATCTTTGTAAAAGCTTGCACTTAGCATTACTAGTTTCTTAAGACTGCTATTTCTGCTTCTCAATCTGTAAGAATAAAAGATATTGTAGAGAAATTGGGCAGATACCCATTTGCTTGGAGCTCTATTTACCTGTGCTCTAAAGATTTTGTTCAGAGAATAACAATGGTGGCAAAACTGGTCGATACAACGAAGGTATGTTTGTGAATATAGAGGTAGTGTTTGAATGGTTCATTAGATGTCCTTATTTAAATGTCCGACAGTAATAATCATTTTGTTAAAAAATATTGCTCCAAAATTTTGTCAAATTATACATTAGCTCCCTTCTTTAGGGTTTGGCTTCCTTTCAGTTTGTGCACTGGAGGTGACAGGGATATGCAAATAACGGGGTTATTTTTTATTTTGCACTATAGTTAAAATTGTTTACACCGCTCAAGTCTGTGGAGCAGTAACCTTTTCTTTCAAGGATCATTGTATTTTATTCTATTTTTGGGCAAATAATAAAATTGCTTACATTAGGTTAGATCTCAATGTAATCTCATGCGTGTTTCGATTTATCTTTAGGAAAGGGGTAACGATATAAATCATTCCATTCCAATAGATTCAAGAGTGAGATAAAGAAATATTGCGTCTTTCCAGTATTTTTTATTGAAGACGTGGAGAAATTATACATGGAGCTTGGATGTATAAGTTCTTATTTAAAGTGCTCTGACCTGGAACAGAAAAAGGAAACTAAAACAAAACCTATAACCATAAACATAACCATTGATTCCAGCATTGCATTCTGATTGTGATATGGCATGTGTTTGGTTTATTTAATTACCAAGTTCGAGTTGTTCGTTATGCGTAATGCTGTAATTTTGCTGAGAAAAGCATGTTTCCCAAGAGAGATTTGTAGATATTATTTAATTATTTCATTCTGGTGGAGCGCAGAAAATATTAAACCCATTGAGAAGATTAATGCATTGACATTTAACACAACTATTATTCATTTCACAACAAAATGAATTATAGATGGCAAATTATTATGGGAAATGCTAACGAGTGTCTTTAAGGCACAGGTTAATAATCCATTTAAAGAAGGTTTTTATGAAAAATGAAAAAAAAAAAAGTAAATAATATTTTGACAGTTTTTTTCATTTCTCATAAAAATAGTATCAAAATTTTCTTAAAATGGATTATTAACGAGTGCCTTAAGGGCACTCGTTAGCATGACCCAATTATTATTAGTTCTTAATCCATAACTTCAATTATGGTTTATTTGGCATCAGCTGTAGCTTTTAACTTTTATTTCTTATATATAGTTTTTTAAAACCTCACATTTTTTCATATTTTTCACATTTTTCCATTTTTTTTTCAATTTTTCCAAGGTATAAGTATACTTAAGCACATTTTCAAGTAAATTAATTAGAAATTTAACCTATCCAGTAAATTAATTAGATTTAAAAAATATATATATATATCATTTTAGTTTTTGTTTGGTTGGTAGAAGTAGAAGTTGTGGGATAGGAAATGGTGAAGGGATGAAAAAAAGAGGGAATAAAAAAGATTTAGTTTTCTTACATTTGTGTTTGGTTGGAGGATGGAAAAATGAAAGGATAAAAAACTCATTTGTTTGGTTGATAAGAAAAATAAGGGAATAAAAAATATAGCTTGTATAAATTTACTCTCAAATCCTTGTTACATTAAAAAAATAATAATAGTCAAAATTAATAATAAAAATTGAAAATTGTTTTAAGTTTATTAAAAAGAACTAATCATACATTAAAGTTAAAAAAAAGAAAAAAAAATCCCTTCAAGCCCCCTTCCCCCCCTTACATCTTTTTTGCCAAATTGGGAAGAAAACAAAATCCGTCCAAATGATAGGACCAACCACCCACTGCCCAATCAGCCACCACAAGAAACAACTACAACCACCACCAAAACCCAACTAACCAACAACAGCCCACACACCACCATAACTCAAATACCACCACAACTCAACTATCCAACAATAGCCACACCTACCACCACAACCCAAAGACCATTACAACCTAACTGGCCAACAATTGCCAATGCCATTTACCACCAAACCTGCAACTGCATTACCACCACCACCCAGGGGGAAAAAAAAAACAAAAAAAAAAAACAAAATTCTGACCCACAACCCAATGATTCAAATTGTGATCCATAACTGCATCACCACCATGACTCACGACCTAATGATCCAAATTGGACCAACAAACCACCACCGCTATGACCCACAAACTACAACCGAACCATTGCCATTGTGACCCACAAACCTCATTGAACCACCACCATTGCCATCTTGATTGGACCACCAGAGAGAGAGCGAGAGAGAGAAAGGGATGAGAAAGAGAGGCAAAGACAAACAAAGGAGAGAGAGTGAGAGTGAGAGAATGAGTGAGGAGAGAGACAATAAAACCCATTAAAATACAAAATATCGATTGCTACCATGAACACTTACTAGTAAAAGTTCATTGTAGCTAAATGGTAAATTTTTTTAGATATAGCAGCTTCAATGTTGCATGATTTTAATGATTTAAGTGGTGAAATACTTTTTGAGTGGTTTTACAACCACTGTTGTGAATACTCTAAGTCGCTAGTGTAGACCATGCATTATGTAGAATGGATGAACAAAAATATCTCTCATCTTTTGTCTCAAAGGGATAGAAGACCTTGTCACTCTCATGGGTTCAAATGGGAGCAATCAATAGCCTTTAAAGTTGCATATGCATGGGGAATATTCAGATGCTAAAAGAGATTTGAATACCCTCATTTGTAAAAAAAAAGAAAAAAAAAGAAAGAAAAAGGTCCTTCAAAGTTCTCATTTCTCTAAAGTTCTCTAAAATGTAATAGATTGTGATGTGTTTCATATTAATGGGAAATTTACTGTTATTGTTGGATACTACTTATTTCAGCATAGCTTGAAGAGTGAAGACATCTCTCTGAGTGGAGCTTGAAGAGTGAAGACGAATCTTCACATATTTTTCTAGTTACGATCTAATAAAGAGAATATTGTGGCTAAATCTAGGTTTCTTAAACTAAGTTCATAGATTAAAGTTATAGAACGTGAATCAGTGAATGTGATATGTACCCTCCTCGGTTCTAAAACCAAACTTATAGAGTAGAATGACCAATATAAATAGACTTACACATGTATCATACAATTAGTTTGGACATAACATATAAATAAAAATAAATAAATTTGGGTACTTCATATTTATAATTCACTACACAAATTAAAATTGACAAGAAATAATGATCAAATAATTTAACTCTAAGAACCACGTAAGCATGAATCAAAGAAGCCAAAAGGCTTGTACCTTAATTGTTTGACACTTTTTGTATTTCCAACAAATAGTTAGGATTTAAATCTCCTTATCCCCAACTATTAATATAATAAAACAAACATAAATCAAAGAGCAAAATAAACTTAAACATATCATAAAGTTTTACACCAAGAATGCACCAATCCCTAAGAATGTATAAACATTGCTATTATGCATGAATATGCATGTTTATGTGACAATGCTAAAATGAGCAAAAAATTTGATTTCAACCCAATGCATTGCAATTTTAGACGAAATGCAATCATTTTTATGGGTAATTTATTGAGAAAAAATATTATGAAATTCAGTTTCACCTCATTACCCCAATTTATTCACATGTTGATTTGTCCCATTTTAAATTATTCCACTTGAATCCCCTTTGATTTCATTGGAAGAAAATGCATTACTCTAATCTACATGGCATGTGGAGAAATTTTGTAGGGGTGATTTTAATGATTGTGCTCAATACTGTTTTTTTTTTGGGAAATACACGAGAGAGAGGAATATATGTTTTAATACAAAGGTACACCAAAAACTCTATTCAAAAGTTATAATAATTTTTTTTATAAAAAGATCATGATAACTTTTATGGGAATATGGGGCAAGCTCAATAATTTAACAATAAAGATTATTTCATTAAAAAAAAAGAAAAAATTTCATTTTAGCCACTATATTTTTGGGTAATTGTCTATTTAGTAAATTGGCGGAATGTGCTATATTAAGGGTGTGTTTGGATATCGTTTATTTTGCTGAAACTAATAACTTATTTCTGAAAGTACTATAGATAAAGGTAAAAGTTAGTTGAAATAGTACAGTAGGGTCCATGAATAGTACCAAAAAGTACAGTGGGGCTCATGAATAGTAGTAAAAATAAGTTCAATAGTAAAATAATTTTAATTTGTAATCGGTTCCCAAACGCATGCTAAGGGTCTATTTGAGAGCCGTTTATTTTGTTGAAACTGAAATTTTTTGGTTAAAAGTACTATAGATAAAGGTAAAAGTTAGTTGAAATAGTACAGTAGGGCCCATGAATAGTACCAAAAAGTACAGTGGGGCCCATGAATAGTACCAAAAAGTACAGTGGGGCTCATGAATAGTAGTAAAAATAAGTTCTATAGTAAAATAATTTTAATTTGTAATCGGTTCCCAAACGCACGCTAAGGTCTATTTGAGAGCCGTTTATTTTGTTGAAACTGAAATTTTTTGGTTAAAAGTACTATAAATAAAGATAAAAGTTAGTTGAAATAGTACAATAGGGCATATGAATAGTATCAAAAAGTACAGTGGGGCTCATGAATAGTAGTAAAAATAAGTTTAATAGTAAAATAATTTCAATTTGTAATCGGTTCCCAAACGCATGCTAAGGGTTTATTTGAGAGCCGTTTATTTTGTTGAAACTGAAATTTTTGGTTAAAAGTACTATAGATAAAAGTAAAAGTTAGTTGAAATAGTACAGTGAGACCTATGAATAGTACCAAAAAGTGCAATGAGACCTATAAATAATAGTAAAAATAAACTAAATAGTAAAATAAAATGACAAAAAATAAACCGGTAAAAAATAAGCTATCCAAGCAAAGGTTAATTGTAAGCAGAAAATAACATGCCCAAACCAAAAATAAAAAAAATAAAAAAACATTTTGATGGGGCGAAATACATTTACACAAAGCAGCCCGCGTAGCTATAATTCAAATTTGGTCAATTTTGAAGCTTTGAGTCTTGACATTGCCCGGACTCAGAGAACTTGCTCACTACTACTTTCAAACTTCACAAGACAACCTTCTTCAATTCAAACAATGGAGCCCCCAGCTCTGAAGGTCGTAATGGTCCAAGGCCCACGCAAAGGCGAGTCCATAGAATACAAACCCGGATCCAACATCCGAATCGGCCGCATCGTCCGCGGCAACAACCTCCCTATCAAAGACTCCGGCATCTCTTCCAACCACCTCTCTATCGATTATTCATCCGGATCCGGGTCGTCTAAATGGATCCTCCGCGACCTCGACTCCTCAAACGGTACTATCCTCAACGGAACCAAGCTACAACCAAACACGCCTCACGATCTCTCCGACGGCGATTCTATCAAGATCGGCGAGTACACTTCCATCCTTGTCAACATCGTTTCCAACCACGATGAGAGCCAACTCAGACGGAACCCTAGGCGCCGAGCCGCCCAGGCAGTTTCCGTGGAACAGGTTTCAGAGATTCGCGGCCGGAGAGGTAGGGTTTTGAAAGAGGCAGAAGAAGCTGAGAAAGGCGAGGTTTTGGACACTAGGAATCGGAGGAGAGCTCCTCCGAGAAAAGCTAAGGTTTTGAAGAGTTATGAAGAAGAAGAAGAGGAAGTCCGGAATGGTGTTCCTGAAATTGTGGAACCAGTAGCAGATAATCGTGGCCGGATGGGCAGGGTTTTGAAAGAGAGCGAAGAAGCTAAATGCGATGAGGAAATTGAGGATTTGGACAATCGAAGAAGAGCTCCTCCGAGGAAAGCTAGGGTTTTGAAGAGTGAAGAAACAGAGGAATTTGGTCTTGAATCGGAGAAAGAGAAACCAGGGCAGAAAACAGGCACGCGGCGAACTCGGAATGTGAAGAATGTGGTTTCGGATTCAATGCTAGAGAAGATTCCGGAGAATTCTGGAGTAGAGTGTGCAGAAGTGGAGGTTAAAGGTAAAAAGAAGCGAGGCAGGCCAACGAGGAAGAATTTACGTGAAGAGCTGCCTGATTGTAATCTGGTTGATGAGTTGGAGAATGCAAAGGAGATGAATTTGGATGAAAAAGCTGTAATTGATGTTGATGAAGGTGCGGCACTGAACGTAGTTGTTGTTGATGATAATAAGGTGGAAAATGAGGGTGAATGTGGTGTTGAGGAATTGGAGAATGTGGAGGAAATAAATTTGGAAGAAAAAGTTGAAATTGACGTGGATAAAGGCACGGCGGCGAGTGGAGTTGTTGGTGATGATAATAAGATGGAAAGGGAGGGTGGTTGTGGTGTTGAGGAGGGGTTTGATTTGGAGAAGGGGACGCTCGGGGAGTGGTTCAATTATTTGGAGCTGCATTTGCCAAAACAGATCATTGACGCGATTGAGGAGATGATTGTAGGTATGAGAAAGAAAGCCGAGCGAGTTCATGAGTATATGTTGGAGCAGAGGAAAGCGAAGGGCAAAGTTCTGGTTGTATAGAGGGAGGAGCGGTTCGGTTATCTGGTAATTGATAGCTCATAGCTTAATGGCTTTATTTTTTGAATTATGTATTGTATATTGCCTTAGAATTGTATCTGAGCTATGCATTCATATCTATTTCTATTTTGGATGATACAATGTTATTTTTGTTGGTGATCTTGGGCTCGTAGTCATTGGTCTTGTTAAAGGAGTGTCAAGGCTATTGGGAAATATATTTAGGTGTTTAGATGTTGTTCTCAACGTACAAATTTAGGCACATAGGTATGAATGTATTAGATAATCTTTGGGTCAATGAGATGGCTGTGCATGTTTATCTGGAATATACGAGGTTCTTTCAAGGCCCTTCAGGTCCTAACAAGACTGGTATTTCAACAGGATGATTTGGACTTGTAAAAACTTTCCCAAATTCTGTTGCTGCTGTGCCTGTTGTTTTTGAATCTAATGAGTGTAATACAAGTCACAAGTTGAATTGTTTTGGGCTGTAAGTAGAGAAATCAATTTGATACTATTTTGTTCATCTTTTTCTTTTTGTTGTTGATAAGTATACTATTTTGTTCATCTATTAGTGTGTTCTAAAATTATAAAATGATAAATTTACAGTCATATTTTATTAGCATATCATGCATCCATTGATTGTATGGATTTCGTATGCAATATTAATTCTGGATGTCATACTCTATATGCTGAGTCCAATTGCTTGGTATAAATTGTTTTGGAGCCCTGGTGATCACTCAAGATTAAGTTTTCTATACCATGATTCAAAATCTTATGCATGTAAGTCTTAGAAGTATCCCACATATTGAAAGTGCTGCTAATAGATATGAAAGTTCTATAAAACAATCCTACAGGTCTTTCTACCATGGACTATGTACTCTTCTGGACCTTCTGGTTAATAGTGGACGTCATGTGTCATTAGTTAACTCTGCTGAAATAATTTGGGCTTTGCTGTGGGGGCTTGAACACTTGAGAGGCTAGGTTTTAACTTTTAATTGATGGTGCGTCAAGGCAAAGGTAGTTCAAAAGTGTCCCAAATGCTACTTTGTGCTGCATCTAAGGAGACACAAACACCTGAAACAAATTTGGAGTTAGATATGGGAGAAAATGGAATTGAAAGACCAATTTCTCAGACATTGTTAGAGATGTGTCAGCTGATATGGTGGGAACTGCGTCTAGGAATGGAAAATATGATAACTATGGGTCTTCAAAGAAGATAAAAGCTGATGAAACTAGTGAAACTATTGACCATCTTTTCCTTCATTGCCCGGTTGCTTTGGAGTTATGGGATATGGTTTTTGGGTTATTTGGAGTTTGTTGGGTTATGCCTTTCTCTGTTGTTGGGATTTTGGCTTGTTGGCAAGGTCGTTTTGGTCGCCATCGTAATGGAGATTTATGGATGGTTGTTCCTCATTGTTTGATGTGGTGTATTTGGAAGGAGAGAAATAGTAAGTGTTTTGAAGACAAGGAGCGTTCCATGCCTGACCTCAAGCTTCTTTTTTTAGAACCTTACTTGATTGGTTCTCTGTGTGGAGAAACCATCCTTTTTCTTCTATTTTGGATTTTCTTGATTTTTGTAATGTTCGTTTTTGATTTAATCTCCCCTGTATACTACCTGTGTACTTGGGTGTTTTTCTCTTTTTGATATCAATGAATCTTTATTACTTATCAAAAAAAAAAAAAAAGCTGATGGAAATATTTCTTCAGATTCCATGTGTTCTGATACTATTGAGAAGGACTGAAGCTTAGGAAGGTTGCAGTGAAGACTACAGAGCTGTGCAAGTGAAAGAATAGCAGTATTTATGCTGCAGTGTATAAGCTACATGAAGTTTAGAGTTAGCTAACGGCATGTGCTTTAATTAATCCATTAGTAGAGTTAGTTAGCACACGTGTATCAGTTAGATTTTTTCTCCTCTGGCTTAGTATATAAACACAGAGGTTATGTATTAGATTTAGGTTTTTTCATTAAAGCAAATAGAAATTTCTTTCTCAAAGCTTTCTATATGATTCTCAATATGGTACCAGAGCAATTTCTCTTTGATTTTCTTTCTGTTTCTTTGCTTCCAAACAGAGTTTAGGCTTTTGGATTTCATTCTTTCTTGAGTTTTCTTCTTTCGAATTTCTTGTCTTTGATTTGCTGGATTTCCATGGCTTCCGCTGAGAATACAAGTTCTCATTCTACACATCCAATTGGGTCTTCTGCAATTGCTGTCGATGTTGATAAACCATCGATTCCTTATTTTCTTCCTAGCGCAGAAAATCCAGGAATTATTTTGGTTTCACAACCACTTACAGCAGAGAATTATCCACATTGGAGTAGGTCGATGACTAAGGCACTTTCAGCAATGAACAAGTTAGGGTTTGTGGATGGTTCTATCCTAGAGCCTTCTGATCCTAATTCTCCTCTATTTCAAGCATGGTGGAGATGCAATGATATGGTCTTTTCTTGGATTATCAATGCTCTTTCCAGGGATATAGCCTGTAGAGAAATTTACTCTGACAAAGCTAATGAAATCTGGATGGATTTGAAGTAAGGTTCATTCAGAGAAATGGTCCTAGGCTTCTAGAGTTGAAGAAGGCATTAGCTTGTCATACACAAGGCAATTCCACTGTTAGAGAGTACTTTACCAAGTTGTAATGCAAATGGGAGAAATTGGTGAGTTACAGAGTACTCCCTTCCTGTCTATGTGGTGCAATGATGAAGGTTCATGAGCTGTTCCAGGAAGAATATGTCCTCCAATTTCTCATGGGTCTCAATGAGACTTTTTCCAATGTTAGAGTGCAAATCCTCTTGATGGAACCTGTTCTTTCAATCAACAAAGTCTTTTCTTTGATCCAGCAAGAAGAAAAGCAAAAGTCTGTGGGATTGAGAATGACTCCAGTTGTTGAATCTGCAGTTTTAGCCACCAGGTCTGAGAATACTTCTGGTTATGGTTCTAATTCTTCCAATCATGGTTCTAATTACAAAGGGGAAGATAGGCCTATTTGTTCTCATTGTGGATTGAAAGGCCATACAGTTGATAAGTGCTATAGGGTGCATGATTTTCCTCCTGGTTATAGGAACAGAGGCAAAGGTCAAGCACACCAAGCTGCAGCTGTTATGGTGCCCAATCAATCTTCAATCTCTGAGAATTCTAGTCTTACACTGACACAGACTCAGACCCAATGTCAAGAACTGATGAAGCATGTCGACATTCTTAGTTCTCAATTTGCTGAAATTGGAAACAATGCTGTTGATCATCAGTCTGTGACACAATCCTCAACCCCACAAGCTGCACATGTGGTGATTCAATCTGCACCTTTGTATCCACAATCATCAACCTTTGTAGCTTTTGATCACATGGGAGGTGAGTTTCATGGTTCAACTATTTCTCTTGAGCATTCTGTTTTCTCAGCCAATTTCACTCCACCTTCTACAATTCTTCTCAAGATTGGATCTTGGAAACAGGTGCCACAGATCACATGGTTCAATCCATTTCCTTACTACTATCACTTCCACTGTTAATCTTGTTGTCAATTTACCTAATGGTCACAAGGAAGTTGTTATACACATAGGCACAGTCAAATTAACATCTACACTTACTCTTTACAGTGTTCTTTGTGTGCCAACTTTTTCTTTTAATTTGATATCAGTGAGTCAGTTAACTAAAAGCATATTTTGTTGCTTAATATTCTTGAATACCCTTTGCTAATTCAGGCCCTACAACCATGGCAAACGATTGGATTGGGTAGAGCAAAGGGAAATCTATATCTTTTGGATACTGCACTCACTGAATTTCTTTCATTTTCTTATCAATTGTTTCAAATGTATCTTCTACAAATAATTCTGCAGTTTTACTTGCTACTTTGAGAACAAAGTTTCTCTCCAAACTAGTTTGGAGAGAAACTCTTTTCAATGATTGGAACTCAATTCAAATCCAAAATTAAATGTTTTAGATTAAATAATGCACCTGATCTCAAGTTACCAAATTTCTTTAAACAAAAGGGTACTCTTCATCAATTTTCTTGTGTTGACACTCCTCAACAAAACTTTGCTGTTGAAAGGAAACACCAACATATTTTACAAGTGGCAAGAGCTTTAAAATTTTATTCTAATAAACCAATTCAATTCAATAGGCTGCCTTGTCCATTATTGCACAACAAGAGTCCTTACGAACTTTTATTTCATCATTCTCCTCCATATTCACATCTTAAAGTGTTTGGTTCCCTGTGTTTTGTATTTGCTCTTAGTCATCACAGAACTAAATATGATCCTAGAGCCATACCGTGTGTCTTTCTAGGCTATCTAGCAGGTATCAAAGGATATAAGGTCCTTGATTTAGCTAATAGAACCATTTTTGTTTCCAGAGATGTTCATTTTCATGAACATGTCTATCCTTTCCATTCTTCACAATCTAATTTTACTATCATCTCTACTATTGAGTCTCATATTCCACAATCGAGGGAATCTTCTTTCCTAGATCCTACTTTAGAACCCTTTCCAGTTGATTCAATTGATTTTATTCAATTTCCTGTAGAAGCTATTCCTGAACCTGTTCTTACTATTCAAACTGATCTTAGAAAGTCTAATAGGGTATCCAAACCTCCATCTTATCTCCTTGGTTACCACTGCAATTTAACCTCTAATTTGCCATCCTCTCTTCCTACACCTCAATATCCTATTTCTGATGCTCTATCCTATTCCAAACTCACAGCCACTCATAGAGGTTTGGATAGGGTAAAGTGTGAATATATAGAAGATTTGGATGTAATTGTACCAGCTTGATGAATTTGAAGCAAATCAAAATCAACCAAAGTCAAAAACTCTGTTTGGTTGTTGAGAAAATAATAAAAAACACGTAAGGAAGGGGGAGAGAGAGAGAGAGAGAGAGAGAGAGAGAGAGAGAATTTGTGAGGAGTTGAGAACCTGTGTTTAGGCTGAGAGAGATGTGAGTTATGAAAGAGAGCGGAGCAAGAGTGAGAGAGCCTACCGTAATGTATCCTTGGCTTTTATACAATCTAGTATTCTTGATTTCTAACGTTTTACAACCGTTGATACAAAATTTAATTTATTTTATCCACAGTTGATCAAGTTGTTGATAAAACTTTTTCCTATTTAATCTTTTTTGACCCCTTTTTTCCAAAGGTGCTTAAGAAAAAAAACTAAAAACTAATATTTTTAGCACTATTTTAACAGTTATGCCAATTGTGGAAATAAGTATGTGAATTTCCTTACTTTGAGAGCTTGCTAGGTTGGTCTGAGCTAAACATCGTGATAATTTTTTTATTCAAAATGTGGTTGATTAGAGATCATCTTGATAGTATTTGTCGGGGATGTTTTTGCGACAAGGGCCAAAAATGCGAGAACGGCCCAAATCTCCCCTTGGGTTCTTTAGAAGTGTTTGTTTATGGAGAATCAAGCCCAAAATTCCAAATGTATAATGAACAAAAGGCTAATGGTGCTTTGACAAGAGAAAATCAAAATGCTTATAACAAAAGTGCAAAAAAACATAAAAACATAACAAGTCTGAAATTTCGACCCACAGTCACACAGAAGAAGGAATTGAGAGAGGTTGTGAGGAAGAGAGGGAAGGTTCCCCTGTGCCCATATTTCCACCCCCAAGTTTTAGAATTGTGAAATTGTTGACTGGCTGAATGGGGTTTGGCTCTGAAGTTTCAGGTCTCTGGATAGAACGTGGCTTAACAGGTCTGAAACTTCGACCTGCAATCACACAGAAGAGGAAATTGAGGGAGGTCGTGAGGAAGAGAGGGAAGGCTCCCCTGTACCCATATTTCCACCCCTAAGGTTCGGATTTGTGAGATTGTTGACTGGCTGAGTAGGTTTTTGCTCTGAAGTTTCAGCTCTCTAGGTAGAACGTGGTTCCTCTGTTTTGAATCTGATTGGGGCCTTTTGTATTGAACTTGGGGTGCTCTAAGTGACTGGTTTTTGGTCAATAGAAGAGGCTTTAAACCCCAAGGTCTCAATCAAAGAGGTTATGGTCAGATTTGCTTTATTGGGTAAGAGAGTTGGCTTGCTTTTTACATAATTTGGGAAATGGAGTGACCTAAATTCATGGGATGATGTTTCCTAGACATGGCAAGCCCTTGGAGTCTGCATTTGGTTGTTGCAGCAGACAAGGTCAGCCACTTAGGGTCAGCTATGTGTTTTAGGCAAAAAAAGGTAGAGCAGAAAAGTTAGGCCACAGTCACACAGAGCATAAAAGCTGTTTTGGAGTGGAAATTTTGGATACAAAACCTCCTCCATGAGCCTAAGGTGCTACCAGTGTCCCTTGCCCACTTGGTAGCACGCATGGGCTGGGCTCATGCAAAAGGTCCGAAAGGAACCGACCCATACCCTCCAAACCACACTTCCTCAATTTCCCCAATAAGTCGCATGGGCTTGGGCCACGCTTAAAAGAATAAATAAAATATAATACATGAATCAAGTCCATAAGAAAGTTGAGCTTGGTTGAATTGGGCTTGTACGAAATGTGTCGCGAAAATGGGTATCAACAGTATTCAATGTAGACTATAGTATAACAATGTGTTTGTGGTTCCTTGGATAGAGATTTTCTCAATAGAGATATCATCTCAATAATCCAATGAATTTTCTTTTTTCTCTCCCAATTGACCCACCAAAATTTACGAATATTGTAGTTGGGATTAGGTTAACATAAAATGAAATTGGTTCTCAAAAATGTCTTCAGTAATTGCAATCAGTTTTGGGTATTTTATTTATTTATTTAATTTTCCTTTTGGCTTATAACAAGTGGGGGATGAGAGGGTTGAACTCAAGTTCTCCATTCTCTATATGAGGAAACCAGGTAGTGGTCTGTCTTATAGAATCACAAGGCTCTTGGCTATTTGCAAAGTTTTAATTAGTTGGTGAAGCTAATTAAATTGGGCCATTATATATAGATTTAAGCTGGACATTATTTGGGTAAAAAACAGTGTGATTCTAAAATTGATAATTGAAATGGAGAAATAAATCAGAAATTGTTAATAAATTATGTGCGATTATAAAATTGGGTAAAACATGCTTTGAAAAGTTGTGATTATTGGCATGCATACATGTAGGGTCCGGGTTTGAGCACTTCTATTATTGAGAGAGTGGACTCAAGCCCAGTTAGCCCGGTACAATGAATTTATAGAGAGCGGGTTAAAGAACTAGGCGCTAGCGAGGGATGCAACAGCCATGCATGGATGCATGTGGATCTAATGGCCAAAACACGAGTTAAGATGCACAATGGTGCTCCTCGGCCCTTCTCTTGGGGGCTTAATAATGGTTACAAGAGTTTCTCAAAGAATACCAGTTGCTACAATACATTTTCGTCCAGTTTTTTCCCGTCCCTTCTTTACAGAGGGATCCCTTACATTATATATCACCTTCTCAATTGATCCTAGTCTTACATTTGTCGATCAACCAGGCCGCTACTTGAGTGTTTATCCCATCAGCCGCCTTCCCATTCTTTCTGTGGGTTGCAGCAACCAAAGCGGCACTGTTCAGGGGTCCTGTCCTCATTAATGCGACCAGGACGTTAGTTGTAGGCATTTAATGTGGAGGTGACAGTTCATCCTAGACTTGCTCCTCCACCATGCCTCCATTGCTGACACGTTGTACTTGCTCTTTCCCTTTGGATGCTCAGGAGGGCCGCTTCTGGTGACCCGTTACTTCCCCCTCCAATGGTCTCGGGTGTCCGAGGACAACATCATCCTCGATGATGTTTCCTGGCGCTTTGGGTTTTCTAAGTTCCTCCTCGGACGTTTCTTGATCCTCGCCATGGGCCTTAGGCCGGATGTAAGATAGGCCGGGGTTGCCAGATTTATTAGGCCCCACAATACATATATTTGACAAAGTACAATTTACGATACCTGAAAGTCGATACATAAAAAATTTGATAAAAGTAAGCATGGTCTATCTTAATTTGAAAATTAACTAAATTAGTGTCAAATAAAAATTAAATATAACTAATATCATTACAATTTGTAAAAAAGAAAGAGATAATGAAAAAAATTACTGTAGGTTAAAAGATGGAAGAATACGTAACATGTAATTGTTACAATAAGTTGCATGATGGAAGCTCATGTGTGATACTAAATTTTATCAAAACCAAAATTATTTTTAAAAATAGGTAAAACTTTATATTCAATTTCTTGAAAGTTTTAGTAACAAATTTTCAACTGGAATCATTGTTTAAATTTATTGAAAATACTTAGTATTCTCAAAAAAAAAAAGAAAAAAAAAATGGAAATGTTATTAATAAAGATCAAAATAAACTATCAAAACTGACTTTGAGAATTGTTTATTTTGTGAGATAATTCATGACAATAAAAGCTGTTAAAAAAAAATCAATTTCCACTTTTTTTTTTTCCTATAAAAGTCTCTAAAAATATTTCTTAAATCAATGTCTTTAGAGATTTAACTTTTTCTATTAGAAAAAAAAAAGAAAGAAAAACTATCAAAACTGACTTTGAAAGTTTTTTATATTGTTAGATAATACATGGCAATAAAAACAACGAAGAGAACGTCGAAGACCAAACTAAGATGCCTCTTCTTGTCTATATCTCTCGGGAAAGAAGACCATCATGGCCTCATAGTTTTAAAGCTGGAGCCCTCAACACCTTGGTAAGTAAACTATCTCTATTTCTTTGGCATGAAAGCATTTAGTTAAACATCTATAAATAGTAGCACTAAATAACAGTACAACTGCAGCTTCGAGTTTCGGGAGTAATCAGCAATGGCCCTTACTTATTGGTGCTAGACTGTGACATGTACTGCAATGATCCTACATCTGCTCGCCAGGCAATATGCTTCCATCTTGACTCCCAGTTATCTCACTCACTTGCCTTCGTTCAATACCCACAAATTTTCTACAATATTAACAAGAAAGACATATATGATGGCCAAGCAAGATCTGCTTTCGCGATAAATGAAAAAACATTATGTTTAGCATGCGTGCACGTGTTCTTAAGCCAACTTTGGTTGTTGAAATATAGTGAGTAATATATATATATATATATATATTGTTGAGATATAGGTTTTTTATATTAAAAAATATTATAAACTTAACAAATTTCACAATTTTTTTTCCACATGTTAAGGTGGCAAACTACAATTAGTGCAACAACCTATTCACATGAGACCACATATATGCCAATCACAACTTACTACATCAGTCTTTGTTAAAAATATTTGAAATTTATTGTGATTATACTTATTGTTTCACAATCGGACAATGTTACAATAAATGTGATCAATAGATCTCAATAATATCTTAAATAAATATCTACATTACTTTTTTTTTTGACCAATGACACATCTAAAATTTGTAGTATATCCCTCTACTTAAAAAAAAAAAAAAAAAAAAAAAAAAATTATAATATCCCTAACATTACTCTTCATGCTAACATATATATTACATGTTTTCGATCCAACTTATACCAAGTTCAAAGGCATGGATGGGCTAAGAGGGCCATTACTCTCAGGAACGGGCTTTTACTTGAAAAGGAAGGCATTATATGGGAAACCTAATCAAGAAGGTATCGAGATTTTTTCATGAAGTAGCTTAGTTGTATTGAATGTGAGAATGAGACTCATTTTGCATGTTTTTTTTTTTTGTTTTCTTCTTTTCTTGGTTCTACTGGCAGATTTGTTTCTCTCTGAGCCTGAAAAGAACTTTGGTACATCCAGCAAGTTCATAGACTCACTGAAGGGCAAAAATGAACAATTAGTAGCCAAGAATGATGATTCATGGGATGCAATTTACAGGAGGCCAGGCTCTTAGCCACTTGTGCGTTTGAAGCAAATACAGAATGGGGAAAAGAGGCTAGTATCATATGCAAATTAATGAACTAATGAATTATATATTTTTTTGAAAGTCTGTTATTCAAGTTGTACATTTATGACATTAATGTTGTTAATTTGGTATTCCTTAATTGGATACAGATAGGATTCTCGTATGCTTGTTTATTGGACGGTAGTCACGGTACATTCACTGGTATCTTTTGCACTGCAAAGGATGGATATCAGTGTAACTTTACCCCAAGAGACCATGTTTTTGAAAAGAAACGGAAATACAGAGAGAACCAAGAAGGAAGAAAGAGTTTGTGAAATTCTCAGTTCTTGATTCATTCAATTCAATAGCATTGATTACAGTTACAGACTCTGGATATATATATTAACTACTGCCAAAGATTGTGGAACTACCCTAACAACCTATAGCTGAAATTCCTCTGATGCTAACACAGGACGGATGCATAGGATGCTGACACTTGGACTATTATCAGTAACATACTGGACTAACTAATACTACATGTAGTTCATAGTTCTGCTAAACTGCTATAGGTCGTTTAGACTCTGCCTTGGACTCTTTAGACTCCTCTGGCTTTACATCCCCCCTCAAACTGAGGGGAGGAACTCCCACCACGTTGAAGACAAGAGCTTGAAACTTAGGAGAAGAAAGAGCCTTGGTAAATATGTCAGCTAGCTGATCCTAAGTAGAGATAAAGTGAACCTGCAAGTCCTTAGCCATAACCTTCTCTCGGATGTAATGATAATCCGCCTTAATATGCTTTGTATGGGCATGGAAGACAGGATTTGAAGCCAAAGCCAGAGCAAACACATTATCACACCACAACATAGGAGGCATAGATAAATAAACACCCAAATCCTTAAGAATTTGCCTAATCAAAGACAACTCAGCAGCTGTTGCAGCTAAAGCCCTATATTCAGCCTCAATAGAGGACCTAGCCACTGTCAATTGTTTCTTTGCTGACCATGTGATAGGAGAATTACCCAAAAAGACCACCATACCAGAGATGGATTTTTTGTCATGTGGATCACCAGCCCAGTCAATATCACAGTAAGCTGAAAGGGCCAAAGAACCAGGCTGAAAATGAATACCAAGATGCAAGGTACCCTTAAGATACCTAAGAATCCTTTTAGCTGCAATCAAATGATGTTGAGTAGGCTGACTCATGAATTGACATGCTTGTTGAACTAAATAGGACAGATCAGGCCTAGTGAAAGTTAAGTACTGCAATGCACCAACCATATATGCTCCTATAGGAAGTAGGATCAACAAGGACAGAACTAGTCTGAGAGTTCACATGCACAGTGGGTGAACAAGGTGTGAGACAAGGCTTGCGATCCATCATGTTAAACTTAGTAAGCAAATCTGTGGCATACTTAGATTGATGCATAAACAAATCCTAAGGAGTGTGTTCAATTTGAAGTCCAAGGAAGAATCTAAGTGGACCAAGATCCTTCAAATAAAAAACAACACTAAGTCTAGTGATAAGCTGATCAATAAAAGAAGGATCATTCCCAGTGACAATGATATCATCCATATAAAGAAGGAGATAGACCACATAGGAACCATGATGCAAGATAAAGAGATTACTGTCAGCAGAAGAAGCAATAAAGCCAAGATGAAACAATTGAGTGGTGAAGCTTTCAAACCAGGCCCTAGGTGCCTGTTTCAGTCCATAAATGGACTTATGAAGAAGTAGACATAAGAAGGATTGGCTGGATCAACATATCCAGGAGCTTGAGACATAAAAACCTCTTCATGAAGCACCCTATGAAGGAAAGCATTAGAAACATCTAATTGCTTCAATGACCAATGGTGTTGCACAACCAAAGCTAAAATAATCCTCACAGTTGCAGGTTTCATGACAGGACTAAATGTCTCCTCATAGTCCAACCCATATTGCTGCAAGAACCCTTTGGCCATTAGTCTAGCTTTGTACCTAGCAATAGCTCCATCACCTGCCTCTCTTAATCTTATAGACCCATTTACAAGAGACTACATTTTACTAGCTGGAAGAGGTACCAAAGACCAAGTTTTCTATTTTAATAGAGAAGCATACTTAGAATCCATAGCTTCAACCCACTGGGAATGTAGTGAAGCAACATTGAAAGTAGGAGGTTCAACTTGAGAATAGTCCCTCACAACTGTGTAAGCTTTGGGCTTAAAAATATCGTGTTTGGATCTGGTAAGCATGGGGATATGTATTAGGATTAGAAGTAGACACAGATTGACTAGGAGGAAGGGAAGATTGAGGCATAGGTTCAACAGGAGCAACGATAATAGGACTGGGAGAAGTGACAAGACTGGACATATCAGAAAGAGCATCAGAAGGTACATTAGACATAGCAAACAGAAGGATGCAAGGGAGGAAAAACACTGACACAACATATAAAGAATCAGAGGAGGAATTGGGTAAAAGAGTGGAGAACCAGAGATCAAGGAAGGACAAGGAACATCAGAAGTGATGGAAGAAGAGGGTAAAGTAGCAGGTAAAACCTGGAAAATCAGATTCATAAAGATAACATGTGATGTGATAAAAAGAAAGCCATCCACCTCCACACACCCCTAATCTGATTGGTTCGCCTATGGGAATTAGCAATTCTATGAAAGAATCTTGTGTTGTTATCACCTTCTTTGATAAAAAGAGCCTTTGACTTCTGCCTCCAAGAAATCTCTTCCAAGGAAGCCAGAAAATCTATATCAGATTTAACCACCAACCTTCTAGCCCTATCCTCTTGAGTCAACACCTGCAACTCTTCTCTCAAGTCAAGGTCTAAGAGCTCGGTCAACAGACTCTTTTTCCTAAAAGTTACATCTCCAAAAACATGCTTGTTCCAATGCTTCAGATCCCTTTTAAGGGCTTTCAATTTACAAGCTAGAACGTAACTTGGAGGTCCCACAAAATGATAACCATTCCACCAATGACGAACCTTATCCACAAAACCCTCCACCTTTAACCACATATTTTCAAATCTAAAAGGGCTCTTTCCCCTTGACAAACCACCTGCCTCCACTAGCAAAGGACAATGATCCGACACCACCCTAGGGAGAGTTCTTTGAGTCACATCTAAGAAATGCTCTTCCCAATCTGCTGTCATCAAAACTCTATCTAGTCTGGACATAGAAGGACTATCAGAGTCTCGAAACCAAGTATATTCACCTCCTACCAAAGGCAAATCAATCATCGAATGTTTAGCAATGAAATCCGAGAATTTAAACATAGCTGGACTAAAAGAGTTACAGCCAAGTCTCTCAGCCGGATAACGGATAACATTGAAATCTCCCAACAAGCACCAAGCCCCAGCCCACCGTGATCTCACTAAGTCTAATTCTGCCCACATAGCATCTCTAAGACTTCCATCAGTTGGTCCATACACCCCTGAACAAATCCATTCAAAACCATCTGCCACACCCTTCAACACAACAGAAATTGAAAAACTTCCAACCACTGAATCTACTCTCTCAAAAACCCTTTTGTCCCACATCAAAATGACACCCCCAGCTGTATGTATGGCGTCTAAAGCCCCCCAACCTACAAAAGGGCTACCCCAGAGACTTTTAACCATGCTAGAGCTGGGGGCTATCTAGTTTAGTTTCTTGAACACATACGATATCACACTTCCATTCCCCTAAAAGGTTCTTCACAACATCTCTCTTATGAGGATTATTCAAACCACCCTCACATTCCATGACAGCATTTTTAAATTCATTTACCAACATACGAACCCAAACTAGAGGATTTCAAACTGCCTCTAGAACTTCTACCAGAATGTCCATCGTAATTAATAGATGAAAACAAATTTCTTAACTCCCTCAACCCCTTTTGGTTTGAATTGCTTACCCGACGAGTAGTAACAAGCATTTGCTTGCTGCTCCCAAACCCTCTCAAGTTTTTGAAAAAATTCAATACACTGTCTCTCACAGCAATCAATTGGGAAACCCACATAAGTACTAAAATCTCTAATCTTCCTACTCACCCATTCTGATGGCTCCATAACCTCTTCCACTGAAACCCCATCCGAGCCATCTTCCATAGAGACGAGATCAAAAGAACCATTTGGGTCCCACAAAGCCAGAGGTGTAATGACCTCAGGGTTAATAGCCTCCTCACCCTTACCCGAAAGCAAAGTAGCATCCCAAATCAGTCTAGGAAACTCAGAGTCACCCAAACCACGACCCACCTCAGAAATAGGAAAATACAAGTCCGAAACCCCCCTCACTTGGCTCTGAAACTGAACTGGGCACCCAGAATTATCAACGGTTGTCGAACAAACTCCATTATCTGTATCGGCAACCAAACACCCAGCCCCATGGTCCACGATTTGATCAGCGACAGCATGAGAGTGTGCTGGTTCGACACTCAAACCTGCCTCCACATCAGTGCCGTGATCCTCTGAACTCGAAACATGTTCGTCGGGCTTCATATCAGTCTCAGAAAGGCCACTGAGTCTCGCACCGGAGCGCTGGAACTCCCTGGACTTTTCCTTGTGAGTCGATCCCTCATCGGAGTTCATATCGGCAACAGGGGAGCCACCCAGCCCCTCGCCGGAGCTTGGAATCTCCCCTACTTCGTCCTCGTGAGTTCCCGATCCTTCCCCAGTCCCCCACTCCGAAGCTTGCAAGTCATCGGACCCATCTCCTATACGTATGTGTCTTGAGATGTCCAAGGAGGGCTGGCCCAACCCATTCTCACAACTGGGCTGGTGGGCTTGATCAGGTTTGCTTACAGTGGGCTGAAACTTACCCCAAGAAACAGTCCGCTTACCCTCACCCATTAAGTCAATAGTTATTTTTAAACAAAAGTGGGCCTGGGTCCATTTTAAATGACTCAAACGGACAGGCCTACCAGCTGTTGACACACTAGCAGATCTTACCTTTTTGGAAACATCATCAAATCCCCCCAAAGACTCAAACTGATTATGTTGACCAGTTATATTTGGAAGATATTTCACAAAACGTAAATTACTCCCTTTATTTTCGTGGCCCTTTAATTTTTCCAAACTTGGGGATTTTGCATGTCAACTATTTTTTCAAACTCTCCGCCTCCGGCCACCACCTTCTCCACCGGTCCAGCATTTGACTTCCCCAAAAAATAGTCACGTAATCTTCTTCCAAACAAGGTCCAACCACCTATCTTATTCCCCTCTGGAACACGTAGGCAACCCCTTCTTGCACCATTGTGGTATTCAGAGATTTCCACAAATAAGCCGCCCTTGTTAAATCTACTGGCAAACTCCAAAAGCTTAGAATTCTCACGTAAACGTTTGAAAAAAGGTTGTTTTCGAAAGTTCCACTGATCTAGGTCTGCTATACAAGCAATAATCCAATCCAAACCCAAACGACCCACCCTAATGGAGCCATGGAATTTACCCCGTCGTTCATGAATAGCATAGGAATCTATCCTACCACCATCAAAAGCTAAAGAAAAAACCTTTGAATCAATATGAAAGACAGCTGAAAACCTCTCTAACCCCCCTGACTGTGGTTTAGGCTTGGGTTGTTGAAGTTTAGGTGGCTGTGTGGGAGTAACAAAAAAAAAGAAAAAAAGAAAAAAGAAAAAAAGAGAGAGAGAGAATGCCCGAGACATGCTTCACTTAATTAGCTTCGCTTCAAGCAAGCAAAGTACTTGCCGCTCAGACATTGGGCTTTGATTTTTGAGATTTAAGCGTGCTTTTAACAACACTGTGTACAAGGTGAACTATTGCTTGTAAAGATAGCATGAAACACCAAGCCCTTTGCTGACTGATGAAAGAATACGCCATTTACCTCCCATCTGTAAACCTCTCTTTTCAATCTCTATCTTAAACTCTAATCTATAATTACTTGTCCTTCTCTGTGCATATATTTTTAGCAACATCAGTTGGGAGCTATTGAAGCCCTTTGTTTTAATCATGCTGCACCATCACTCTAATGCCCTCCTTGATTTAAACTGAAGTCCAGAGATTGTTCTGCCCATTGGATTAGTGAGCCATCAGTTTTGGAAGAGTTCTTTGCTATAACAGTTTTTAGGGGATCACTGGCCTTTTCGAGGGCTTGTTTCATGGTTTTCACATGTGGCAGGCTTTGGTGGCATTTAACGGCTAGCTCATCAATGACTGGAAGGACTTGTTTCAAAAAATGGCATAACATTAGGGATCCAAATTGTTAAACATTAGGGGGAATATATCAAAATGACTCTTAACTTTAAGGGTGCAAATTTCAATTTAGTCATAAGTAAATGAGAATCTTATTTAAAGTTGTGTCCACACGTAATATAAAGTGAAATTTTTTAGGAATATTACTAAACTTTCACAGTTTTTTATTATTTAGAATCAAACATTTATTTCAGGATGGAGCAAGTAGTACAATAGGTGGCTTATACTTGTACGTGACCTTATGGAAGTTAGTGTTTCTGTCTTTACATAGCTGGACATTTTACAGATGTATGTGATTAGTTACTTTGATCATTTACCACTTGATCTTATATCCATGCCTCCTATACTTCTGTTTGTTTTAATTGTTTTGAGATAGTTACAATATGTTGAGGTGCCAATTAAGCTACAAGGCTCTTGGCAAATTTGAATTTGATTGGTTTGGTTTATTTAATGACTTGGTTTCAAATTTGAATTTGATTGGCATGGGATTAATATAAGTTGCTGGGGCTCCAAATTTGATGACCCAAGCCGAAGGCAAAGGAAGAAAGGGAGTTCAGGCTACTACTAGGGCG
Organism: Quercus aquifolioides; assembly: GCA_019022515.1. Taxonomy (NCBI): domain Eukaryota; kingdom Viridiplantae; phylum Streptophyta; class Magnoliopsida; order Fagales; family Fagaceae; genus Quercus; species Quercus aquifolioides. The sequence goes on along the minus strand of CM032334.1, from coordinate 16,624,198 downwards.
TTGCTTAAGTGTAATTCTTCTTCTTCTTCTCATAGTTCAGCTAGCTCGTTACAACTTCCAGATGGATCAGAACGAATGGTGAAGCGACCTTTGAGCACTGTGACATCTAAGGAGACACAAACACCTGAAACAAATTTGGAGTTAGATATGGAAGAGAATGGAATTGGAAAGACCAATTGCTCAGACATTGTTAGAGATGTGTCAGCTGATATGGTGGGAACTGCGTCTAGGAATGGAAAATATGATAACTCTGGGTCTTCAAAGAAGATAAAAGCTGATGGAAATATTTCTTTAGATTCCATGTGTTCTGATACGTTAGAAGTTGCAGTTATGGACCTGGAAGAACTTGTAAACCGGGTTAAATGGATTAGGGGTTTGTTGGAATTTGGAAAACCTGTGTCTAATACTATGCAGAATGCTTGGGAATTTCTGGAACACAGGGCATCATCCACACCAAAATGAGTGTTCAATTTTATTGAAAGAGTAAGTTTACGTTACAAAACCTCCTCTAGCTCTTAAATTTGAAAATTTGATGAACATTTAGATAGATGAAATCAAGCATAGTCTGACTTTCTAATCTGTTTGTGACCTAATTATATCTATCTAAATATGTCTCTTGTCTTGGGATTTTTTGGAGTGAAATCAAGTTATAACTCGTGGTTAAGGGCATAGCGAATTTTGTGGAATCAATTTGACAAGTGATAACATCTGTCTTACTGTTAATATGTGAAACTTGTGAGTGAAATGCTTAAATTTCATGCTTTGAAATTTTTTTCAGTTACTACTATTAAGATGCATTGCTTAAAGTCAAGACTGAGAATTTCTAAATAAATTTTAGTTGAGTTGAGTTAGCAGGAATATATTAAAATAAACATGATAAGTGATGATTATGAAAACAATTGTGATACTGCAGATAGTGCAGAGACTACTGATAAGTTAAACCCAAGAGCCGTTGCTCAATTGTTAATGTTAGCAAATATAGCAAATTTGCAGCCTAAGTGATGGAATGAAACAAACTGGAAGGAAAGAATTTGAACTTAATAGACACAAAACATTTCACATTTCTGTTGGATAGCTAAAAAAAATCTTAATTGCAAAAACAGAATGGTCCAATGACTGTTGGACAGTGGCATGTCATCTTGCAAAAGAAACCGATTGAAGAGGATTTCTTTTTTTCCATGCGGATATGAAGTTGATATATAAATTTTGGAGTCTGAGTCTTGGCCCAAATGAAAAAGAGGTGGGTTTAGGTTAGATTTTAGTCTAGTATCTTGCTTGGAAAAGTTCTTTAAAAAAGGAAGACTATAGGTTAGCATAAATGTCCTTGCTGCTAATCCAAATGCAGTGTCTTGATAGAGAAGTCACTACTTTGATTAAAGATATTACCAAATATTATAAATAGATTGCCTTGTTGCTGAACCAAATACAGAACATTGATGGAGAAATAGATATTAATTTTTTAAAATATATTTCCTAACATTTTCAAATCAATAACAATTATATTAACAAGAATCTAATATCCTATTAATCCATGTGAATCCTTCTGAACTAGCATTTTGCTGTAGTCTTTTCAACTTGCATGAGAAGATACATGTATGAAAAGCATACTGATGTTAAACTTAAAGCATATATTTTTGAATTTGACAAGCAAAGCTTTTCGACTGGACTTACAATTTCAGGTTCTTTAGCTGGCCCACAATCATCTTTTTTATATGCTTCTTTAAAGTACCCTCTAGGGTTACTACTAAACTGAGCAAAAGTATTGTTTACAGAGGAAGAATTACAAAAAATGTTGATTTGGGAAAACTTGAATGGAGCTTTATCCTATCTTTGCTGAACATTGTTTGCTTTTGAGAGGCACTATTATGTTGATAGATATGATTTCAGTTAGATTTAATTTACCATTAGTGATAAGAAAAGTATGACAGATTCAATTAGATTTCTTCACTAGATACATTCTGATGCCCAGGGATTAGCTGGATCTACCAACAAACCATGGAATTATAACCTCCTGCTCATCTACCATTGTGTCTTTAGCGCACTAGTTGGATGGAATGCAGATTAGTATGAGTAAGTTTTTTCTTCCCATTTTGTTCTTTTTAACTGTTTATCCATAGCAAAATTAAGTGTTTTTTCCCCATCTATGGGCTTAATATGCCTCTTACTTTTTCAGTATTGTGTTGCAGAATGATGGATAATACATTGTTTACCAAATGATTTCTACTGTTGTGGGGGATTTCTGTCCAGACTAGATGATCCGTTCCCATAAAAAAATTGAATTTGCACTAGAAATTTTGTCTGCAGTGCCAATTTTTCACGGCTTAACTTTTGCCTTGTATCATTAGACACCTTTAGGCTTAACCCAGTCTTACCTAATCTTGATCCTTTGCTTTTATCTCATCTATTCACCTGACGTGTATCTACTGTAAATAGTGAATTTTCTTTCCTGTATTGATTTTTATTTTTATTTTCCTTTTTTGCCATTCACTGATGTAAACTGATAATAGAGACGTCTTTTTGATTTTTTCACTAATTCATACCACAATCTTTGTAAAGCTTGCACTTAGCATTACTAGTTTCTTAAGACTGCTATTTCTGCTTCTCAATCTGTAAGAATCAAAGATATTGTAGAGAAATTGGGCAGATACCCATTTGCTTGGAGCTCTATTTACCTGTGCTCTAAAGATTTTGTTCAGAGAATAACAATGGTGGCAAAACTGGTCGATACAACGAAGGTATGTTTGTGAATATAGAGGTAGTGTTTGAATGGTTCATTAGATGTCCTTATTTAAATGTCCGACAGTAATAATCATTTTGTTAAAAAATATTGCTCCAAAATTTTGTCAAATTATACATTAGCTCCCTTCTTTAGGGTTTGGCTTCCTTTCAGTTTGTGCACTGGAGGTGACAGGGATATGCAAATAACGGGTTATTTTTTATTTTGCACTATAGTTAAAATTGTTTACACCGCTCAAGTCTGTGGAGCAGTAACCTTTTCTTTCAAGGATCATTGTATTTTATTCTATTTTTGGGCAAATAATAAAATTGCTTACATTAGGTTAGATCTCAATGTAATCTCATGCGTGTTTCGATTTATCTTTAGGAAAGGGGTAACGATATAAATCATTCCATTCCAATAGATTCAAGAGTGAGATAAAGAAATATTGCGTCTTTCCAGTATTTTTTATTGAAGACGTGGAGAAATTATACATGGAGCTTGGATGTATTAGTTCTTATTTAAAGTGCTCTGACCTGGAACAGAAAAAGGAAACTAAAACATAACCATAAACATAACCATTGATTCCAGCATTGCATTCTGATTGTGATATGGCACGTGTTTGGTTTATTTAATTACCAAGTTCGAGTTGTTCGTTATGCTTAATGCTGTAATTTTGCTGAGAAAAGCATGTTTCCCAAGAGAGATTTGTAGATATTATTTAATTATTTCATTCTGGGGGAGTGCAGAAAATATTAAACCCATTGAGAAGATGAATGCATTGACATTTAACACAACTATTATTCATTTCACAACAAAATGAATTATAGATGGCAAATTATTATGGGAAATGTTAACGAGTGTCCTTAAGGCACTGATTAATAATCCATTTAAAGAAGGTTTTTATGAAAAATGAAAAAAAAAGAAGTAATTAATATTTTGACAGTTTTTTTCATTTCTCATAAAAATAGTATCAAAATTTTCCTAAAATGGATTATTAACGAGTGCCCTAAGGGCACTTGTTAGCATGACCCAATTATTATTAGTTCTTAATCCATAAATTCAATTATGGTTTGTTTGGCATCAGCTGTAGCTTTTAACTTTTATTTTTTATATATAGTTTTTTAAAACCTCACATTTTTTCATATTTTTCACATTTTTCCATTTTTTTTCAAATTTTCCAAGGTATAAGTATACTTAAGCACATTTTTAAGTAAATTAATTAGAAATTTAACCTATCCAGTAAATTAATTAGATTTAAATATATATATATATATATATATATATATATATATCATTTTTGTTTTGTTTGATTGGTAGAAGTAGAAGTTGTGGGATAGGAAATGGTGAAGGGATGAAAAAAAGAGGGAATAAAAAAGATTTAGTTCTTTTACATGTGTGTTTGGTTGGAGGATGGAAAAATGAAAGGATAAAAAACTCTTTTGTTTGGTTGATAAGAAAAATAAGGGAATAAAAAATATAGCTTGTATAAATTTACTCTCAAATCCTTGTTACATTAAAAAAATAATAATAGTCAAAATTAATAATAAAAATTGAAAATTGTTTTAAGTTTATTAAAAAGAACTAATCATACATTAAAGTTAAAAAAAAGAAAAAAAAATCCCTTCAAGCCCCCTTCCCCCCCTTACATTTTTTTTGCCAAATTGGGAAGAAAACAAAATCCGTCCAAATGATAGGACCAACCACCCACTGCCCAATCAGCCACCACAAGAAACAACTACAACCACCACCAAAACCCAACTAACCAACAACAGCCCACACACCACCATAACCCAAATACCACCACAACTCAACTATCCAACAATAGCCACACCTACCACCACAACCCAAAGACCATTACAACCTAACTGGCCAACAATTGCCAATGCCATTTACCACCAAACCTGCAACTGCATTACCACCACCACCCAGGGGGAAAAAAAAAACAAAAAAAAAAAACAAAATTCTGACCCACAACCCAATGATTCAAATTGTGATCCATAACTGCATCACCACCATGACTCACGACCTAATGATCCAAATTGGACCAACAAACCACCACCACTATGACCCACAAACTACAACCGAACCATTGCCATTGTGACCCACAAACCTCAATTGAACCACCACCATTGCCATCTTGATTGGACCACCAGAGAGAGAGCGAGAGAGAGAAAGGGATGAGAAAGAGAGGCAAAGACAAACAAAGGAGAGAGAGTGAGAGTGAGAGAATGAGTGAGGAGAGAGACAATAAAACCCATTAAAATACAAAATATCGATTGCTACCATGAACACTTACTAGTAAAAGTTCATTGTAGCTAAATGGTAAATTTTTTTAGATATAGCAGCTTCAATGTTGCATGATTTTAATGATTTAAGTTGGTGAAATAACTTTTGAGTGGTTTTACAACCACTGTTGTGAATACTCTAAGTCGCTAGTGTAGACCATGCATCATGTAGAATGGATGAACAAAAATATCTCTCATCTTTTGTCTCAAAGGGATAGAAGACCTTGTCACTCTCATGGGTTCAAAATGGGAGCAATCAATAGCCTTTAAAGTTGCATATGCATGGGGAATATTCAGATGCTAAAAG